>CM060988.1:34452564-35052564 GCA_030765065.1 Deroplatys truncata | reverse complement strand
TCGGCCATAAGCCTTCTCTAAGTCTACAAAAGCCATATACAGTTTACCCCTTTTTTCTTTTAAATACTTGTCTGCTAATGTCTTTATAATAAATAAATTATCAATTGTTCTCCTTCCCTTGCAAAAGCCCATCTGTAATTCCGAAAGGATATTATATTCTTCAACCCAAGATTGTAGTCTCGCTGCCAAAATGCCCGCAAAACGTTTTCCTATATTCGATAATAATGCAATACCTCTGTAGTTATTAGGTTTATCGACATTGCCCTTGCCTTTATATATAGGATGGATGATAGCTTCTCTCCATCGTTTAGGTACACAACCCTTTCTAATAATTACATTAAATAAATCTAGTAAAATTTTCACTCTCCCTGTTTCATTGCACCACTGCTTAAGAAACTCTGTTGGGATGTCATCAATTCCAGTAGCTTTATTTTTCTTCAGTAACTTAACTTGTTTTATTATTTCCTCACTCCTAATTTCACCATCCAGAGACGGCTTCACAAAGTCTGTTGGCATTTCTGCAACTGGATTTATCCCCACGTCATCTAATATTTCGGTATGATGTTTCAAATATTTCATAGGTTTCCATTTGCCCCAGTATTTAATCTATAAGCCCCAGGCATTGCTCCTTTAACCCATAGATGCAAGGGAGGCAATTTAAGTATAGTTTCCATTCCGGTTTTAGATGTGCTGTCAATTCCACCAGTTATGGCTAGACGGCTAATCTCTGCCTTCCCTACTTCTTTGACAGCCCGTACCTGCTCAGTCATCACACAAGTGACACATAGCTAACTATGGGCTTCGCTCTGGTGTATAAATCCAGTGGATTCAGCTTATACTTAAACCATAGCTTCTACCACAGGCTCCTTTGGAACTCATTAATGCCATTTTAACTTTGGTACATGTTAACAAGTCCAGAATCTAGTTTTAGTCCCAAGTACCTCACTTGTCCTTTTCACCGGCAACATTTCGCGAAATAGTTTAATCTCCTAGCGTGTTTCTGGGATGCGCTTCTTTGTAAATCGTACCACCACAGTCTTCTTGGGATTGAATCCAAAATCCTGTTTTGGCACCACCTCTGTACAATATTTAAAGCACGTTGTGCCAGTATTTTAAGACTGTTTTCAAGGACCAGGATGACCAAGTCATCCGCTGCTATTTAATTCCTCAATGAGGTCATTAACTACGAGGTTCCACAATAATGGGCACAACACTTCCCCTGTGGACAACCTCTTGTGGCGTTGACTGCCGTACTTTCATCTAAGGTGATAGCAACAGTTCTGTGGCTTTTTAGCATCACCTCAGTCCATCCGCAACCTTATACGAAGGCGGATCGAAAAGTAAACACAATAATATTTTTACAAAAACGTTTAATAGTTAAAACAACAACAAAATATCACAAATGAACTTACACCTTTTACCTACTTTTCCACATAGCCACCAAATTTCTCAACACATTTCTCCCATCGTGATACTAGTTTCAATATGCTCTATTTCTAGAAGTCCGTTTCCTGCGGACTGCTGATTTCACTTCAGCAAAGTGTTGGCCGGCCAGAAATATGTTCATGGGATCAAACAGATGAAAGTCAGACGGTGCAAGGTCCGGACTGTATAGTGGATGCTGGAGCACCTTCCAACAAAATGTGGTGATTTTCTGACGAACAGCAGCAGCAACATGGGGGCGCGCATTGTCATGAAGAATTTTGACATCGTCAGCATTCACGTTGTGGCGTTTGTCACGAAGGGCACGACCCAACTTCACCAAAGTTTTCACAGTGGTCCCGTGTTCAACAAAGTCCACCAAAACAACACCATGAATATCCCAGAACACCGTCACAAGCACTTTCCTAGCAGATTGAGTCACTTTGAATTTTTTCTTCACTGGGGAACGGCATGTTTCCACTCCATACTTGCCTGCTTGGTTTCGGGCGTGTAGTGGTATGCCCACGTCTCATCACCAGTGACGATTCCTTTCAGAAAGTCCTGCCCTTCTGCGGTGTACCGTGTTAGGTGATCCAAGCTCATCATTCGCTGGCCCTTGTGGTTGTCTGTGAGGTTCTTAGGCACCCAGCGAGCACTAACTTTACGAAACTTCAACGTGTCATGGACAATATCGTACACTGCACCATAGGAAACGTTGAACTGTTGCGATGAGATTCGTAGTTGCACACGCCGGTCGTTCATAATTGCCGCCTCAATGCCTATAACATTCTGCGGGGTTGCAGCTGTTACCGGCTTTCCGGAGGCTCGCGAATCAGTAAGGTGAATGCACAACACCTGGAGACATTGCTACGGTCCATACAATCATCCCCATAAACGCCACGCATGTCCCTGTGAATATGACTCTGTTTATGCCCTTTTGCTCGCAAATGTCAAACCACACCTCTCTGCTCTTCACACGTGGACGACAGTAACATGCGCGCCATCTTTGTTGCGTAGTTCACGCTTCTCTCGCTAGAGCTGCACATGAAACAAAAAATACCCTCTGTAGTGAAAACTTAAAACTATATCTGTGTGAAATTGCAACATTCCAGCTGCAATACCAAGGCAGAAAAGAATTATTGTGCGTTACTTTTCGATCTGCCCTCGTACATAGCTTCGAAGCTTGCATTGCTAAAACCCTTTCGATATCTGCAACTATTACTAGAGTAATCTCTTGGAATATAACCTTCCCAACCAAGTGATGAAGGGCTGTCACGCACGATTTTCTTTTCTGATAGGCATATAGGTTTTGTGTAGTGGTACCATCGTTAATCTCATCTCCCTTATGTGCCTATCAATCAGTTTTTCTATGCTAGATTAATTAGTCTTACATCTTTGTCCGTGGTATCATTAAGTTTTCCCGGTTTTGGGATGTAGATTACTCTCACCTGCCACCAAGCATTGGAATATGTCTTGTCGCCAGACTTGCTCTAAAGAGCCTGCAGAAGTGTCGGATTAATTTAATCCTCGCCTGCTGTAGTAGAACTGGAAATATTCTGTCCGAACCTGGGGACTTATGGAGCTGGAAACACCCCAAGGTCCACCGGACTTTTGAAAACGAACACACTGCTTAGATACTTCCCAATCTTTCTTTTGGGTGTCAAAGGACACACTTTGGCAGGTCTGCAAATTGATTTACGTTTTCTACGAGACAGTGCATTGTGAAAAAAGAGCACCGAGGAGCACTTCAGCGTATCATGTGCTGATCTGGTGTATTCCCCATTTTCATTTTGTATAGTACCTCCTGGATTTGTTGGCACCTTGTGAGGATGTCTTGGAGTCTGGCTCTTGTAGGAATCTCCTCCTCTTCACTCACAAAATACTTTCCAGGAAGTTGATTTGGCATTCTTAATTTCCCTATTAATTCTCCCAGGCATTTCGATACTCTACCCATTGTCGTGTTTTTTTGCTTTGTTGAACAGTCTTCTTACCTGTTTCCTTTTCTCTTCCAGGCTACTGTTCCACCAGGACACATTCCTGTTGGTAGTTTTCCTTTTAATAGGACAATTATCTAGATTTGAAGTCATTATAGCCGTCCCAAGCTGACAGCTACATCCTCTATATCTACTATATTTCTAAGTGAACTCTTCATTTCATTTAGACATCGAGTGAGATCTGCTCTATATGAGCCCCAGTCTGTTTTCCTCGGATTTCTATAGACTGTGGTCTGTTTTCTCCCACATATATCTCAAATGTAATACACTTCTTTGGTCCCAAATGAAATGTCAATGGCTTCCTCCCTTATTACATTACGGAAGCTGGCCTCCTGTCCCCTGTTGAATATCCCTAAAATTATTTGAAGTATATACTCCAGTTAACACTCACCTCTAATGCTGGTGTCCCTGCTCCCCCACACGAAATTGTGCATCACAGCTCATCAGAAGTTGTTCTTTGAGGCCCTTGGCAGCCGTTAAGTAGTTTTCTTACCTCATGCGGAGAAAATAAGCTATCCTCATAAGGAAAGTATACTGAAGCCAGGAAAAACTTCCTGCTGCTCCCGTCCATATGTAGTTTGAGCCAAATGGTCACCATATCCCTTGAACATAAATTTACCATTTGTATGTATAAAACACCATTCCTTACACATATGCAAGTTCTGGGTATTATATCGCTTTCGTTGATTAAGCTAAACATAAACCATTCCTAGGCTCGGCAGCTGGGGTGGCAGTCAAGGTCACGATTCCAGAAGTTTTGCACCAGCTATACTTACTGGGGTATTGAGGCATTGAATATGGGCATTGTATGGAATATTGATATAGTTGACATAGTTAAGGCAAACCATACGACGATCACCTCTCTTCCTCCTCATTCCACCCACAAGCTTCAGCCTCCTGACAGGACATTCATGGGTCCACTGAAAGCGTTTTATAGTGAAGAAGTTAGACAGTGGATTCAACCTTCAAATCTTCCTACCACGCCATACAACGTGATGAAGCTGTTTTGGAAACGCATATCTCAAAGTCTAACTGGAGAGATTGCAGTGAGCGGATTCAAAACAACTGGAATATTTCCTTTGAACAAAAACATTTTTCTACTTCTGATTTTATAGCTTCTGAAATTGAAGCAGAGAAGACATGCAGTTCTGTAACATTAAAGACCGCCGAACTCCTAAATTTATTGCCTCCATCATGATCGACATCTTCTCCCGCTACTCAGGAGGCTCTTCCAGGAACCTCAAAGCAAGTGAGTCGATTCGAGACTCCTCCAGTTCCTTGTATCAAGAAAGTAGCAATAAATCGATGCCGTAGCCTTCAAGTCCTTGTGTCTTTACCGGAACAATACTCCGACAACAGTTTCCTGTATCTTTGGAAAAATCTGCAGTCAAGAAGAGTAAGAGGAGGTATCTTCTAGTGCCAGTGAGAGCTGTAAAGAGAAAGCCACCTCTCCAATAGCAAACACACAACGAAAAGGCCTTCAAAGTTGAAACTATAACCCTCAGATTGTGGTGCAGCTCCGGAACGTATTGTGAATGATGACAGCGATATTCAGATATCTCAAAGAGAGTTTCCGGATGATGAGGTGGCAAGTTGCATTTTTTGCGAGAGTCTCTTTTCTGAAGACTCAAGGAGAGAACTTTGGGTAAGGTGAATTGCACTTATAAGTAGGTATTTGCACTTTATATATACGATATTTCTCGCTCTGTTCGCTACAGCAAATATCACCTTTATGTCAATGATCTACAAGTATACATACATTCACGAACTGACGACATTCACAATGTGGTGTTGAAAATTAACCACGATCTGCACTCTATTTATGGGCACGCGGTTTAGGCCTTGTTGTCAATCCCTCAAAATCACAGGCATTGCTGGTGGGACATCCAAGATTGTTGGGTACTGTAGACATACGTTCTATTCCATTGGTTGAAATTAATAATTCTGTTATCTCTTTGACAGAATCGACGAAAAATTTAGGTGTTATTTTTGACAGTAAACTTAGTTGGGACAATCATATTACTGAAATTTGTAGGAAAGTAAATTCTTTAATCCATACTTTCAAGCGCTTAAATATGCCCCTGCCTAGCAACCTAAGAACGGCTTTGGTACAAACAAAGGTGATGCCCCACTTTGATTATTGTGATTCCCTCTTCACAGATTTAATCTGATCTGTCACGTAAATTACAGCTAGCTCACAATACATGTGTACGTTACATGTGTGATGTACGTTGTTACGATCATATAGCACCATCTCTTCACGAGTTCTCATGGTTCCATCTACTTCACCGTAGAAGCATTCATTGTCTTTTACTTCTCTTTCTACTTAGTCAAACTTCTTCCTCTGCATACGTAGCTTCTCGTCTCACAACCTTCATACACTCTCGGAAAAATCGTCACATACTTTCAATACCACTTCATCGAACATCTCCATACTCATCATCGTTTACTGTGAAGGTTGCTAGGCTCTGGAATTCACTTCAACAAGATGTCAGGGGCTGCCACACTTTTTATACTTTTCGTCGCAGGTTGCAGATATTAGTTAAAACAATTGTTAACTTAGAAGAGATATAATTTTAATTGTATATAGTGTATGTATGCCATAGTTTTAAGATATTCATTACTATTAACGTAACTCCTCTATATTTTCAATTAACTTGAGTTTACTGTTCCTCTAACAGTTTTGTTATTTCTGTTTCGCGTTCCCCCTTTCTGTGTGCCATCAATATGATCGTAATATTGTATTCAGGTTTGTTCTAGGTGGTTGAGCGGAAGAGAAGGCCAAATCGTCTTAGCTCTGCCACAGTAAATAAATAAATAATAAACAAATACATATTGAGTGCAATAAGTAGACACACAGTGGATGTGCAGGTGCTGAAACGGATTTGTACATTTGAGACTTTTAATAAAATATTTTCTAGTGCTGTTCAGTATTTTAAACCATAAATAATTATCTTCTTTTAAATTCCTTATATCCTAAGTGTGTATGTTAGCTTTACCACTGCTGTTAAGGCTTTCTTAAAATTAAAGTCGTTGCCTGAATTATAGCTGTTTTTATAGCTTTATACAGCATTTTTGAAGTAGCCCATATTTGGACCTTACTTTGCTAAACAATAATTTTGAATTCCTCAACAATTAATCTGTTTTATACACCTTTTAATTCGCACTTATTATTTTTCCCCCTCTTTAGGAAGCAAATAATTTTAGATTTCCTTTAAGGTGTATTATATTTGAAATCTTCAACAGCCTTGGCAGTATACCCTTTAATGAAAGTGGCAGCCCGCATTTGGAACACCTCATCTACATGCAAAGATAAGCCATTGTTTATTACATGTTCTAATGTCTTTAATTGTTACTAAAATAATTAATAGTTGTTTTCATGAGGTTGTTAATATGAATTTGCACGCACAAATATTTTCATCAATACACAATACTTCAGAATAAATACAACACTTGAAGAAGTTTTATTTATAGCACCACGCTTTGGGCGTCAATTTGAAGAAGTTAGTTTGTTGTATTGTTATTTGCCCCACGCTTTGGGAACCAATTTGAAGAAGGTTTGTTGCTGCTACGTATGGAAAGTCAGTTTGAAGAAGATGTATTATATTTCGACTGTTGGGGAGCCGAACTTGAAGTAGTAGCAACCGCACGTATGGTAAAACGTTTCCGGTAGCCTTCGCTCCAAAAGTTTAAAAAATATTAACTTTGTAATTTTTGACTGTTTCTTTAAATATTATATATTTATGTTTGCCTCGACTGCGTCAGTATTTATATTTTTTTTACAGACATGAATGTCTTAATAGGGAGTGGTCCGACTGAAGAATGTAGACTTACACAGATTATAATTTTACTTCACTCCTTTTATTAATGCTTGACACGATTTAAATAACACTTCACTGATATAGAGAGAGAGTTGTGAGATGTTTTCATTAATTACTTGCACTTTTTAATACGTAAACTATTTTTCTCACACAAAATACATATTAAATTTCTCGAGGACACATCTCGCGTCCGGTTAGGAACACTGTGTACAAGCAATTGACTTGATTTCTACCGCCTAAATTTGTAAATTTCTGTATTTCAGGTCTCTGATTGGCTATTCCTAATCCAATAGAATACTGTTATTTTACTTACGTTTTTTTCTGGTTGTTGATTGGCTATTTTATAAACTGTGTCAAAATTTACATTATTGTTGCTCCAATAATGACTAGTAGCATTATTAAACTTTCTTACTCATTATTGCCTCAAGGTTACCTCATTGTTACCTCATTGTTAGCAACTTTTAACCTATTATTCTCACAGCTCCTACATTATTAAATTACGTAATACATTCACAAAACATTATTGAACATATATACAATAATATAAACATATACAATGACTGTAATATACACTTTTTTTATCTTGTTACATACACATATTGCTTTAAGGTGGGCTGTTATTGAATTTATATATTATATAATTAGACTTAAATCATTTAAGTGTTAAAAATACTACCTCACATTGATTAAAACGAAACATAGTATCACTGTTACCACCCAAGATACAATAATACCTAACTGCACGGTAACACTCGAGTTACATCGGTCTGCCGCAGATTTTAAAATCTCTAAAAACTGGAGGTAACCAATCCTGAGAAGAAGAGCTCATCCGGGAAGGTTATGCAATAAACTTATACCACACTGTCACATTGCCACTGCTGCATCCTAGGACAACAACCACTCTGACCAGGAACGTGGAGCCATATTTTATCTTGTACTGCCACTTCATAACACTGTACTCCTGGTCATGCAAGGAACATGGAGTTTCAGAGCCATCATATAACAACCAGTTTTTTAAAACTCTCATGTTGCATTCTCTACCCTCTATAGTTTATTACTGGGTATAAACTATCCCAGCTTTATTTTTCTATATACTACATTTTAATCCAAATAAAACTTTTACGAAATAACTACATCACACATTTCGTTATAGATACAAAGTGAACAATGATAGTCAAATGTTTAAGAACTGGACGCTATATGCTGGCCTTTAAATTCCATACCGTTTCCATGTAATCGCGAGAAAAACTGAATGTTGAAAGGACAAAGAGAATGACCAAGAGATGACAATTCAAACCTTTAATAACAGATATCTCAGAAACAGCTTATGCCACAAAAAGCTTATGTGAAATAAACTGTGTACTTTAAAGCATTTTATATTACTTTCTCTACTACGTATAGTAAGTAGGGAAAGTATTGTATTCCACTCAAAAATTCGATACCGAGATTTCACCGGAAATACATGTTTTGAGACCCCCTGAATCCAAAAAAAAGCATTTTTAGAAACATGTCCGTGTGTGTCTGTGTGTCTGTCTGTGTGTGGCTGTGTGTCTGTGAACAGCATAACTCAGAAATGAACAGTCGGATAAACACCAAACTTGGTATTTGGATTCAGTAACTTCCAGAGATGCGACACGAAGGTTTTCAAGAAAATACCCCCACCCCAGATTGCCCTTTACATGTAACATTTTCGAAAATTTTAATTTTGTCAAAAATGGCTCTAACGATTTTGAATAAAATACCATAACTTTAAGACACTTTTATGGCAAATGAATTGTATATCTCGAAATTTCTGGGAATGTCTCCAAAAGTATTCTTCATTATGAACGACTTTTGCATATTGGTAAACCATGAGGGATAGACAAAATTTTATTACACAAAAAATGTAGATCGCGTTAAAATACACAATTTATGTCATATCCTTTTTTTTTGTTGAGTGAACCATTTTCGAGATATTGCTTGTTATTCCCTTAAATTTTCCAACAGATACTTTTCTCAAATGTCCTAGTAATGCAAAGAGAATAGAATACTCCACATAGCAACCAGCTCTTAAAATGTCTCGCTTAAAGCCTACCAATTCCCCTTGCATCTACAAGAAAATTAACAATAAGAATAACATCTCGATATCTCGGTTACCATAAAGGATATGGAGAATAAGCGTTTTTAAAAATAGTTTGTACAAGAGTAGAGAAAGTCATGTGAGTGTAACACATCAGATTTTTTGTATAGTACGTTTTCGTCTATCACATGAGTTATACCAAATTATCAAAATTTCTTCCGAATGAAGAGGACTTTACAGATATTCCCGTAAAATTCAAGAAATACATTTCATTTTCCGTGTAAGTATCTTTAATATGTGGAATTTTAATTAAATTCGTTAGAGCCATTTTTAGAAAATAAAAAATTTTGAAAAATGTTCCATGTAAAGGGTAGCTTTGGGTGGGGGGATTTTCTTGAAAATCTTTGTGTCGCATCTTTGAAAGATACCGAACCCAAATACCAAGTTTGGTATTTATCCGACTTTTTGCTCTGAGCTGTGCTGTTCACAGACACACACACACAGCTAGAAAAACACACGGACCTTTTTCTAAAAATGTGTTTTTTATTAAAAAACATGTATTTCGATGAAATCTCATATAGAATTTTCGGATGGAATGCAATACATTCTCTACCTACTATGAAAGCGAAAATCAGACTATCGCTTCACCTATTCTATCCCCCTTGCACCTACAACGAAACACGTATTAAAACCAGTTATGCAAATGCTAATCTCGATTAACAAGAAGCACATAGAAGAATACGTGCTTGTAGAAAAGCACACAAGGTAATGTGAGTGCAACAGAGATTTTTACTGCCATTTCTGGGATATTCATTTCTAATGGTTCCATTTGTTCAATACTTTTGTCATTCTTTGAAGTCCTATCTATTTTCATATCTGCCGATTGCATGGAAACAGTATGGACTTTAAAGGCCAGCATATAGTGTCCAGTTCTTAAACATTTGACTATCGCTGTTCTCTTTGTACCTATAACGAAATGAGTAGTGTAGTTATTTCTGCAAAGGTTTATCTGGATTAAAAGAAAGATTTTTACAAACGCTTATTCTCCATCTACTTCATGTTAATCGAGATAAATATTTGCAGAGTCTATCTTATTGCTAATTTTCTTGTAGATGTAAGGGGAATATATATTTACAAGGGCAATTTGGAAATACAGTAGCCTTTAAGCACATACATATCTCTTAATAGCTGGTTGCTAGGTGCAGCACCATTCCCTTTGCCACATATTAATACTCTTTGCATATCCAAGACAAAAAAATCTGATGTGTTACACTCACATGACTTTCTCTACTCTTGAACAAACTATTTTTACAAACGTTTATTCTCCATATGCTTCATGTTACTCGAGATATCGAGATGTCAATCTTATTGCTAATTTTCTTGTAGATGCAAGGGGAACATGGTAGGTTATAAGCGATAGTCAAATCTTTTAAGCGCTGGTTGCTATGTGGCGCATTCTATTCTGTTTGCATATCCAGGACATAAAAAATTGAATAACGAATTTGAGAAAAAGTATAAGTATTGGAAAATTTAAGGAAATAACAAGCAATATCTCGAAAATGGTTCACTCAACTAAAAAAATGTATATGACATAAATTGTGTATTTTAACGCGATCTACATTTTTTTGTGTAGTAAAATTTTGTCTATCTCTTATGGTTTACCAGTTATGCAAAAGTCGTTCACAATAAAGAATACTTTTGGAGACATTCCCAGGAAATTCAAGATATACATTTTATTTGTCATAAAATATCTTAAACATATGATATTTTAATCAAAATCGTTAGAGCCATTTTTGAGAAAATTAAAATTTTCGAAAACTCTTCCATGTAAAGGGTACTCTGGGGTGAGGGGATTTTCTTGAAAACCTTCGTGTCGCATCCTTGGAAGATACTGAACCTAAATACCAAGTTTGGTGTTTATCCGACTGTTCGTTTCTGAGTTATGCTGTTCACAGACACACACACAGACAGACACAGACACACAGACAGACACACAGACACACACACGGACATGTTTCCAAAAATGCTTTTTTTGATTCAGGGGGTCTCAAAACATGTATTTCCGGTGAAATCTCGGTGTCGAAATTTTGGGTGGAATACAATACTTCCCCTACTTACTATACGTAGTAGAGAAAGTAAAAATGAATAACGAATTCCCATTTGAGAAAATAAGTATTGAAAAAATTAAGGTAATAACAAGCAATATCTCGAAAATGGTTCACCAACAAAAAAATGTATATGACATAAACTGTGTATTTTAACACGATCTACATTTTTTGTGTAGTAAAAGTTTGTCTGTCTCTTATGGTTTACCAGTTATGCAAAAGTCGTTCACAATGAAGAATACTTTTGGAGACATTCCCAGGAAATTCAGGATATACATTTTATTTGTCATAAAAATATCTTAAACATATGATATTTTAATCAAAATCGTTAGAGCCATTTTTGAGAAAATTAAACTTTTCGAAAAATCTTCCATGTAAAGGGTAATCTGGGGTGGGGAGATTTTCTTGAAAACCGTCTTGTCGCATCCTTGGAAGATACTGAACCTAAATACCAAGTTTGGTGTTTATCCGACTGTTCGTTTCTGAGTTATGGTGTTCACAGACAGACACAAACACACACACACACACACACATACACACACACACAGACACACACACGGACATGTTTCCAAAAATGCTTTTCTTGGATTCAGGGGGTCTCAAAACATGTATTTGCGGTGAAATCTCGGTATCGAATTTTTGGGTGTAATACAATACTTCCCCTACTTACTATACGTAGTAGAGAAAGTAACAAACTTTCGTAAGAATAATTTGTGTGGCTATTAATAAGCAATAGAGGGTAGTGAAAGTTATGTGAAAATAACACATAAGATTTTTAATGGTACCTTTTTGTAACGCCTTCCTCAAATTAGGTTAATTAATTTCAACAGTCATGTCTTAACAGTTTCTCAAAATATGCAGCATGACATTGAAGATGCAGTATTGGAAGTTATTAACAGTCACTTGGAAGAGATGATAAGTAGCATCAAAGGACATATCATTAATACTTAAATACTCCTTTCAAATGCAGAAACGTCCATCCAAATTTTGTATGCACACAGTTCAGGACGGGCCATAGAAGCTTTCACATTATTTCAAAAGGTTCCACATCAGTGCTTGATGTGTCTTTGTAATAGTGAACAGACAGTGCAACATTTATTGTTTGGCTATCTGATCTTTGAAATTAAAAGGTATTCGTTTATTAATTACTTATCTTACTGTGGTAATTGTGTATACCTCTGTATCGTTTACTTAAAAACAATGTTGTCATAAATGTTCCTTATGTTTTATCCATTGAATTCTTGCTAATTTGTACTTTCATAGTCATTTTTCTTTAGTATTTAGTTTTTATTTTATTGTGAACTATAACCAGGGCTGTTTCTTTAAATGAAATTTAGCTTTTTTTTAAAGTTCCCTTGTTTACCAGTTTATCATTACTGTGTTTTACTGTTGTCTTTTACCGCTGATTACGGCAATTGCACAAATTACACACACACACAAACACACATGCCCATGAAGTGACTCGAACCCCCGACCCTCAGCTTGGCGTAGCGCCGAAGCTACACACCCCAGCGACCACGGCTACGAGGGCCGGCTGTTATTAACGATAAACGCAAAATGTAACGAAGGAATGCAACAAGAAGCACATTCCACGATTTGTGACAAAAATGACCGACTTACGACTATAATTTTGTCAAGAATGTTTGCCAAAACTTATCGTTTCTCCAAAAAGATTTCTTTTTACGATAAAACGAAACGATGGCATTTTCAAAAAAAAATGTATTCGTTTTGAACATATTAGCTATAAAGGAATGAGGATTAATTTGGAAAGACACATTAACGCTAAGATTTAGACTATGTTATTTTTCTGTTTTATGATGCGCAGCACCACTATGACAACTGCTAGGGTTTTTCTGAGCTTTTGCAACATTTGCTTAGAAATACTTTCGTTTTGAAAGTTCTTAAAGTAATTGCTGTAGCGGATAGATAATTGACTGCGTGAAAACTAACAGAAATAAACTGACGGAAATGCAACCATAAGCAGTGCACATGATCAATAGTCGATAACAACGACTGAAAGCTTGTCTCCAAAAATATCACACCGCAACTGCGACATTGCCTATAACATTAATAATTACCATGAAATGTTTTAAAAATAAACATAAAATATTCTGTCTAAGGCTGTAACCGTAATATACATAGATATGTAAAAAAGGTTGACAATTGTGGAAATAAAAAAGGATATGCCCTAAGGCAGCACTATAGTTTAGCCATACACACACATACACACACCCATATATATATATATATATATATATATATATATATATATATTCCTGTCTCCAAGACAACAGCTACAACAAAAGCCTATCCTTTTGCTGCAGTGAGCATTGTGTGATGATACCGTAATTATTGACAGAAATATGTAAATAATTAAATAAAGAAATGATAGTACAATAGATAAATAATTGCAATAAATAATTTGCATACATTGAATCAATGCATAACGAAAGAGGAAAGGGTTACAACTTTAAGTGAATAAGGAAGTCAGTTCCAGGCAGATTATGAGTTCAGGAAAAGTAAGTATTTAAGGTTTAGAGCAGCTAAGGTAAATGAGTATTCCGGCGAACTTAAGTCAACAAGAAACCTATTAGCTCAAGGTTCAGGTAGCTAGAATTCAAGACGTTAAGAAATAAGAGATGTGAAACTGCACATAGGCCAGTTTGGAAAAAACTGAGAAAGTGAAATTTGGTAATCAAAGACAACTCGTGTTTCACATGTGTAAGATTTGTCAACGTGTAATTTAGGAACTTTGGTGGGGTAGTTCTAAAGTAGGCGGGACTTAAGTTGATAAAGGAGCGTGTATTGTTAAAATTAGCGTGTTTCTTTTCTTTTCTTTCGTGTACAACCTTAGGGGCTCACAGTCTTTTACGGTGATCGGCAGTAGCGCCTAAGACGCGCTGGGTTATCAGTTACTTAGCGGTAGCCGAGGAGCAATTTACGCTTCTAGTTTCTTTTATTGTGGAAACAGTTATTTCAAACCGTAAATTTGATACTGCGGAAGTTAGCAGGTATAATAATTCAATAGTTATAGTTTGGAGTACTACGATTCATAATCAGGCTCTTATGTTCAAACGGTCGACAAGTCGGTTCAATAGCTCGAGTATTAGATCGATTAAATTTTTCAGTCAGTTTAAACTGATGTTATCCTTTAAAAAATACGCCCACGCATACCCTGAGAGAAAGATCTCATAGCCAACCACCGTAGTAGTTGGCAGCAGAATCAGCAGTAGATATAGAAGACGACTTAAAAGTGACACCGACCATTCGTCGTCAGTGACTAACTGCAGGAAGCAGCAAAATTGGAAGGTACTTTATCAACACGATTATTGCTGTAGTAATGTGAATCTGCAATTATTACCGTATGAAACTCTAGTACGATGTAAGTGTTCTCATGTTTTTCTTATGTATAACAGATTTCTTGACCCCGAGTCCGGTAACAAACATATGAGGGCTGTCCTGATTAGATTTGCCTACCTCCCACACTAAAATAGATAACTTCTTTTAACTATTTTAGACGGATCTTATCAGAAATCACTACTATAATATATATATATATATATATATATATGTTTGATTGAATTTAAATAATGGAATTCTACTATATATGATAACATTACTTTTTTTAGCCCGAAAGTGTCGTAAACTTGTAAAACTCAAAATTACTTCTTTAAAATAAAAATAACATTTTTGCTTATCAGTATTAAATTACAGTGTTAGCAATCAAAGTAAATCATTTGTTTAAGGTTTTCGCAGCTATAGCAGCTTCGAAAGTTTTTCATTGGGAATTTTACGAGCACAGAATGTTTTAACTAGAAAACTATTTTGTGTTGGACTTAAATACTCTGCACAAAGCAATGTATCAAGTTTGTGTTAAGTACAAAAAATGTTGTTTACTGATAAAAACAGGGTCCATTTTCCTCTTATTTTGGGCGATTTGAGATGGAATAGCCCATATAATAAAATAACCGTCCATCAACCTTACAAGGGCACCACATCGTGCATTAAAATACAAGGTCACTTGATTATAGAGGCTACCGGTACAAAAATGGACGCACATGTAAAACAATCTGATGTGTTATATTCATATTCTGTCGCTTATTGTGGGGTATATGAACTATTCTTACTAAAGCTTATTTTCTATTTACTTCATTTTAGTCCAAATAAACCTTTGCAGAAATAGGTCTACACATTTCGTGATAGATACAAAGCGAACAGCGATAGTCAAATGTTTAAGAACTGGACGCTATATGCCGGCCTTAAAATTCCATACTGTTTCCATGCAATCGCGAGAAACAACTGAATGTTGTCAGAACTTTAAGAGAATGACCAAGTAATGAATGATTCGAGCCATTAATGACGGATATGTCAGAAGTGGCTAATGGTACAGAAAAGGTTATTTGGAATAAATTGTGTGTTTTAAAGAGATCTATTTTTTGAGTAGTACGTCTTTGTCCATTGCCTAACGTTTATCAGTTATACAAAATTATACAAAATTCCTTCCGAGTGAAGAGGGTTTCATAGGCTATTTCTAGAAAATTTAAGGTATGGGTACATTTTATTTGTCATGCAAAGAACTTTAACGTATGATATTTTAATTAAAACCGTTAGAGCAATTGTTTAAAACATAAAAAATTTCGAAAAATTTTCCATGTAAGCTGCAGTTTGGGGTGTGGAATTTTCTTGAAAATCTTCGTGTCGCTTTTTTGGAAACTACTGAAGTTGAAAATGAAGTTTGGTATTTATCCGATTTTTCGTTTTCGAGTTATGCTATTCACATACACACACAAAGGATCTTTTTCTAAAAATGCTTATTTTTGGGTTAAGGGGCTTCAATACATGTATTTCCGGTGAAATCTCGGTATCGAATTTTTGTATGGAGTAGAATACTTCCCCTACCTACTGTACGTAGTAGAGAAAGTAAAAGTTAGGACGTTAAGCTTGCACTACTGTGTGATATCGCTCATGTGTAGGAACTTTGTTAGATACGGTCAGGCCATTCACTTTACACTGGTTAGTGGGTTGCATAGCTATTAGGGTACCAAAAACAATTCTAACCAACTTAGAGGCTTAACTTCTGAAGTAAGTTTTCCTTCTGAAAAATGATAAAGTTGCCGTCTCGCAAAACTACGAAACGTTGTGAACACTGTTTAAAATTTCCGGTATAGTAGATGACGTTCTACTGTTGGCAAACCCATTTTCTGATTGATTCTTTAGAAAAGACCACTGTTTTATATTGTATAATTAAATATGGGACATTAAAATGAAAATAAGACTTGGAGTCAATTATGGTGAAACAGACAGGATGTAAAATGTATGACATAATTTTCTAATTCCTAATGTTTGCCTGCTCCAAATAACAGCTTTCTAACTAATAAAATTCAAGTCTTCAAATATATTTGTTGCTTGTTGGGATTTTATTTAAACCTGCGGTTTAGAAATTGACGAGTTTAGTGCTCGGAGATAAAAGGTTTGAAAGCAAAACTGTGGATATTAATGAAGAAATCATGCTTAAGTGCAAATTGCATGCCTTCTCGTGACAGTGAAGTAAATAATTTCCATAAATCGAAATCTGGCATTCATTCAAAACACCAAAGCTGTTACTTTTTTCTGATCTTAGATATTTTTAATTACGCTAGCGATGGGACGATACCACTATTTCTGATACTATACTCACTTTATAAAAACTGTAAAGGCGATGACTTTTTCACTGAATTCTGTTCTTATTAGTAATTTTCTGTGTATAAACGATGTAACCAATTTAGTATGTATGCTAATCCCGAAAATTTCCTGTTTGAAATTCTCCAATTGGCAGCAACTTTTTTTATTTTGATGTCATAGCTTACATATCCCCTGTTCTTAGTCAGGGCTTATTATTGTTATTATTATTTCTTTGCTTCCCTTTTTATGTAACTATATTATATGCTGAAAAGTTTCTTTTAAAGGGTTTTCTAACCATATTATGGAAATAAGTCGTACGGTATACCTGAATCGTGAATATTTAACACAAACTAGCAGATGGAAGGGGAGCGAACAGATATTTCATTGCACTGTAATATCTCTGATTTGTTTCTGTTGGATTCACAGATTTTGGTCACCGGTGTAGGTAAATGCAATAGGGTGAGAGTGAGTACCAAAGGCTATTATAGAAATGTGATTTCGAGCGTCAGCTAAATCAGTTTCGTCACAACACAGTTAACGCCGCATGAGTAACTCTACTCCTTTCCCCATTGTTTTGAAGGTTTTAATTTAGAAACAAGAGCCTATGGAATGCTACATTCATACATCCTCAGGAAACGAAGTTAAGGTCTATCAAGAGCTATAGTTCTGCAAATCTTTGGGCAAACGTGCGAGATTATAACGTGAAGTCTCGACTCGTTTCATTCCTTACATGGCATAAAATTAAACGTAACAACATAACAATTTAAAAGTATCGAAGGCTTATCTCAACTTCCATAACACTAGGTATCGAGAATATCGAGGTATTGACAGTATCGAGGTCCCATCCCTAATTTATGCTTAATCTTTATAGCCTGCTTTACACAATTTGTTTTCAACAGCTTTTAGAATTCATCTGTAATGATACACTTACAGTGCCCTAGCGCAGGAAAAGAATTCCCTAGCATATATCCTCTATTTCATAAATTAACAAGCAACTGGTCGCTCTAAGGTGAGCTTCACATTAAATTTTCTCGTTTCATTGGACAGACAAGAATCTAAACTAGAGTAAGATTGCACGGAGCAGACATTCTTATTATCAGCGCTTCCTTGCAGGTAGTCAACAAGCAAGTTATGCATTATTTCAGAAGTTTAAAACTCTTATACTTTGGAAAACTTGAAGGAGTGAAATGAGAAACTGTTATTGATGTTTTCGTCAACCTTATAACGGTACCGAAATGGCTCCGGAGTAGTGTAAAGCACGCATTCGGGAGGTCCCGGGTTCAATTCCCATCGACCGACCACTCCAACCTTGGGTTTTTCGCAGTTTTCCCTGGTCGGTAGGCCAACGTGGTTTCCTATCCATCATGATTTCCTTTTCCTTTCACTTCGTTTCCTTCTCATATTTCAGGTGTGCTTCAAGGTTTCGTGGAGTATGGTGCGGATGCTTGCCCAAAGAAATGTGTATTTCTCATGGACACTAGAGGCTGCTTGGTCGAACGGTTGTTCATCGCCTTCTTTATGCAGTTCCAGCAGAGGGAAGGGTCTTCGAGCTTGGAACTGTGAGGGACTTGTGCACATCCCTGCGATCTGTCTGTCTGCGGCGTGTAGCCTCCTGTGGTTCCCTTACTTCATCCCTTCCCCCAGGGGAGTGGTGGCCACAATATACGTATGTGGATTGCAGTGCGCGAGGTGTCCCCCCTCCGGGTATAACATATAAACTCATAACGGTTCACGTTCAAACTTTATTATAACCTATTATTTTCTGCTAAAATATATCCCTTGTGAGGTGAATAAGGGTTATTTCATATGTAGAGGTGAGAGAAAAGAATAATGTCATGTACTTCAAGCATATCCTTGGTGTGTCAGTAATTGCTTTTTTATCTTCTTTCTCCCTCTATCTCTCATTGCCTCCTGGGTTCTCTCCTTTTAGATTATAGGACAGCTATATATTTCTTATAAAATAGAACTGTTATATCCAACTTATGTTAAAAACAATAAATATTTGGTTGAAAATGTTTAACATTACATAATGCCCAGTTGATTACCTGCATTCTGCAGAAGCAGCACTGAAAATGGACACATCTGACGTGTTACATTCACATGAATTTCTCTATCCTCTACGGTTTGTTTTAATTGGCTTCTACAAATTAATTATGAAAGCTTATTTTTCTATCCACTTCATGTTAATCTAGATAAACCTTCGCAGAAATACACTTCTGTTTATGAAATTTGCAAAACCACGAAAGAATTCCCCGAATGAATCCAAAAGTGGTGGATGTATAGAACAGTGTGCGAGCAATAAGTGATCAGGACTGCAAAGAGCTACACATAGGCCCAGCAGAGCCATGTCGTGTTTGTCTGACAAGGTCGGTGTTACGACAAGTATAGTCGGCGAAGAGCTGTGAAACAAGCTGGAAACGTGAAAGTAAGTGCCATTATACCTCGTCGACCTTAAAGGGTGCAATATAAGCATGTGAGTGACTTCGAACTGGGCAGAATGATCGGTCTTCGGGAAGCTGGTTTATCTTACCGTGGCATCTCGGCTCTTACAGAGCATGCTATCACGAAGAAGCAGTGGATAGAAGAGGGTCGTAGGCAGCGTAGAGATGGTACTGGAGCACACAATATGACCACAGCTCGGGATGACCGTCATCTTGTCCGCATGACCATAACGGACCGTACAGATTCATCTACAGTATTGGCTCGACGCTGAAGTGCTGCAACAGGTGTGAATCTGTCTGCATCGACGGTTCCTCGCCGTCTACTGCGGTTGGGACTTGTTGCACACATGCTATTACGTCGGCTTCCATTGTCCAGAAACCACAAGCACCTCCGACTGCAATGGGCACATGAACACCGTCACTGTCGAGCTGAGTGTCAAAAGGTAGTCTTTTCAGACGAGTCCCGCTTCAGTCTGCCCTACAGTGACGGCCGCATACTGTTCGATGGTACCGTGGCGAGCGCAATCTGGAGGCCTGCATTGTTGAGCGGTATAGCAGACAAACACAGGTGCGACGGTTTGGAACGCATTTGATTAAAACAACCGATCTTGTCTCCTACGAATTGAGGGAAATCTGAGCAGCAACCGGTACTTGAGGGAGGTTCTAGAGCCCGAGGTACTCTGCCTCAGGCAACTCCACATCATATTTCAGCAGGACAATGCCCGGCAATATATTGCGAGGAATGTACAGGTCTTCTTCGAAGAACGACGGGCATCACTGCTTCCCTGGCCTGCACGTTCTCCTGAGATGTCGCTCATGAAAAAAGTCTGGAACATAGTTGGTCGGCCACTTGTTCGTCACAGTCCTCCAGTAACAAGTGTCAATGACTTGTGGGCTCGCATTCAAACCGCACGGAAGTAGATTCCCAGGAACATATCCAGAACCCTTTTGATTCAATTCCATGGCGTTTAGCGCCTCTAATTGCAGCGCTTGGAAGCTGCACAAAATACTGAATATTCAGACTCAAAGGTTATGTAAAAATTTGTAAACCTATTCATTTGTTTATTGCCATGAAACTCTTCTGTGATATAAAATTCATTTCAATCATGCGTTTCTTTGCTGATGTTACAATTCTCACAAGAATAGTGTAACTTCATTACTCCGTTGTAGCTATAAAGGGGTAAGGAAACTGAATCGATAGGCAGATGTTTAATAGTGGGACGCTCTATATATTATTCCATAATATTTCCACGATATCGTGAGAAGCCATTGAATAGCGACAAAACTAAAAATGAGGAGGTATTGTAAATTCAGATCAATAATAACGGAAATCTCGGAAATGAGTGATGCCACAAAATAACCTATTTAAAATAATTTGTGTGATTTAAGGAGTTGTGTATTTTCCGTGTACTACGTCAGTAGGATATATAGGAGAGAGCTGGCGCAGTTTTTTGCGTTTATATGGGAAAGGATAGGGAAAACGAGGCTAGATGCGACGGTTCAAGGTGGAAAATGCGTTTATATGGGGGAGATAGGGAATACGAGGACTGACGCTAGGCTAGACAGTGGTAGGAGGGAGAGTGCGCTTTATATGAGAGAGGTAGAGGAATATGAGGAGAAGTGCTAGGCTAGACAGAGGCTGAGTAATGTATGGTTTATATGAGCGGTATAGGAAAACGCGGAGATGTGTTAGGCTAGACAGGGCTTGAAACGTAGTGCATGGTTTATATGAGAGATATAGGAAAACGAGGAAAGGTGTTAGGCTAGACAGAAGTCGAGGAGTAGAGTATGGTTTATATGAGAAGTATAGGAAAACGAGGAGAGGTATTAGGTTAGGAGAATTGAGTTTGTGTTTATAAGGAGAGACGAGAAAACGGAGAGAGATCCTATGCTAGGATAGACAGGTGTTAAAGTTAGGTTAGATAGGAAACCAAGGAGTGATACTCAGCTAGAGGGGGGCAGGAGGGAATGAGCTTTTGAGAGGTAGGGGATACGGGGAGTGGTGTTAGACTAGACAGAGGTTTAGTGTATGCGTTTATATGTATGAGAAGTATAGGAACAGGAAGAGGGGTGCTAGACTAGTCAGAGGTTGAGGAGTAGAGTATAGTTTATATGAGAGGTATAGGAAAACGAGGAGAGGAGTTAGACTAGACAGAGGTCGAGGAGCAGAGTATGGTTTATGTGAGAGTCATAGGTAAACGAGAGAGGCGTTAGGCTAGACAGAGCTAGAGGAGTAGAGTATGGTTTATATGAGAGGTATAGGAACAGGAGGAGAGGTGTTAGGCTAGACAGGTAGTGTAGCAGTAGGAATATGGACTTATATACAGGAGAGATAGGGAATATGAGGTGCTAGACTTGAAAGCGACTTTAGACGTGAACTTAGTGGAAAACTGTTTCATGTCAATGTTCTAGACATACCCATCACGTAACCTATTCAGGGAAAAGGTGACTCGTTCAGGGGAAAAAGGTGACTGCTCAGGGAAAAAGGAGGTCCACAAAGGGAAAAAGTTGACTAGCAAAGGGAAAAACGTGACCAGCAAAGGGAAAAAGGCGACCAGCAAAGGGAAAAATGTGACCAGCAAAGGGAAAAAGGTGAGCCATAAAGGTAAAAAGGTGACCTGCAACGGGAAAAGCTAACCCACTAACACTAACAGGTAAGTAATTCAGCTAGTATTGCAAGAGGTTGACTGCATCATAGCAGTGTATGATTTCACATGTAATTCAGCTAGTATCGTATGTATTTAGGCTAATTCATCTAGTAACACAGAATAGATTCCAGAGGCTAACTGCATCATGGCTCTGCATAATTTCACAGATAATTCAGCTAGTATCGTAGGTATTTAGACTAATTCAGCTAGTATCACAAGAGGATAGATTCTAGGGTTGGGTATAGCTTAGTGTCGTATTTCACAGGTAATTCAGCTAGTATCGTAGGTATTTAGGCTAATTCAGCTAGTATCACAGGAGGCTAGATTCCAGGGTTGGGTATAGCATAGTTTCATATTTCACAGGTAATTCAGAGGGTATCGTAGGTATTTAGGATAATTCAAGTAACATAGGTGTTTAGAGTAATTAAGCAAGTATCACAGGAGGCTAGATTCCAGGGTTGGGTATAGCATAGTTTCGTATTTCAGAGGGTATCGTAGGTATTTAGGATAATTCAAGTAACATAGGTGTTTAGAGTAATTAAGCAAGCATTACAGGAGGGTAGGTTCCAGGGGTTGGTTATAACCTAGCTTCGTATTTCACAGATAGTTCAGGTAATATCGTAAGTATTTGAGGTAATCGACAGAGCTTCACAGATATTATTGATAATTTCGATCAGAGATTTGTATCACAGCTATTTAAGGTAAATGCAGATGATTCAGGTTGTATCAATGGTATTTGAGTCATCTTAACAGGTAATTCAGATAGTATCACAGGTGCTCGTGCTAATTTAGAGCAGGAATTCGTATCAGAGCTAGTTAAAGTAATTTCACATGATTCGGATAGTATCACAGGTATTTAAATCATTTTCATAGCCAATTCAGCTAGTATCGTGAGCATTTAAGCTAATTCAGCTAGTATCACAGGAGGCTAGATTCCAGAGGCTAACTGCATCATAGCTATGCATGATTTCACAGCTAATTCAGCTAGTATCGTAGGTATTTAAATCATTTTCATAGCCAATTCAGCTAGTATCGTGAGCATTTAAGCTAATTCAGCTAGTATCACAGGAGGCTAGATTCCAGAGGCTAACTGCATCATAGCTATGCATGATTTCACAGCTAATTCAGCTAGTATCGTAGGTATTTAGGCTAATTCAGGTAGTATCACAGGAGGCTAGATTCCAGGGTTGGGTATAGCATAGTTTCGTATTTCAGAGGGTATCGTAGGTATTTAGGATAATTCAAGTAACATAGCTGCTTAGAGTAATTAAGCAAGCATTACAGGAGGGTAGGTTCCAGGGGTTGGTTATAGCCTAGTTTCGTATTTTACAGATAGTTCAGGTAATATCATAAGTATTTGGATAATCAGCATAGTTTCACAGATGCTCGTAATAATTTCGACCAGAGATTTTGTATCACGGCTATTTAAGGTAAATGCAGCTGATTCAGGTTGTATCAATGGTATTTGAGTCATTTTAATAGGCAATTCTGATAGTATCACAGGTGCTCGTACTAATTTAGAGCAGGAATTCGTATCTGAGCTATTTAATGTAATTTCACACGATTCGGGTAGTATCACAGGTATTTAAGTCATTTTAACAGGCAATTCAACTAGTATCACAGGTACTCATGGTAATATAGAGAGTAATTCGATTATAAAACTTTTCTCATCCAACGTTACAACAATTTATATACTTTTTTCTAAATCTTACAAACTTATTATATTTTAAGCACTTATTGTACGATGCGGAGAGGGATAAACTGCATATTGGTTCACAAATTGAAAAGCTTTACGTCAACATACCTTTGTTTTAGTTCGTTATAGATGTCTCTCCCCTTTTATCTAGGCTTGAGACTAGCACTAGGATTGCTCCTAATGGCAGGGTTACCACCTTCCCTTCCATCTTCTTCTTTCTTCATCAGGCGTCAGCTATCTGCATATACAGCACACAGATACCTTCTTTTTTAAGATTGTAGACTCACTAGAAAATCTTTATCTTTAACTTACATTCTTTTAAGCACTGTTTGTAATGGCGTAATGTCCATACGCATATGTTGTTATCCCGTCCTCAGCAATAATTCTTTTATCATCAAACGGAGTCAATGCAATTTTATTCACTTGTACTGTAGCAAGGGCATGCTTTCGTGATAGGATCAGATTCATAGGTGTTCTGATGATTTCACTGGTTTTAAGACAGTCTGTATAGCTGTCAAACGAAATGTACTGCTTAATAGCGCTACGTTTTATACCTTTAATCTTTTTTATCATTGACCCTTGAATATCTAAGGCATACATCTTAGGACGTAGTCCAACAAAGCGTAGGATGATTTTGCTATTAGCCTCATCTTTAAATTTTCCCAATACCTTCTTGTTCTGAGTAGAATAACATATATGGTTGGCAGGGTAATCAGCTGTATCGAGATGTTCAAGAAAACGTAGCTTGTCCTGGTACACATCTTCAGTTGTTACACGATGAATGAACGAATCAGTGTCCATATACATAAGCTTCAGGTTTTCAGCTCCATAATAAGGCAACAAAACGTCGTAATGATAGTTATACATTAATGTCTTGGAGATGTCCAACACACTCATACCAATGTATATAGGCTTGTTGAATACAATCTGACGAGAGGCCATATGTACAGCAGCTAGATTATCAGCATATATCGTCCTGTCGATAAACGTAGGCTTGGCGATCAGCTTCTCTAGAGTTTTTTCATTGGTCACCAGTCGTATATCCATACGATTACGCAGGTTCTCCATAGTTTTTCCAAACATAGCGTTGTTAAAGAGTTTGTAGAGATCCTTCTCGAAATCATTTGCAGCTTGTTGTCGTAGCCTGTTGTTAAATTCCACATAAGGTTTCAACCACTGAGACTGTCGGAATTGTAGCACACGATGGATTTTTGTTAGTCGTAGTCCATGACTAAGAGCTTGCTTCAAAGCCATGTAATGCACTACATACTTCTTTCGAGGTCCAAGATGAGGTATCAGTTTCTTTGTAGATGATTCCAATGGTTTCATACACTCTGGCAGGAAAGGTAGATCGTTGTGTAGATCGTGAAGTTCAGCAGGATACTCGATGTCGACTTCTAATATGTACCCATGAGGATCATCTTCTTGTAGTGTTTCTAAGTTGATTTCTTCAGGTGACACCCACTGAAATCCACCAAAAGGAAGGGCGTGACACATTGCCCACCCATATTGGTTATTTGCGTCCTCGTATGTGATAAATTGGGTTGGTCTCGTCGGATCAAACTTCTCCATATAAGTGTTATTAGCCTCAGCATACCGATGAGAAACATGGCATAAACCTCCTCTTATACCTGATTCCACCATGAGTAGTTGATCATAATCTTGTAACAGTTCCAGCTTAATTCCAGTATACAGCAACATGGCGTCCCATGTAAGACCTGGAGAGGTAAAATAATGGGCAGGATCAACTTTGTGTGTTTTAAGGGTTTGCTCTCTGAACGTCTCAAAGACATCAGCTAGAAGAAGTACATCCGAAGTTAAGTAGAGATCGCTGTACTCTCCCAGGTTTCTCACATTAAACAGCTCCCATACATTTCTAGCATGATCGTAGTCAGCATCAGTAATTTCTTCTTCATTTAATCTATTGTAGAAGGAGTCCTTAGGAGGCAAGCAGGTCTCGTTCAGGGCATCCCATGACGTAACAAAATCATATGGAAATACACCCTTACGGGTCATCAACTTCAATTTGTCTTCTCCAAAGTACTTTAGTGTTTCAGGATACGAGGTTAGATTTTTTACCAACTTATCCAAGCTTGTACTGAGGAATCGGAAGCTATCCACAAATCGAAGCTTTATATCTCCTACATACTTGGTGAATGAGATATAGCTTTCTTCAGAGTTAGGAATTACCTCCACACGTTCACTTGTACAACCCAGCTCCTTAACAATGAAATGAGAGTCATATCCGCTAAGGTTATGCATGAAGACTGGTATATATTTAGGTGTTTTGCAGGCTAAATTACATTCATTATGAAGACTTCCACGATATTCACCGCTGATGTGATCATGGTCGCGTACTTTATAGTTCTCTTCTGTAAAGGGTTTTCTACACAAGTAGCATGTCGTAGAAGACTCGAAATCCTTTTGCTGTTGATCCGTAAGTTTCAGAGGCTTAGCAGATTTGTATATATTACCAATTATTTTTGCAAGAGATGTCAGGTACAGCATAAACTTCTGAGCAGCATCAGCACCACGATACACATAGGGATGCTTAGGAAGATCAGTTTCGAGATGTTCAACACTGGATGTAGGTTTCACGTAAACACAGAAGCTCATTGGTGTGTGCTCTTGATAAGGTGTTGTATAGGAAGTTTCAGGATTGGGTGTACACGTATGGTATGGAGTGAGAATACTCTCAAAATCCGCATAGATGACATAAGGTACCTTCAGCATCCTCTCAACATTTTTAAACTGTGCAATTGCTTTCTCCTTGCTAGGCATAACAACCCTTGCAACACCATGTTGAATACAGACGGCTGCATGTTCTTGTAGTTTTTCCAGTCCACTTCGTCCATATCGATTATCAAAATGTGTAAAGCAGCGCTTAGAAGTATAAACCCGTCCATTATGGTTAGTTTTCTGGCGTCGAACGAGTTTCTCAAAATTCTTTATATACACGTAGTGATGTTTTCCACTGCTGTCATTCAATAGTAGCAGGTCGCGATGTTCAGGTAGTTCAATATCAGCAACCTTTATCGGATACACTTCATGCTTCTCATCCAACCCGAAAACGTTAATAGACATATTGTTAAGCTTCTCAAATTTAAGTATTTGAGAAAGTGGAGTAGGGTAGGAAACACAGCTGAAGTCGTACTTGTCTTGAAGTTGTTTGTATTTGTTCACACGCTGTGCATTCTCCCCTATGAATTTAGCTAATACAGAGTACATGAAACATTTCTCGTCGCTAAAGTTCTGGATGTTTATACATGCTTTCCTTGCTTCAACAGCTGACGGTAGTGGTATGTAGCTACTTCCTCGTAACGGGTTGTACTTGTTGATACGAAGTCGAACTCCTTCCACAGCAAGCAAAGCCCAGCTGCTACCCTTAAGCTGAGACTCCTCCATTTCAGTCACCAATTTCTTGAATTTCACTTCCATCGTTGAGTCCAGATCAGTTTCCAGGAAAACAGCTTGATTCCGTGTTTTAAATGTTTTGTCACAGGTTTCTCCAATACTGTTAACAAATCGACACTCAGCCAGCAGATTAATTTTAACACTCTTATGAATGCTAAGCTCTTTATGCACAGCCTGGATTATACGTTGTTTTGCCTCTTGCAGATACATATTTAGGTCCTTAGCTGATTCGCATCGTATAAAATACGATTTCAATCGTCCTTCGAATGAAGTTTCGTATTCTTTCATATCACAGTCCTCCATTGTTGACAGTAACTGATGTTTAGTTGGCTCCAATCTTCTTTTCTTCTGTGGGCTGCTTATTTCACATATATCTTCGTGTCGCTGTCCCTTATAACAATCTTTGAAGGTTACATTACAATGTTTACATTTGAAGAGCTTCTTGCAGCTCATCTCGTGTCTTCTCTTGTCATAACCTCGGAGGAACTTCTTCCCACATTTTCCGCATGCATATCCAGTAGCGCTTGGAATAATATCCTTATACGCTGAGTTATTCATCTTTATTCTTGATGTAATAACGTATTAATCACTGATCAATGAAATGTAGACCTCTTCACCTTGACACCACTTTAGAAAGCTGATTATTCTTGGAGAGAACACGATGTTAACACCTCAAGACTAATTAGCACAATGAAGTCCAATGCCCTAGATCACCATATTTATAGAGGGAGCACGAACCTTTTAGATCAATCATAAACTCGCTCCATAACCACCTGTATATGATCGCTCAACGTGTACTAACCCCCCAGCCATATAACCTCAAGTCTAGAGACAGGATGTTTATGACGTCACACCCAGAGACAGGATGTCTGGCAGCATCAAACACGTTTAAACTCGTCTCATAACTACCTGCTTATGCTGTCACACCAGCAAGAGAAGTATTCCCACACGCTCATTCAGTCATATATTTCAAATTCAAGCCCACCACCACCATCACCACCTATTGTACCAAGGTTAATTCAAGCTGTATTATCACAATACTTAAAAGTAAAAGCTTAAAAGGAAACCTAGAGGATTTTCCCCCTTATTTACTTAATTATCTCATGTTTTCATTCCCTTTTCAATTCTTCCTTTCCATCTTCTCACAGAAAGACCATTACATTTCACTACAATCATGAGAAAAGCAATTTTTCCAGAGTTACACAGATTCTAAGCTTCTAAATCGAACCCGGTAATACTTTTAATAAATGTATTTTAGCTCCCCAATATCAGCATCTACCATTTAATCTTTACTCGAACCTGATATGATCCATAAGCTTGAAGATATATGAAATCACCCTTCGGGATTCGATCTGAGTACTTTAAAGTAATATTTGTCACGATAACGATATTTAAGGACTAGATACTCTGTTTGCGTTTACCTTGACATGTTTATCTAAATTAAATTACGAGTTATTAAATTTTTGCAAGTAAATTTCATTAAATCGGTATTCGAACCCAGAACACCAGGAACAAGATAATTTATAATATTAGTCTGACATGTTAAACAAAGTTGTATGCAGTTACATCGTCGATCTAAGTGATATATTCTAGTGTACAGAGGAAAATTAAGAAAGTCATTAAAAGATGGGGAATCGAACCAAGCACAACTGATTGGCAATTATATACAGCATTAATTACCCATCATAGAAGCTATCAATCATGCTTTAGTCCACTCCTCTACCTCACTTAGTTCCCGAGATAATGAAAATTTTAAAATTAGGATCGAACCCAGGACGTCATGTATCTAATTACACATTTACAAGATACTACCTAATAACATAAACGCAATAAAGTTTATTTGGCGTCTTTATCTTAATTGGTTTAGGAGTTATTAAATTTATAAGTAAATTCCATCGAATCAGTATTCGAACCCAGAACACCAAGAACAAAATAATTTATAATATGAGTTTGGTATGCTTAAAGGTGCTGTATGTAGTTACAGCATCAATCTAAGTGATATTTTCTAGAGTATAGAGTAAAATTAAGGAAGTCATTAAAAAGTCAGGATTCGAACTAGAGACAACTGATTGAAAATTATATACAGTATTAATTACACATTATAACAGCTATCAAACATGCTTTAGTCCATTCCTCTAGCTTTCTTAGTTTCCGAGATAATGGAGTTTTTAAAATTAAGGATCGAACCCAGGACACCAGGTACCCAAATATCCATGTACAAGAAACTACCTAATGACATTAATGTAATAAAGTTTATTTGACGTCTTTATCTTAATTAGTCTCTGAGTTATTAGAAGATGAATTTGCATTCACTCCTAGGATTCGAACCCAGGCATCCCGGTCAAGTTGGAACAATACCCTAATGACGCGGCGCATTCCAAAGAATTGATTAGTTTTTATCCCAATGTTGTATCTCTTTTCGTTCAGGAGATATAAGCGATTAAACAGTAGAAATAGAATACCGGTTTGAGCGCACAGAGAGATGCCGACATCTGATAAAGTTCTTTGATCTATGCCGGCAAGCTCCGCCCATTCTATTTCTACTGTTTAATCGCTTATATCTCCTGAACGAAAAGAGATACAACATTGGGATAAAAAGTAATCAATTCTTTGGAATGCGCCGCGTCATTAGGGTATTGTTCCAACTTGACCGGGATGCCTGGGTTCGAATCCTAGGAGTGAATGCAAATTCATCTTCTAATAACTCAGAGACTAATTAAGATAAAGACGTCAAATAAACTTTATTACATTAATGTCATTAGGTAGTTTCTTGTACATGGATATTTGGGTACCTGGTGTCCTGGGTTCGATCCTTAATTTTAAAAACTCCATTATCTCGGAAACTAAGAAAGCTAGAGGAATGGACCAAAGCATGTTTGATAGCTGTTATAATGTGTAATTAATACTGTATATAATTTTCAATCAGTTGTCTCTAGTTCGAATCCTGACTTTTTAATGACTTCCTTAATTTTACTCTATACTCTAGAAAATATCACTTAGATTGATGCTGTAACTACATACAGCACCTTTAAGCATACCAAACTCATATTATAAATTATTTTGTTCTTGGTGTTCTGGGTTCGAATACTGATTCGATGGAATTTACTTATAAATTTAATAACTCCTAAACCAATTAAGATAAAGACGCCAAATAAACTTTATTGCGTTTATGTTATTAGGTAGTATCTTTTAAATGTGTAATTAGATACATGACGTCCTGGGTTCGATCCTAATTTTAAAATTTTCATTATCTCGGGAACTAAGTGAGGTAGAGGAGTGGACTAAAGCATGATTGATAGCTTCTATGATGGGTAATTAATGCTGTATATAATTGCCAATCAGTTGTGCTTGGTTCGATTCCCCATCTTTTAATGACTTTCTTAATTTTCCTCTGTACACTAGAATATATCACTTAGATCGACGATGTAACTGCATACAACTTTGTTTAACATGTCAGACTAATATTATAAATTATCTTGTTCCTGGTGTTCTGGGTTCGAATACCGATTTAATGAAATTTACTTGCAAAAATTTAATAACTCGTAATTTAATTTAGATAAACATGTCAAGGTAAACGCAAACAGAGTATCTAGTCCTTAAATATCGTTATCGTGACAAATATTACTTTAAAGTACTCAGATCGAATCCCGAAGGGTGATTTCATATATCTTCAAGCTTATGGATCATATCAGGTTCGAGTAAAGATTAAATGGTAGATGCTGATATTGGGGAGCTAAAATACATTTATTAAAAGTATTACCGGGTTCGATTTAGAAGCTTAGAATCTGTGTAACTCTGGAAAAATTGCTTTTCTCATGATTGTAGTGAAATGTAATGGTCTTTCTGTGAGAAGATGGAAAGGAAGAATTGAAAAGGGAATGAAAACATGAGATAATTAAGTAAATAAGGGGGAAAATCCTCTAGGTTTCCTTTTAAGCTTTTACTTTTAAGTATTGTGATAATACAGCTTGAATTAACCTTGGTACAATAGGTGGTGATGGTGGTGGTGGGCTTGAATTTGAAATATATGACTGAATGAGCGTGTGGGAATACTTCTCTTGCTGGTGTGACAGCATAAGCAGGTAGTTATGAGACGAGTTTAAACGTGTTTGATGCTGCCAGACATCCTGTCTCTGGGTGTGACGTCATAAACATCCTGTCTCTAGACTTGAGGTTATATGGCTGGGGGGTTAGTACACGTTGAGCGATCATATACAGGTGGTTATGGAGCGAGTTTATGATTGATCTAAAAGGTTCGTGCTCCCTCTATAAATATGGTGATCTAGGGCATTGGACTTCATTGTGCTAATTAGTCTTGAGGTGTTAACATCGTGTTCTCTCCAAGAATAATCAGCTTTCTAAAGTGGTGTCAAGGTGAAGAGGTCTACATTTCATTGATCAGTGATTAATACGTTATTACATCAAGAATAAAGATGAATAACTCAGCGTATAAGGATATTATTCCAAGCGCTACTGGATATGCATGCGGAAAATGTGGGAAGAAGTTCCTCCGAGGTTATGACAAGAGAAGACACGAGATGAGCTGCAAGAAGCTCTTCAAATGTAAACATTGTAATGTAACCTTCAAAGATTGTTATAAGGGACAGCGACACGAAGATATATGTGAAATAAGCAGCCCACAGAAGAAAAGAAGATTGGAGCCAACTAAACATCAGTTACTGTCAACAATGGAGGACTGTGATATGAAAGAATACGAAACTTCATTCGAAGGACGATTGAAATCGTATTTTATACGATGCGAATCAGCTAAGGACCTAAATATGTATCTGCAAGAGGCAAAACAACGTATAATCCAGGCTGTGCATAAAGAGCTTAGCATTCATAAGAGCGTTAAAATTAATCTGCTGGCTGAGTGTCGATTTGTTAACAGTATTGGAGAAACCTGTGACAAAACATTTAAAACACGGAATCAAGCTGTTTTCCTGGAAACTGATCTGGACTCAACGATGGAAGTGAAATTCAAGAAATTGGTGACTGAAATGGAGGAGTCTCAGCTTAAGGGTAGCAGCTGGGCTTTGCTTGCTGTGGAAGGAGTTCGACTTCGTATCAACAAGTACAACCCGTTACGAGGAAGTAGCTACATACCACTACCGTCAGCTGTTGAAGCAAGGAAAGCATGTATAAACATCCAGAACTTTAGCGACGAGAAATGTTTCATGTACTCTGTATTAGCTAAATTCATAGGGGAGAATGCACAGCGTGTGAACAAATACAAACAACTTCAAGACAAGTACGACTTCAGCTGTGTTTCCTACCCTACTCCACTTTCTCAAATACCTAAATTTGAGAAGCTTAACAATATGTCTATTAACGTTTTCGGGTTGGATGAGAAGCATGAAGTGTATCCGATAAAGGTTGCTGATATTGAACTACCTGAACATCGCGACCTGCTACTATTGAATGACAGCAGTGGAAAACATCACTACGTGTATATAAAGAATTTTGAGAAACTCGTTCGACGCCAGAAAACTAACCATAATGGACGGGTTTATACTTCTAAGCGCTGCTTTACACATTTTGATAATCGATATGGACGAAGTGGACTGGAAAAACTACAAGAACATGCAGCCGTCTGTATTCAACATGGTGTTGCAAGGGTTGTTATGCCTAGCAAGGAGAAAGCAATTGCACAGTTTAAAAATGTTGAGAGGATGCTGAAGGTACCTTATGTCATCTATGTGGATTTTGAGAGTATTCTCACTCCATGCCATACGTGTACACCCAATCCTGAAACTTCCTATACAACACCTTATCAAGAGCACACACCAATGAGCTTCTGTGTTTACGTGAAACCTACATCCAGTGTTGAACATCTCGAAACTGATCTTCCTAAGCATCCCTATGTGTATCGTGGTGCTGATGCTGCTCAGAAGTTTATGCTGTACCTGACATCTCTTGCAAAAATAATTGGTAATATATACAAATCTGCTAAGCCTCTGAAACTTACGGATCAACAGCAAAAGGATTTCGAGTCTTCTACGACATGCTACTTGTGTAGAAAACCCTTTACAGAAGAGAACTATAAAGTACGCGACCATGATCACATCAGCGGTGAATATCGTGGAAGTCTTCATAATGAATGTAATTTAGCCTGCAAAACACCTAAATATATACCAGTCTTCATGCATAACCTTAGCGGATATGACTCTCATTTCATTGTTAAGGAGCTGGGTTGTACAAGTGAACGTGTGGAGGTAATTCCTAACTCTGAAGAAAGCTATATCTCATTCACCAAGTATGTAGGAGATATAAAGCTTCGATTTGTGGATAGCTTCCGATTCCTCAGTACAAGCTTGGATAAGTTGGTAAAAAATCTAACCTCGTATCCTGAAACACTAAAGTACTTTGGAGAAGACAAATTGAAGTTGATGACCCGTAAGGGTGTATTTCCATATGATTTTGTTACGTCATGGGATGCCCTGAACGAGACCTGCTTGCCTCCTAAGGACTCCTTCTACAATAGATTAAATGAAGAAGAAATTACTGATGCTGACTACGATCATGCTAGAAATGTATGGGAGCTGTTTAATGTGAGAAACCTGGGAGAGTACAGCGATCTCTACTTAACTTCGGATGTACTTCTTCTAGCTGATGTCTTTGAGACGTTCAGAGAGCAAACCCTTAAAACACACAAAGTTGATCCTGCCCATTATTTTACCTCTCCAGGTCTTACATGGGACGCCATGTTGCTGTATACTGGAATTAAGCTGGAACTGTTACAAGATTATGATCAACTACTCATGGTGGAATCAGGTATAAGAGGAGGTTTATGCCATGTTTCTCATCGGTATGCTGAGGCTAATAACACTTATATGGAGAAGTTTGATCCGACGAGACCAACCCAATTTATCACATACGAGGACGCAAATAACCAATATGGGTGGGCAATGTGTCACGCCCTTCCTTTTGGTGGATTTCAGTGGGTGTCACCTGAAGAAATCAACTTAGAAACACTACAAGAAGATGATCCTCATGGGTACATATTAGAAGTCGACATCGAGTATCCTGCTGAACTTCACGATCTACACAACGATCTACCTTTCCTGCCAGAGTGTATGAAACCATTGGAATCATCTACAAAGAAACTGATACCTCATCTTGGACCTCGAAAGAAGTATGTAGTGCATTACATGGCTTTGAAGCAAGCTCTTAGTCATGGACTACGACTAACAAAAATCCATCGTGTGCTACAATTCCGACAGTCTCAGTGGTTGAAACCTTATGTGGAATTTAACAACAGGCTACGACAACAAGCTGCAAATGATTTCGAGAAGGATCTCTACAAACTCTTTAACAACGCTATGTTTGGAAAAACTATGGAGAACCTGCGTAATCGTATGGATATACGACTGGTGACCAATGAAAAAACTCTAGAGAAGCTGATCGCCAAGCCTACGTTTATCGACAGGACGATATATGCTGATAATCTAGCTGCTGTACATATGGCCTCTCGTCAGATTGTATTCAACAAGCCTATATACATTGGTATGAGTGTGTTGGACATCTCCAAGACATTAATGTATAACTATCATTACGACGTTTTGTTGCCTTATTATGGAGCTGAAAACCTGAAGCTTATGTATATGGACACTGATTCGTTCATTCATCGTGTAACAACTGAAGATGTGTACCAGGACAAGCTACGTTTTCTTGAACATCTCGATACAGCTGATTACCCTGCCAACCATATATGTTATTCTACTCAGAACAAGAAGGTATTGGGAAAATTTAAAGATGAGGCTAATAGCAAAATCATCCTACGCTTTGTTGGACTACGTCCTAAGATGTATGCCTTAGATATTCAAGGGTCAATGATAAAAAAGATTAAAGGTATAAAACGTAGCGCTATTAAGCAGTACATTTCGTTTGACAGCTATACAGACTGTCTTAAAACCAGTGAAATCATCAGAGCACCTATGAATCTGATCCTATCACGAAAGCATGCCCTTGCTACAGTACAAGTGAATAAAATTGCATTGACTCCGTTTGATGATAAAAGAATTATTGCTGAGGACGGGATAACAACATATGCGTATGGACATTACGCCATTACAAACAGTGCTTAAAAGAATGTAAGTTAAAGATAAAGATTTTCTAGTGAGTCTACAATCTTAAAAAAGAAGGTATCTGTGTGCTGTATATGCAGATAGCTGACGCCTGATGAAGAAAGAAGAAGATGGAAGGGAAGGTGGTAACCCTGCCATTAGGAGCAATCCTAGTGCTAGTCTCAAGCCTAGATAAAAGGGGAGAGACATCTATAACGAACTAAAACAAAGGTATGTTGACGTAAAGCTTTTCAATTTGTGAACCAATATGCAGTTTATCCCTCTCCGCATCGTACAATAAGTGCTTAAAATATAATAAGTTTGTAAGATTTAGAAAAAAGTATATAAATTGTTGTAACGTTGGATGAGAAAAGTTTTATAATCGAATTACTCTCTATATTACCATGAGTACCTGTGATACTAGTTGAATTGCCTGTTAAAATGACTTAAATACCTGTGATACTACCCGAATCGTGTGAAATTACATTAAATAGCTCAGATACGAATTCCTGCTCTAAATTAGTACGAGCACCTGTGATACTATCAGAATTGCCTATTAAAATGACTCAAATACCATTGATACAACCTGAATCAGCTGCATTTACCTTAAATAGCCGTGATACAAAATCTCTGATCGAAATTATTACGAGCATCTGTGAAACTATGCTGATTATCCAAATACTTATGATATTACCTGAACTATCTGTAAAATACGAAACTAGGCTATAACCAACCCCTGGAACCTACCCTCCTGTAATGCTTGCTTAATTACTCTAAGCAGCTATGTTACTTGAATTATCCTAAATACCTACGATACCCTCTGAAATACGAAACTATGCTATACCCAACCCTGGAATCTAGCCTCCTGTGATACTACCTGAATTAGCCTAAATACCTACGATACTAGCTGAATTAGCTGTGAAATCATGCATAGCTATGATGCAGTTAGCCTCTGGAATCTAGCCTCCTGTGATACTAGCTGAATTAGCTTAAATGCTCACGATACTAGCTGAATTGGCTATGAAAATGATTTAAATACCTACGATACTAGCTGAATTAGCTGTGAAATCATGCATAGCTATGATGCAGTTAGCCTCTGGAATCTAGCCTCCTGTGATACTAGCTGAATTAGCTTAAATGCTCACGATACTAGCTGAATTGGCTATGAAAATGATTTAAATACCTGTGATACTATCCGAATCATGTGAAATTACTTTAACTAGCTCTGATACGAATTCCTGCTCTAAATTAGCACGAGCACCTGTGATACTATCTGAATTACCTGTTAAGATGACTCAAATACCATTGATACAACCTGAATCATCTGCATTTACCTTAAATAGCTGTGATACAAATCTCTGATCGAAATTATCAATAATATCTGTGAAGCTCTGTCGATTACCTCAAATACTTACGATATTACCTGAACTATCTGTGAAATACGAAGCTAGGTTATAACCAACCCCTGGAACCTACCCTCCTGTAATGCTTGCTTAATTACTCTAAACACCTATGTTACTTGAATTATCCTAAATACCTACGATACCCTCTGAAATACGAAACTATGCTATACCCAACCCTGGAATCTAGCCTCCTGTGATACTTGCTTAATTACTCTAAACACCTATGTTACTTGAATTATCCTAAATACCTACGATACCCTCTGAATTACCTGTGAAATATGAAACTATGCTATACCCAACCCTGGAATCTAGCCTCCTGTGATACTAGCTGAATTAGCCTAAATACCTACGATACTAGCTGAATTACCTGTGAAATACGACACTAAGCTATACCCAACCCTAGAATCTATCCTCTTGTGATACTAGCTGAATTAGTCTAAATACCTACGATACTAGCTGAATTATCTGTGAAATTATGCAGAGCCATGATGCAGTTAGCCTCTGGAATCTATTCTGTGTTACTAGATGAATTAGCCTAAATACATACGATACTAGCTGAATTACATGTGAAATCATACACTGCTATGATGCAGTCAACCTCTTGCAATACTAGCTGAATTACTTACCTGTTAGTGTTAGTGGGTTAGCTTTTCCCGTTGCAGGTCACCTTTTTACCTTTATGGCTCACCTTTTTCCCTTTGCTGGTCACATTTTTCCCTTTGCTGGTCGCCTTTTTCCCTTTGCTGGTCACGTTTTTCCCTTTGCTAGTCAACTTTTTCCCTTTGTGGACCTCCTTTTTCCCTGAGCAGTCACCTTTTTCCCCTGAACGAGTCACCTTTTCCCTGAATAGGTTACGTGATGGGTATGTCTAGAACATTGACATGAAACAGTTTTCCACTAAGTTCACGTCTAAAGTCGCTTTCAAGTCTAGCACCTCATATTCCCTATCTCTCCTGTATATAAGTCCATATTCCTACTGCTACACTACCTGTCTAGCCTAACACCTCTCCTCCTGTTCCTATACCTCTCATATAAACCATACTCTACTCCTCTAGCTCTGTCTAGCCTAACGCCTCTCTCGTTTACCTATGACTCTCACATAAACCATACTCTGCTCCTCGACCTCTGTCTAGTCTAACTCCTCTCCTCGTTTTCCTATACCTCTCATATAAACTATACTCTACTCCTCAACCTCTGACTAGTCTAGCACCCCTCTTCCTGTTCCTATACTTCTCATACATATAAACGCATACACTAAACCTCTGTCTAGTCCAACACCACTCCCCGTATCCCCTACCTCTCAAAAGCTCATTCCCTCCTGCCCCCCTCTAGCTGAGTATCACTCCTTGGTTTCCTATCTAACCTAACTTTAACACCTGTCTATCCTAGCATAGGATCTCTCTCCGTTTTCTCGTCTCTCCTTATAAACACAAACTCAATTCTCCTAACCTAATACCTCTCCTCGTTTTCCTATACTTCTCATATAAACCATACTCTACTCCTCGACTTCTGTCTAGCCTAACACCTTTCCTCGTTTTCCTATATCTCTCATATAAACCATGCACTACGTTTCAAGCCCTGTCTAGCCTAACACATCTCCGCGTTTTCCTATACCGCTCATATAAACCATACATTACTCAGCCTCTGTCTAGCCTAGCACTTCTCCTCATATTCCTCTACCTCTCTCATATAAAGCGCACTCTCCCTCCTACCACTGTCTAGCCTAGCGTCAGTCCTCGTATTCCCTATCTCCCCCATATAAACGCATTTTCCACCTTGAACCGTCGCATCTAGCCTCGTTTTCCCTATCCTTTCCCATATAAACGCAAAAAACTGCGCCAGCTCTCTCCTATATATCCTACTTACGTCTTTGTCTATCTCTTATCGTTAACTAGTTATAGAAAATTATAAAAAATTCTTTCCGAATGAAGAGGTCACAGGCTATTCCCAGAGAATTCAAGATATACACTTCATTTGCCATGTAAATATATTTAATATTTAGTGTTTTAATCACAATTGTTGGAGCCATGCTTGAGAAAAAAGAATTTGAAAGTTCTCCCATTTAAATGGTAGCTTGATGTGTGGAAATTATTTTATTGAATTTTTTTGTGTCTTTTTCTGGAAGATAGTGAACTTTAATTCCGAGTTTGCTATTTACAGCACTTTTCGTTTTAGAGTTATGCTGCTTACAGACACTCTCTCTCTCTCTCTCTCTCTCTCTCTCTCTCACACACACACACGAACCTGTTACTAAAATGCTTTTCTTGGGTTTAAAGTGCCTCAAACATATATTTCCATTTAAATTTTGAGGTAGGGTATTCCTGTTTTAATTGCAGCAATTACAATTAATATTTTATAAAGCACTCGGTGGTAAAATTTCAATCGTATTACAGCGTTCGTTAGACGGTGGGCAAAATCACAAGGCTATGCAAAATAAAAATAGCCATGTGATTTACCGCTCTCATGGAGGAGTATTTTTCAGAAAACTATGCGTTACATGGGATTCAATCCTCGTTTCGCCACTACTGCTGATCAATAGTAACACGTTTTAACGAATTAAGCTATCCAAAACACAGAATCACCGTGTTGCTGATTAAGCTTATGTTTGTAAGCAAAGCACCCAACACTGGAATCATTTTTCTTCTGGTCCACTAATTAATTGAAACACAACCACAACAAAATATTTCCTGCAGGTGTACTGAAGTTGAAATTTACAATATTTGCCCAGTTAGCTGAAATATTGCTTCTCAAAACTGCCAGGTGATCCAATGGCTGCTATGACCACATAACTCTACACAGCAAGGGAAGCATCTATACAAGAACGCCTAAGAATAAGGCGACCCTTCGCGCAGGTCTCACTGAAATTCATCATTTACTTTTGTGAAAAACAGTAGCTGTTCCAGTGATTGCTTTGTAAGTTGCTCATTCTTTCGTTTATACTGTATACATCCAATTTGTCTACTGTTTCGTTCCTTATTCTTTCCTTTATTCTCTCAAAGCCATGACTAATCATTAAAATCTCACCTCGGTTGCTTGTATTCTGCTTACATCTCTCCTCTTTGACGTCCAACTCTCTCTATTATATAAACATATAGGTGTGGTCACTGTTTCGTAAAATTTGCCTTTCCCTGTTTTATTTTTAAGTGCTCTTCTTACTGTGTCACATATGTAGTTAATGGGGCCTATGGGTGAAAATAGGATAAAATGACAAAAATTAAAATTTGACACTTTTAACTAATTATTAAGTTTCTTTGTGAAATTTTACTGTACACTTGAAATTAAGCGAGTTATATGCTGATTTAAACAACTCTTACCGGAGGGCGTGGCAGCGTATTTGCTGTTTGAGATTTCTCACATAAAAATAAATATGTTCACCAGTAATTTTGCAAAGCTTAGTGCATATATTTAAAACCCTTTATACAATAGACATTGACTTTAAATGAAAATTTGTACTATTTTATGAAAAAATACATAACTTCAGGTCAGCTAACATGTGCCTATTCTCAAATGTGTTTTTATAGGTTGCAGTATTTTATACATTTTCAGCATTTAAAATGCTCCTTGCGATTCAAGTTTGAAGTAATCAACGTGAAATTTTGGAAATTGCTTCCCAATACACACTAACTAATGCTGCTATACAGTTATTAATGTAAGGTGTTCTAAGCTCATCAATGATTTATAAGTACATGTTTGTTTGTTTGGTTTTCTTTTTTTGCAAAAATAAAAGTGATAATTGAACATTTAAAGATGTGATTAATGTTAAAATAGAATTTTTAGGAAACTTATTTTCTATCTTAATAAGCAACATAAATCTAAAGTTTGATTAAATATTATGAAAATTGTATGTTAAGGAGAAGCTTTAATGAAATAGTTTAAACTTGAGTTTAAAAATGTAAAATGTAGAAACGGCTTGACATACAGGGTGGACCAGTTAACTTGAGACTGTATAATATCTCCAAACCTAAGCGCTGTAGAAAGAAATGTCTTCAATAAAACTTGCTTGATGTTATGGGGGACAGTAAATGCCATCAGTCATGTTTTATGTGGAGGAAGTTGTGATGGTCATTTTAGGGTCAATTTAATTTGACTCTAATTGTAGTTTCCCATTCAAAAAATTAAATTGACCCTAAAATGACTATCTCAACGTCCTAAAAACAAAACACGGCTAATGGCATTTACTTTCTCCCAAAGTATCAAGCAACTTCTATTCAAGACATTTCTTTCAACAGCGCTTAGTTATGAAGATATTGTACAGTGTCAACTTAAATGATCTACCCTGTATATACATCAAACCGCAAGCAACTTTTATTCAAGACATTTCTTTCTACAACCTTTAGTTTTGAAGATATTGTACAGTCTCAGCTTAAATGATCTAACCTGTATATACACCAAAATTTGCAAGAAAACTTCTTCATACCTACTTATGATGTGAAAAACATTTCTAAAAGCTAGTTTATTATTTTAGGTTTTGAAAAACTCACAGATAAGTCACCATAAATTCTTCTGTTTTGTGTTGGATATCCACTCTTGATACTATATCATAAAAGAAAGACAAAACCTATTATCTGTTTCTCTATTTGTTATTCAATGAATACTTTGATTATATTACAGCTATTGACATTGCATACAACGTCCCTATTTTATTTAATTCACAGGTGGCCTTTTATAACGCTCTTTATTATCAGAACTTAACACAAATTCATGTACATACTGTAGTTTAAAATTATCAATTATATTTCCACCGTTGGATAACATTGTCAATATATAAAAAAATCTGATGCGTTACACTCACATGACTTTCTCTACTCTTGTGCAAACTATTTTTACAAACGTTTATTCGCCATATGCTTCATGTTAATCGAGATATCGAGAAGTTAATCTTATTGCTAATTTTCTTGTAGATGCAAGGGGAATTGGTAGGTTTTAAGCGATAGTCAAATATTTTAAGAGCTGGTTGCTATGTGGAGTATTCCATTTTCTTTGCATTACCAGGACAAAAAAAATTGAATAACGAATTTGAGAGAAAGTATAAGTATTGGAGAATTTAAGGGAATAACAAGCAATATCTCGAAAATAGTTCTCTCAACAACAAAAAATGTATATGACATAAATGGTGTATTTTAACGCGATCTACATTTTTTGTGTAGTAAAAGTTTGTCTATCACTTGTGGTTTACCATTTATGCAAAAGTTGTTCACAATGAAGAATACTGGAGACATTCCCAGAAAATTTGAGACATGCATTTCATTTGTCATGAAAACATCTTAAACATATGATATTTTAATCAAAATCGTTAGAGCCATTTTTTAGAAAATTAAAATTTTCGAAAAATGTTCCCTGTAAAGGGTAATCTGGGGTGGGGATTTTCTTGAAAACCGTCGTGTCGCATCTCTGGAAGATACTGAACCTAAATACCAAGTTTGGTGTTTATCCGACTGTTCGTTTCTGAGTTATGCTGTTCACAGACACACACACAAACACACAGACACATAGACACACCACGGTCATGTTTCCAAAAATGCTTTTTTTGGATTCAGGAGGTGTCAAAACATGTATTTCCGGCGAAAACTCGATTTTTAATTTTTGGGTGGAATACAATACTTCCCCTACTTACTATACGTAGTGGAGAAGTAATAAATAGAGCGGTGAAATTCCACATAATTCCTTTTAACACTCATATTATTTTCTAAGAGATTGGATCAGATGGTTATTTTATGTTGTTTTGGATGTATTATATGGATCTTTTTTATAATTTTAGTTACCTTAACGTTAAGGATACCTATAGCTTAAGTGTGATCAAAATTTTCAAAAAAACTTCAAAAATTAGTTCTTACATGCAAAAAATACTTTGAATTTTTAGTTCATTTACTTACTATAAGTTTTGCTCTCAGAGCCTTTTAAAGCTTCAACAAGTGAACATTTAAGGGGTGGTTAACCGCTGAAGTAATCGCTTTTCCGTTATTTGTTTCTAAAATTTGTAACCTCTGAATTATTTAAGCAATCTGCATGAAAATTTACTGATATAATATGGAGCTATTTATTAATCAGAAAAAATAATTAGTTTAAATTTCACAGTTTTTTGCTATTACCAGCTATATTGATCACTTGTTATAATTATATATGTATGTGTGTGTGTGATTTTAATTACCTTTCTCACTTAATGCTGTCATTTTAGGAATTTCATACTGTTATCACGTATTAAAACCTCCGAATTAATTTGAACCATCAATTTGTTTTAGGTGTGAGTTGCCTTTAAATTAAACTTTTTTCTTTATAAAAGTTCAAAATATAAAAAATTTAACATACGTAATTCTTTTACAAAAATGCATATGAATATTACGTAAAAGTTTGTGGTTCATATTAACAAACATGCATCCAGATACACTAGGAAAACATTTAATATAATTCTCTTTCAAATAGTTTTGAAGTGAAAAGCTTTAAAACTATTTGAAGCCCTTAAACTAAAATAAAAGTTTAGCTTACAAAGTGATTATAGTAATATGTTTACAAAATTTGCAAATCGGGTCTTACACTGGGTGCTTCTAGCTGCTCTGTCATCATCCAGGCACGCCGTACTACCGATTATTTAACCTGGGCCCTCCCCGTCCAAACCCACAGGCGAGAGTGAAGTGATGTATTTAGATGGTTATAAAAAAGCTTGAAGATATTATTAAAACAAAGCGATTTCAACACTTTTTAAATAACATCTTTGTGAAAATGGCATCGCATGAAAATGCAATGTCATTCACAACTTAGTCATTTGTTATTGTTTTTGAAAAAATGTTGCACAAAATAAAGCCTAAATTTTCAGATAAATTATCTCGTCAGAAACAGAAAATTGATATTTTACAGAATTTTCATTACCCCTTAAATGAGCAAGAGCACCTGGTCAATGACATATATTCATTTCCAATGCTTTTGATTTTTCTTAAACTTCTGCACATTAAAAATGTTCCATACGATGTAGTTTGTAACTATGTTCATAACTTCAGTAGAAACTCAGAGAGAATGAGCTTTAAAAACTGGTATCTACACGTATACATTGTTCAAATATGGCATAATTAATTTGACAACTGAGCATACATTGTTACAAAAATTATATTTCAAGATTAAAATTTCTCTTTCTGAAACAAGCAGAAGAGTGAAAAAATGTCTATATGCCAATTATGTGTATTACTGTTTAAATAATTGGCAGTATCTTTATTTTTTAAAATTACGATTTCTGCATTATATGTAACATTTGATTAATTAGTATAACAGAAATAAAATAAAATAAAATCATTTTCTCAAAGACTATTAAAGATATTTAGTGGGAAATTTAAAACACGCTCACAATTGTGCATGTTACAAGCTTTTTTTTTTTAAAATGATTTGAATTAGAACTGCAAGAATTAGAAATTACACCTAGAGGGTCACTTTGAAAGTTTTGAGAATGGGCAACAATGTGTAGTGGTAAGACAAAGCAGCTTTTCGTAACTTCAGATTGAAGTTTAGATAGCAGCATGTGCAAATCTGGGCGCGCTCCAACGATGTGCATCGTCAGCATCGCAGGTGTATGCATCGCATGTGTCATGCCATAGGCTAGGAATGGATCTCAAGCGAAAGTATTTCCGTGCTATGATTTTCTATGACTTTAAAGTCGGTTTAAGGGAGAGAGAATGCCTTGAAAGACTACATCATGCACTTGGGGATCTTTGCCCTTCGCAATTCACCATTTATCAATGGTATGCAGAGTTCAGAAGAGGAAGAGATTCCCTCGAAGTTGAAGACCGAGCAGGACGGCCGGCTGCAGCAACAATGGATAAAAATGGTGTGAAAGCAAAGCGCATGTTGCGGGAAGATCATCGCTGCACATGACAGATTCAAGAAGCCTTAAATATTGGATCGGCGGCAATGAAAATAATCCTGAAAGAAAAGCTTTCGCTGGATCGCCCACCATCTCACAAATGAGCAGAAACAAGCACGTTTGCAATGGTGCCAGAAAATTATTGAAAACTTAAACGGAGGAAGATCCAAAAACGTATTTAACACTGTGACCAAGGCTGAGTTTACCCTTATGATCCAGAAACTGAACGACAGTCATTGGCCTGCATCTTCCCAGGAGAAAATCCCCCAAAACATGTGAAGCGAACGAGAAGTACTGGCAAGAAGATGATCTGTTCCTTCTTCTCAGAAGTAGTCACATTGTAAGGATTCCGCTCGATGGATAAAAGACTGCTACTGCCAGATGGTACCACAAAATGTCTGCCACAAGATTTCAATGAACTGAGAAAAAACCGTCCTAAGACTTGTCTGTATGGAATTTTGTTGCACCATGACAATGCCTCTGCCCACACTGCACATGAAACAACCCAGTTTCTGCAGGAGTCAGATATTTGTCCCATCTTCCTTACAGTCCAGATCTGGTCCCATGCGACTTTTCTCTATCCCCCAAAACGAAAGAAAAAACTCGAGGTCAACGATATGAGTCACCTGAAGCCGTAGTGGCTGCTTACAAAGAATGAATTTGCATCCTCTACAAGGAAGAATGGTGTTCAGCATTTAAAAAATGGTTTGGAAGGATGAGACGGTGTATAGAATGCAATGGGGAGTATTTTGAAAAGATGCAATGATCAGATCTAAATTTTTAATATTTGATTGAGTCCATTCTCAAAACTTCTGGGGTGACCCCATGTATTTTACCCTTAATACCTCATTCCTCTAATGTATTCTAAGATCAAAAGCTTTGGAATATTCAACAAACACGATTCGTGTTTCATTCATTCATTATCTGTTTACCCTCCTCTTATGTAGGACTTACAGGCGGGTGCCTGGGGTCAGAGGCCCGTCGAGGAGCAGACACTCATGGATCAGACAGAACATCCAGGATGGGATGAAGTAAGTAGATGAAACGAAATGTTGGTGAAATGGATGAAAGCAGTTGGTGGAATGAATGGCTGGGGAAACCGGAGAACACGGAGAAAACTCGCCCAGACGCCGCTTCGTCCACCACAAATTCCACATGCAGGTCCTTGGAATTGAACCCGGGCCGCCTCGGTGGGAGGCGAGCGGTTTAACCACTCGGCCACGGCGCCGCCGATGCGTGTTTCACATTTATTAAATATCATTTGGTCGTCTAAGAATATATTAGTTAAACATACATTTGAATATTTGGAAAATTGTTAATGCTATGAAAAATGTCATTTGATTTAACTGTATATTTTAATGGGCTATACAGTTTTTATTTCTCTACTGTTTGGTAAGTAGGGGAAGTATTGTGTTCCACTCAAAAATTCAATACCGAGATTTCACCGGAAAGACATGTTTTGAGACGCCCTGAATCCAAATGAAGCATTTTTGGAAACATGTCCGTGTGTGCGTCTATGTGTCTGTGTGTGAACAACATAACTCACAAATGAAAAGTCGGATAAATACCAAACTTAGTATTTCAGTTTAGTATCTTCCAAGGATGCGACAGGAAGATTTTCAAGAAAATCCTTTACCCCCAAATATCCTTTATATGGAAAATTTTTCGAAAATTTAAATTTTCTAAAAAATATTTCTAAAGATTTTTGTTAAAATACACATTTGAAAGATAATTACATGACAAATAAGATGTAAATCTTGAATTTTCCGGGAATTGCCTAGGAAGCCGTCTTCATTCTGAAGGAATTTTGTATAATCTTGTATAACTTGTAAACATACCACACAGTAACTGAAGATCTCTATAAAACACACAATTTATTCCCAATAAGTTTTTTGTGGCATAAGCCGTTTCTGAGATATCCATTATTAAAGGTTCGAATTGTTCAATGCTTGTGATTCTTTCAAAGTCCCATCAATTTTCAGTTGTTTCTCGCGATTGCATGGAAACAGTAAGGAATTTTAAGACAGCATACAGCATCCAGTTCTTATACATTTGACTATCGCTGTTCGTTTTGTGTTTATAAGGAAATGGGTAATGTAGCTACTTCTGCAAAGGTTTATTTGAATAAATATAGTAGATAGAAGAATAAGCTTTAGTAAGAATAGTTTATATACCCCAATAAAGATAGGGGGTAGAGAAAGTCATGTGATGTATGACACGGATTTTTTCCTATAATAGCTTTTTGTTTATTCCTTGTGTTTTAGTTTTACAAAACTTCAGTATGAATGAAACTCTCTTAAGTTATTCACGAAAAATTCAAGACATGTTCTATTTTTCATGGGAATGTCTTGAACGCATGCTTTAATGAAGAGAGAACCGGTTTTATAATCTAAAAAATAAAGGGAATTTTATGTAAAGGGTTGTTTATGGCTGGGTAATTACCTAAACATCTTCGCATTAAATTCTTAAACTATGAAATACATGTTTATCTGACTTTCCGTTTTGCGATATGGTGGTCAAAGAAGAATGCAGACACAAATATGGGAATTTTTATAAAACTCCTGTGCCTTAATATCGCATAACTTGCTCTATCCACTATTATATTCGCATCTGTTCTATAAATTATTTACACAAACCTTATTTTTCCGTATAGGTACTTCCTTTTAATGCTCATAAAGGTTTTCAGAAACAGTTTGAGTACAATTTTTGCCAGTTGCATTCTGGACTACAGCCGAAACGTCGAATCGAAGTCGCTATCGAGTTTAAATATTATGGCGTTGCCAGCAAAGAAATGTTGTATGATGTACAGGAGACAAGAGAACCATACCCTGCTACTAGAAACAGAACACTTGTAATAATAGACGCCTATTTCCAATCGGACATAACAGCAAAAGGTATAATGGACGAGCTGGGCCAAATGATCGCCCAAAACAAGCAGGACAAACTAATACTCGTCGCGAGAGATCTAAACTGCAGACTGGACACTCAGAGCTACAAAGGAAAGCTATTAAACAATCCCATGGTCCCTACATATATCTCCCATAATGGTAGGAGCGCAATGGACATCGCACTCACAAAAGGATAAATAATAGGAAACATAACTACACTATGGACAATAACTCACGCCGGATTGAGGAAACATCTACTTTAGAAATAATTATGCAAGGTGATTGGGGCATGTCAAAAGAAAAGACAACACATCCACCATCAAAGAAAATAGATATCGAGAAAGTAGAAGCCATGCTAGACTAGAATACGCCAATAGAAAACTCGAGACTGGAGGAAGCAACTCAAACCTTAGAAGAAGTCCTAAAACAAGCCGCCAGCCACCAGCTTAAAAGAAGAGCAATGAAATGGTTCGACAGCGAATGTTATACGAGCTAAGGGGAGACACCTTAGAAACCTTACAACAGCTAAGACAAAACCCGAGAACCCTACCCTACTACACACATACTCCGAGAAAACGAAATGCTAAAAGAAAACAAAAGAAAGGTAAACCTCCTATTTGGAGAAAGAAGGAAGGATGCTAGCGGAGGAAGCCAAAAAAGATCCATTTATCGCACTTCGCCCAAAGAAAGAAACACATAACCACTACATAGTCATGAAAAATTGGGAAGCACACTTCAGAAATCTACTCAACAAGGAGGGGCTAACTTATAATAGAGTCGAATCGCAAGAAGCTGCAGGCTGGACATCCCTGACCACAGGCGAAGTCAGAAATGCCATCAGCAGCTCCAAAGACAAGAAAGCCACAGGTCCGTAACAGATACGGCACACCTGTTAATCCCGGTTTGGACAACATTATATAACAGATTCATAGGAACAGCCTTCATACCGGAACAATGGAGAAAGTCAAGAGTTAAGGTATATAAAGGGAATGGAGATCCCAAATACCACAAAAAATACAGAGGAATCACATTGGAAAACTGTCACATCAACATTTTCACCAAACTAAGAACAGGACGAATAATTCAGGAAATAGACGAATACCTAAATGCAATCGAACTCTTATTATAGCATATTTGGGAAGCGTTAGAGGAAAACGAAAAATGCTATACAATATTCATAGACTTCACAAAGGCTATCGACCTAATAAACAGAAAGCTGGTGATAACAAAACTAAAAAATTTAATGTGTTTCACTCACATGCCTTTCTCTACTCTTGTACAAACTATTTTTACAAACTCTTATTCTCCATCTATTTCATATTAATCGAGATAAACATTTGCAGAAACGATCTTTTGACATGCAAAGAGAATTACATTTTACACATAGCGACCAGTTCTAAAAATATTTGACTATCGCTTAAGGCGTACTATGTTCCCTTTGTTTTGTATTTGCAAGGGCAATATAAGCTCAGACATATCTCTTAATAGCTGGTTGCTATGTGCAGCACCATTCTCTTTGCCACAGATTAATGCTCTTTGCATATCCAAGACCAAAAAAAAAAAGAATAACGAATTCCCATTTGAGGAAATAAGTATTGAAAATTTTAGGGAATAACAAGCAAATATCTCGAAAATTGTTCACTCAACAAAAAAAATGTATATGACATAAATTGTGTATTTTAACGCGATCTACATTTTTTGTGTAGTAAAATTTTGTCTATCTCTTATGGATTACTAGTTGTGCAAAAGTCGTTCACAATGGAGAATACTTTTGGAGACATTCCCAGAAAATTCAAGATATACATTTTATTTGTCATGAAAATATCTTAAAAATATGATATTTTAATCAAAATAGTTAGAGCCATTTTTGAGAAAATTAAAATTTTCGAAAAATGTTCCATGTAAAGGGTAATCTGGGGTGGGGGGATTCTCTTGAAATCCTTCGTGTCGCATCTCTGGAAGATACTTAACCTAAATACCAAGTTTGGTGTTTATCCGACTGTTGGTTTCTGAGTTATGCTGTTCACAGACACAAAGACACACACACGGACATGTTTCCAAAAATGTTTTTTTTTTTTGGATTCAGGAGGTCTCAAAACATATATTTCCGGTGAAATCTCGGTATCGAATTTTTGGGTGGAATACAATACTTCCCCTACTTACTATACGTAGTAGAGAAAGTAAAAACATGCTAAGAGAAAACAGCATATGGACAAACCTCATCACAACACTACTGCATTGGAATGATATACGCGTCTCTGAACACATAACACAATCAAATGTAGTCCTACAGGGGACCCACTAAGCCCTTGTTGTTCATATTAACAAGTGAAGAATTCCTAAACATTACCTTAAGGTGCTTTCTCTTGCGCATATGTGGATGGCATCGTGATTGGCTCAAAGAACATAACAAAACTCCAAGATACAGTGAATGACGTGTAAAAATGCTGCTACAAACACAAGCTGGACATCAACGTATCAAAAACAGACACAATTATTTTTAGAAAAGGAGGGAAAGCACCCGCAGCAAATATAATCATAAGGAAAAGAAAACTAAAGATAGTACCAGACTTCAAATATTTAGGCATCACGCTGGAAACGAGTGCAAAATGTTTCACAAAGCACGGTACAGAAAAGGCAACTCAAGCAATAATGGCAACGCATGAAATAAAAAACATCAGGTCTCTCAGCCTAGAGACCGCAATGTTGCTATTCAAAGTAAAAACTCTACCAATACTGATATGTGTACTAGGGATAATCTGGACGCACCTCACAACGAAGAACTTCTCCACCCTAGAGAAGCTGAAAGCGAACTACATAAAGAAGGCTATAGGAGAGTAAACAACCGCACTATCAAGACTCACATAGGACTCCTGGCGAGGGAAACCTTCCTCATAGAAGACCTCAGGGCATGCATACCTCTATCAAACACCTGCGCATCAGAAAAGCTGCTGACAGCACTGACAGAGAAAAGAAAAGAAGAACAGCCAGAGTTCTACGACACAGGAACCATGAGAGACCGATCGTAGAGAAAGGGAAATTTCGAAATCAGACACGTGGTTACAAGATTGGCAGTGCATAGATTTCACCACCTATGTGCAATAACACACACTATCATGAACCAAGTGAATGACTGTGAATGTAAAATATGTAAAAATATCTGATGTGTTACACTCACATGACTTTCTCTACTCCTGTACAAACTATTTTTACAAACGCTTATTCTCCATATGCTTCATGTTAATCGAGATATCGAGATGTTAATCTTATTGCTAATTTTCTTGTATATACAAGTTGGTAGGCTTTAAGCGATAGTCAAATATTTTAAGACCTGGTTGCTATTTGGAGTATTCCATTCTCTTTGCATTACCAGAACAAAAAAAAAAAAAAGGAATAACGAATTCCCATTTGAGAAAAAGTATTAAATATTGGAAAATTTACGGGAATAACAAGCAATATCTCGAAAATGGTTCACCCAACAAAAAAATGTACATGACCTAAATTGTGTATTTTAACGCGATCTACATTTTCTGACTAGTAAAATTTTGTCTATCTCTTATGGTTTACCAGTTTACCAAAGGTCGTTCACAATGAAGAATACTTTTGGAGACATTCCCAAAAAATTCGAGATATACATTTCATTTGTTATGAAAAATCTTAAACATATGATATTTTAATCAAAATCGTTAGAGCCATTTTTGAGAAAATTAAAATTTTCGAAAAATGTTCCATGTAAAGGGTAATCTCGGTTGGGGGGATTTGCTTGAAAACCTTTGTGTCGCATGTCTGGAAGATACTGAACCTAAATACCAAGTTTGGTGTTTATCCTACTGTTCGTTTCTGAGTTATGCTGTTCACAGTCACACACACAGACACACACACACACACACACACACGGACATTTTACCAAAAATGCTTTTTTTTGGATTCAGGGAGTCTCAAAACATGTATTTCCGGTGAAATATTGGTATCGAATTTTTGGGTGGAATGCAATACTTCCCCTACTTACTATACGTAGTAGAGAAAGTAAAAATATGTGATCACTAACATAATGTCGTCCTCCGTGGTGTAGTGGTTACCATGCTGGCCTCTAATTTGAGTGTAAAGCATATTATGATAGCAGTTGAATAATAATTAATAACGTGAAATATTTTAATTCCGTTATTATTTCTGCAAATATACACTTACAAACATAACTCCTTTCCAGTTACACACCCTGTCAAGAGATACGTGTTCAACTGCTCAGTTATATATCTTTTTATGAATAGCCGGAGCATTAAGAACAGTGCACCCAAAGTTAATACAAGTAAATAATGTTATAATAATAAGAACACAATATAAACATTTGGTGAGTTGTTTAATAAGTAAATAAAGTCAAGAAACCTGTGCAATATCAGCATTTCTTCTGCAGCCCAGTGTGCAAGAGCATATAAAAGGCTGATAAGACAGTCAGCAGTTTTTCAGTTGCCTGCTTTGATATTAGGGCTTGCTTGCCTGAAGATCGAGATTTTTGGTGAGGTATTTGTGGGAAGCGGAGAAGGAAATTCCATCGCAAATGCTCATATTACTTTTAATAAGGGGTGGGCAAAAAATAACGTAACGTTACATTGTAACGGTATCTTAATGTTGGGACGGATGCGACAAGGCCAATGGATGTATTGATGGTTGTAAATTATGTTATAACCTCGGGAGTTGGTTATGAATCTTGACTCAGATTGCAACTTAGATCTGTCGTTCTCCGGTAGAGCTGAGAATCTGTTTTAATAATCTTTTATAATTATTTTCTCTCAGGGTTGCTGCACTGAAACAAGTTTTTTTGTCGTATCACATAGATTATTATTTTACTATGATTCTTCTAGATGCTGAATATTTGTCTAGGAATATTTAAAACACAAAAAAACGTGGAAGCAAGGAGCATCAGATTTAATGGATATACAAATTTCTAAATTCGGAGAACGAGTGATTTTATTTAATGTGTTACTGACAAATTCTTGGTGAATTTGTATCGTATTGTTAAAAGAGATTCCTGGGTGATTAGATATTTATACATTTTAGGTATATCTCGTTGTTTCTCATGCTCCAAATGTGAGGCTGCTTATATTCAAAACATGATCACAAGTGCTGCAAATTACCCAAGTTTAACATGTTTGGGGCAGGAATTTAATCTGCAGTTAAGATTAAAACTTAAATCACTTAAATCAAAATCTCTATTAATAACGTACTTTATATAGGTATTAACAGCTTGTACTGGTCTGCATACGAAATTACATTAAGAAATCTGCATTTAAATCCTTTACTCGCTATAACCATTTATAGCGTATTGAATAACTCACAAATTTTCATTTCTAGGTATGTAGTTTTATTATACAATATCTGATACAACCCTAATTTATGTCTGTAATATATATACATATATATACATATATATTATTGTTACACATACGCAGATTCCTTTAATATTCGCGAATATTCATTTCTATTTCCGTAGTTTTCACCATTTTCAATTTCAATTTCATGGTCTACTTCTCGGTTACTGATTTCTCATGCCAACCAACAATGCGTTACAGATCACTTTCTTTTTGGTTAACACTTTTAAATATAACATAATAATTCTAAATACAATTCATTTAAAATACTTTTATCGGCTTAAATACCGCTACGCGATTAGTGACGTTATAGAGACAAACAGTAGCTAGTTTCCCATTTAAGGCCACAAAAGTAACGAATACAAAGTAACTAGTTATCTAATAACGGTTACAAAAGTAACGAAGGCGGTAACTAGTTATCCCATTAAGGTTTACCAAGTCTCGGTGACAATATTCACTGCATATTCATTAGTATTGCTTATGCGGAATTACTTATATAGTTACCTCAACTCGTTATGCATGATTAATCAACTCCGCAAGAAATTGTGAATGACATCGTGGATCTAATATATCATCTGGAGAGTTAAATACCTTTTAATTATCCGCTTTGCTACATACAGGTCTAATTAAATGTCCCTCATCACCTAAATAACTTTTGAAGCATGTGGTTGATTAACACGTCTACGGAGATAGTCTGTACAGGGAACTCAAAAATGAGTTTTTGCTGCTTCCGGTTTAGCCGGAGGTGACTACAAGTTTCTTATGGAACATCCTAATCGATTTAAACATTTCGATAGTACTCTTCAAAAGCTTTACAACAAGTACCCCAGTAGATACTTCTATTGTAATTGTTCCTAAATAAATAAGGAAGAAGTATAAAATGATGAGCTTTACAGATTAAAACGTTTCTCTTTTATGTGATTTGACTGTCCTTTGTTTATATCCATCCACTGTTTAACCTCATCTTATGTAGGACTTACACCCCCCAGGACCTACAGGCGGGTGCCTGGAGTCAGAGGCCCGTCGAGGAGCAGACACTCTCATGGAGCAGACAGAATACCCAGGATGAGTTATCAGCCCGAATGAAGGAAGTAGATGAAACGAAACGATGGCGAAATGGATGAAAGGAAAGGTGGAAGGGAGGGAAACCGGAGAACCCGCAGAAAACCCGCCCAGACGCCGCTTTGTCCACCACAAATCCCACATGCGGGTCCCTAGGATTGAACCCGGGCCGCCTCGGTGAGAGACGAGCGGTCTAACCACTCGGCCACGGCGCCGCCCTTGTTTATATCCATGAAGGCATATTTATTTTACTTTGCCTTTTCTATATTCATTGAAATATGTTTGACCGTCCTTTATTTATGTCCATTGAAGCACGTTTATTGATACTGATTTATGGGTTTGAATCTGACATCTAGTGTGTTAAATCTGATGTTAAGTGGAAAGCTAGCAATTCTAATTTTAATCATAGTTGGCTATAGAGACAGGCCACAATCCCTTTGCGGGGCAGCGAATTTATTTAATGATATGCATCCTGATTGTGCTCCAATTCCGCATAGAACAGTGACAAGGATTGTAAGAAAAATTACTGAAACTGGAAGTGTAAAGGACTTACCAAGATCGGGTTTCCCGAAAAGTGCAATGGATGAGAATACTGTTTGGACGTTCTCCTCCGTGAGCAATAAAATCCAAAAGTATCTACAACTGATTTAGCGTTAGAATCCAATATAAACCAAGATCCCGTGATAAAAATTCTTAAAAGTACCAAGCAACATCCTTATAAAATTAAGATGAGAATGGATATTACCGATTTTTTGATACTCTCAGTTTGACTGGAAGTGACTGCAACTTTCTTAGTTTAAAATAAAACACTATATTTGTTTTACAGTTTCGGATAGTACTCTTTAAATAGCTCTTTAAAAAGTTCCCACCATAGGAAAACAAATAAAAACAAAAGAAGAAAAATCAAAGAAATCAAAGGTTCCAAATTCTGTGTTCATACTGGTGGCCCTCAGCTTTTTGTGATAGAAACCTTTAACGGAATGACTAAGTAGGATTTAGGAATATCTCTCATTGCTTCTTTTTATTCTATGCTTTAGTTCCGCTAAGTTGTTGGGTCTGTCTGAGTATACCACTGACTTCAAATGGTCCACTGGTCCAAATGCTGATACTGGTTAGACGTAAATCCACAATGGATGGAGCAGGACCATATGCAGAATCCGCAGAAACTTCAGTTTGGGCTGGTATTGTCGGTGACCTATTATTGGTCCGTTCTTCTTTAAACAAATGCTAAACACTAATAGATACTTGGAGTTGTTTTGAAATCAAGTAGTACCAGCCATTGTAAACTTCTTTCCACACCCAGTCAACCATCGGCTACCCAAAGATGACATCTTTTTTCAAGCAAGATGGAACTCCAGCTCACTTTGGACAGAATGTTCGTCAGCACTTGGATCAGGTTTTTACACAACAATGAACTGGTAGGAGAGGTTGCATAGTGTCCTGTAGGATTCCCATATTTGTCACCTTTGATGACAAATCCATTCAGGCACAATGTGGTTTCATCTGAGAATACAATTGTTTTAGGAAAACTAGATTGTTGTTAATGCACTACATCATTAACTCACAAAACTGCATTCTTCTATTAGGATTGTCCTTTGAAAGTTCATGCAAAAGTTTAATTTATAAGGATGTTGCTTGGCACTTTTAAGAATTTTCATCACGGAACTTTGGCTTATACTGGATTCTAACGCTGAATCAGTTTAGATACTTTTGGATTTTCTTGCACACGGAGGAAAACATCCAAAAAAGTATTCTCATTTATTGCACTTTTCGGGCAATCTGACCTTGGTAAGTCCTTTACACTTCCAGTTTCACTAAATTTTCTTAGAATCCTTGACATTGTTGTATGCAGAATTGGAGCTAAATCCGGATGCATATAAATAAATTCGCTGGCTCGCGATGAGATCGTTGTCTGTCTCCATAGCCAACCATCATTAAAATTAGAATCCTTTCCTTTTCATTCAACATCAGATAGAATATTAGATGTCAGATTCAAACCCATAAATCTGTTAATAAATCAGTATCAATAAACCTGTTTCCATGGTTATAAAAAAGGATTGCTTTGTTGGATATAAACAAAGGGCCGCAGGATTCATGTCTCTCCGCGGTCATAAAATAGGATTCATGCCTCCTGAACCTTTAAGGGCTAGTAATTATATAGGATTCACTCCTCCCGTCAAAGCAGGTAGCAGTTCCAAATTTGTAAGAATCCTTCTGCCGAACGGGACAGGTAGTAGTTCAACTCATTAATACTGGTTATTAGCAGAGCAGTGTTTTATTAGAAATAATCTGTATAAAATTTGATGTTTCATTTTTACTTTTTGAGTTACACTTTCAGACTGACATATACGAGCTTTTCTGGAAATGAAATCTGCTTGGATTCAAGGGATCTCAAAATATGTATTTCCGGTGAAAACTGGATAAATGATTTTTGGGTGGTATAATGCTTCCTCTAATATGTCTACCATCGTTAGACTGTAGAGAAACTTAAAATTAACTTATATTACAAAATTCAATACTGCGACTTCTAAATAGTATTTATAGGGAAAATTGAATTCTTAATAACGCCTGTTTATTTTATGCAAAATATAACTGAGAGATGTAAGTTATTTTTGAAACATTATATACCGTCTTCTTGATAGTAGGAGTTATTAAATTAAATATTATTTATTCTTGGAGTTTGTTACATGTCATCAAAGTGCATCTACGTAGATTGCCTCTATTGTATGGAGATTAGCATGCTATCTTTCAAATCCAGGGGCTCGATTCTCGGCTGGAGGATGGGAATTCTTTCTTTAGGCAGAATTATTCCCAATTCTCTACATAGTATGGAAGTATGAGTGAGAGTGTGTGTTAGTGAATTTAATGCTTATAAGGAAAATAGAAAGACGAGTGAACATCATTGCTGTTGAGAATTTGTTCAAAAACAAAGTCACCAAAATCACATTAGATGTTAAAGGCGGCAGATACATGGGGGAAGCTTCTGCGGTATTCAGCTACACGAGAAGACGAATTCACTTCAGTAGGGTCCATCTTCTGTCTACAAATTCGCATTGGAAACAACAGGCTGAAGCTGAATGAATAACTTTTGACAATGTTAAAATCTGCTCTCCTTTGTGTTGAAGTATGCGGTGTCTCCCGAAGAATAGTGAAATGTATTTGCTTCAACAAGGATGTCCAAGAATTATAATGTGTTGTACACACTATTCCTAAACGAAGTATTAAATGGACATTTAGAGACGATTTTAGTCTTTGTAATTAATTCCGAGGAGGGAATGGTTCCCAGATGGGGGAGGAATCCGAACTATTACCTGTTACCTATTTGAGTGGTTCCACGGCCTGAGAGGCCTGAAGGTTGTTGTTACCTGTGAAGCTACCTGGATTCGGAAGGCATGGATCCCGCGCCCAAACAAAGAAAGATCAAATCACTGAAAAAAGAATACGCTTTACTCCGTTAAGCCTACACTTCTGTCTTTCTTCTTATTTTTATTTATTTATTTATTTAGTAGCAATTGACAGAAGTATCTACTGCGGATACTTGTTGAAAAACTATTGCAGAACTACGAGAGTAATCCAGAAAGTCCCAGACGCTTTGAAATAAACAATTAACAAAATGCAAATAACAAAGTTTATTACGTACATTTGAAAGGTACACTCTTAAGCTATATTTCTACATACTCACCATTCAAATTGAGGCATTTATCATACCTTGGCACAAGTTTTTCAACACCCTCTCTGTAGAAATCTGCCACCTGCGACTTCAACCACTGGTTTACACCGGCATGCAGTTTAGCGTCAGTATCAAAGCGTTGTGTACCGAGCCATTTCTTCATCGCTGGGAAGTGGTAGTCGCTCGGCGCCAAATCCAGGCTGTATGGTGGATGGTCAAACAAACCAATCCAAGAATGTTCGGGTACGATTGGCCTGTGTGGGCGTGTATTGTCGTGAAGAAACAACACCTTGGTGCTAATTTCCCCGACACTTATTTTGTATGGCACGCCTTAACTTTCTTAGTGTTTCGCAATACCTCTCTGAGGTATTGTTGTTCCACGTTCCAGAAACTCAACGAGAAGCACTCCCTTAGAGTCCCAAAACACAGTAACCATGACGTTTCTTGCTGACAGCGTTTGCAAACACTTTCTTGGTTTCTTGTGAGAATGTGTGTGTCTCCATTCCATCGACTGCTGTTTTGTTTCACAATTGACATGCTTCACCCAAGTCTCGTCCCCGGTTACGATATGATCGAGTAAAGCGTTACCATATTTGTTGAAATCTTGGAGGAAGGTCAGTACTGTAGCCAGTCTCTACTTTTTATGGTCTTCCGTTAGGATTTTTGGAACCCACCTAGCACAAAATTTGTGGTAACCAAGCTTTTCCACCACAATTTGTTGCACCAAACTCCGTGAAATTTGGGGAAAATGTTCCAAAGTTCTGTAATAGTGAAACGACGATTTTCACGAATTTTGTCATTGATTTGCATTGACAGTTCATATGTCATAAGGCTAGGCCTACCACTGCGATCCTCGTCGTGAACATTGGTACGGCCATTTTTAAAATCAATGCACCATTGCCTGACTCGGCCTTCACTCATTATTCCCTGTCCGTATACATCACAAAATTGACGATAAATTTCAATTGGTTTGTTCTTTTTAGTCAACAAAAACCTAATCACAGACCGCACTTCACAAACGACGTGATCTTCTATTGCAGCGCACATTTTAACAACTCACAGAGAGCACAGTAAGGAAGGCACAGTACTTACACTACCATAGCTGGGTGCGTACTGAATGTAGGAACGTTCTGACACCAAGATGGCGGCTATAGCCGTACTCATAGCCGCAATAGGCCAAAACGTCTGGGACTTTCTGGACTGCCCTCGTATTTAAATCTGTAAAAAGATGTAGGATGTTTCATTTAAAGTAAAGTAGCAGCCACTTCCGGCTAAAGCGAAAGTAGCAAAAACTCGTTAATATCATTTTTGAGTTTCCTGTGCATGAATATCTCCGTACACAGAGTTTCGTGTTAATCAACCAGATGCTTCAAAAGCTATTTAGTGTTACGGAACTTTTAACTAACTCTGTGTATTTAACCAGCTGAAATTATCTGCACCTTTTGTGATGTTAAACAGTAATATGTTTGGGCATTGGTGTTTTTCTTCTCTAACAATATCACCTTCCAGAATGTCATTACCATGTTTTATCTAACGTCCTATGAGAATAATTACATTATATGTTTAACCATAGTCATGTTTATATTTAGGTTCCCATATAGCTCAGTTTACCTGTACAAATTGTGTGTATGTGTAGGAATGTAGAAGCAAGTGCGAATGCGATAATAAACCACTGTAGTAATCAGTCTTGACACAGATAGAAAAACTTCTTTTTAGATTGCATTAAATAACAAAGTATGTATTGACATTCTTCGTATTGAAACATACACTACGTGATCAAAAGTATCCAGACACCTGGCTGAAAATGACGTACAAGTTCGTGGCACCCTCCATCGGTAATGCTGGAAGTCAATATGGTGATGACCCACCCTTAGCCTTGATGACAGCGTTCACTCTCGCAGGCATACATTCAATCAGGTGCTGGAAGGTTTCTTGGGGATTGGCAGCCCATTCTTCACGGAGTGTGGAACTGAGGAGAGGTATCGATGTTGGTTGGTGAGGCCTGGCACGAAGTCGGCGTTCCAAAACATCCCAAAGATGTTCTATAGGATTCAAGTCAGGATTCTGTGCAGGCCAGTCCATTACAGGGATGTTGTTGTCATGTAACCATTTCACCACAGCCCGTGCAGTATGAACAGGTGCTCGATCGTGTTGAAAGATGCAATGGCCATCCCCGAATTGCTCTTCAACAGTGAAGAACAAGAAGCTGCTTAAAATATCAACGTAGATCTGCGCTGTGATAGTGCCACGCAAAACAACAAGGTTTGCAAGTCCCCTCCAGGAAAAACACGACCTCACTATAACACCACCACCTCCGAATTTCACTGTTGGGACTACACATGCTGGCAAATGACGTTCACCGGGCATTCGCCATACCCACACCCTGCCATCGGATCGCCACATTGTGTACCATGATTCGTCACTCCAGATAACGTTTTTCCACTGTTCAATCATGCAATTTTGACGCTCCTTACACCAAGCGAGGCGTCGTTTGGCATCTTCCTGCATGATGTGTGGCGTTTCTCACTTCACGCCTAACTGTCATAGTACTTGGAGTGGATCCTGATGCAGTTTGGAACTTCGGTGTGATGGTCTGGATAGATGTCTGCCTATTACTCTTTACGACCCTCTTCAAATGTCGGGGATCTCTGTCAGTCAACAGACGAGGTCTGCCTGTATGCTTTTGTGCTGTACATGTTCCTTCACGTTTCCACTTCACTATCACATCAGAAACAGTGGAGCTAGGGATGTTTAGGAGTGTGGAAATCTCGCGTACAGACTTCTGACATAAGTGACACCCATTCAGCTGACCATTTTCGATGTCCGTGAGTTCCACGGAGCGTTCCATTCTGCTGTTTCACGATGTCTAATGACTACTGAGGTCGCGGGTAATGAGTACCAGGCAGTAGGTGGCAGTACAATGCACCTAAGATGAAAAACGTATGTTTGTGCGGGTGTCCGGAGACTTTTTATCACATTGTGTAGTTATAGCTAACCGTTGTTGGTAACCAGTAATGTATGTATGCACCAATTTGGCCACCTTACTCCTTTATGGAGTTCATGGAGAGAAAGTCAGTTCGCGAGTTCAGTGATGACATCTCGCCAAGCCGCAGCAATAGGTTGCGGACGAGTTGCATAAAGGACTTCTCTTGAAAATGGCACGGTAAGACGTTGCCGGTACGTGAGAATTGTGACCTACAGACGAATGGTTGGATGGGTTACGACTGCAATGCGTCAGTCGGCATAAAGTGGTGAAGCTGCATGGAGTGGTAGCAAGGTAGAAATCGCACGACTGCTATAACATGTCGTGTTTTTAACTTCACATGCGGTGAGTTTATTAAATATGATTTCGCAGTGATATTGTGTGCCATTTTTGGGGGATCGTATGCGGATTAGAAATAATTTCCGTTCAGAGATCATCTTTTAAAATTTGTTGTTTCCATGTTTTCACTCGCCACTCAGGGGTGGGTTTCAAGTGCATAAATATTTTTTACCGTGAATGATTAGAAAACTTGTAATTACACATACACACATACTTTTTTCCGAAATAAATCTGTCCATAAATTATTTGTGCTAACATCTTTTTATCTCGTAATCCTAGTTGTCTATTTCTTAAGCCACGTGTATCTACAATTCAGTCTGGGGAATTTTCTGGGAGTATTAAATTAGTGATTTGTATCTATTCTGATACATATACCCCAGAAAGTGATGTGAGTCATGCAACTGCGAACGCGATAACCATTATAACAAATAACTTAATTGTAACTGTTAACGCAGTTATAGTCGTTGCCCGAAATTAACTGCCACATCATTACTTCCAATGCCCGTGGAAACGGATATGAGTGTAAAATTATAAGCTCATAATGTCTGATAAAAAAGGAATGAGTGTTATTGCTCCTTGACGTAATTTTTATAATAAAATTAAAGGGTATGATAAATGTGTCATATTTTGCATTCCTTAAAGCACTTTGTAGCAGCCATCTATGATGAAATTCCTTGAAGACCTGTATTTCGCCATTGAATCCTCAAGCAGGCTAGAATTCTTCAGTCTCTTCTTCACTGCATTTTTCTGTTGGGGAAAATACCATGCGTTCCATTCATAGCCGGGCCGCAGATCGCGTATATGGTTGTCCCCTTTCACTGCAGTGACCTCGGTATTTTTTCATTACCGCACTAGCGGTGAATGACCCACTAAAGGCTATCTTTATCAGCTGTCTTATACTATGTCAATTGCTGCCTTCAGTTTGAACTGTAAAGACTAGTGTTTGCTCATTGTGCACCTCCAAAGTGAAGGCTTATTCAAGACCTCTGTGTTGTGTGTGAATTACATTATATTATTCTTATTAGTCCACTGAAACGCCTAGTGAAAATTTCACGCTTGAACAAAGAATTTTATGTGTGATACATACTAAAATCCAAACTATATAGACAGGTGTGCAGACACATTCAGGAAACATTTCCTGGTATTCCAGTTGCAGGTAGAAAAACTGTGAGGTGTCTGGTTAATAAATTTAGGACAACGATCGTAAAACCTAAGGAGGGAAAAAGAAATGTTCTAACGGAGGAAAGCATTTACAAATTTGTGCATCATCCGAACGCTCTCCAAAGAAGTGTCTAAGGCGTATTGCATAGCAGTTGGGTATTCCAAAAGTTTTAAAAATGCCAGGAACGTCTCAGTGCAGATGAGCATCTCTTTCAACATCAATTATAACACGATTAGTAATCATTAAAGCACATGCTACTAACACTCAGGAGTAAGTAATACGGGAGATTTAGAACGGAAAACTCCCACTGTAATAGACAGAGCGCGGAGCACCTACACTACGTGATCAAAAGTATCCGGACACCTGGTTAAAAATGACGTACAAGTTCGTGGCGCCCTCCATCGGTGATGCTGGAAGTCAATATGGTATTGGCCCACCCCTAGCCTTGATGACAGCGTTCACTCTCGCAGGCATACTTTCAATCAGGTGCTGGAAGGTTTCTTGGGGAATGGCAGCCCATTCTTCACGGAGTGCGGAACTGAGGAGAGGTATTATAGGTCGGTGAGGCCTGGCACAAGTCGGCGTTCCAAAACATCCCAAAGGTGTTCTATAGGATTCAAGTCAGGACTCTGTGCAGGCCAGTCCATTACAGGGATGTTATTGTCGTGTAACCACTCCGCAACACCCCGTGAAGTATGAACAGGTGCTCGATCGTGTTGAAAGATGCGATCGCCATCCCCGAATTGCTCTTCAACAGTGGGAAGCAAGAAGGTGCTTAAAATATCAATGTAGGTCTGCGCTGTGATCGTGCTACGCAAAACAACAAGGGGTGCAAGCCCCTTCCAGGAAAAACGCGACCACACCATAACACCACCACCTGCGAATTTCACTGTTGGCACTACACAGGCTGGCAGATGACGTTCACCGGGCATTTGCCATACCCACACCCTGCTGCCATTGGATCGCCACATTGTGTACCGTGATTCGTCACTCCACACAACGTTTTGTCACTGTTCAATCGTGTAATGTTGACGCTCCTTACACCAAGCGAGGCATCGTTTGGCATTTTCCTGCGTGATGTGTGGCTTATGAGCAGCCGCTCGAACATGGAATCCAAGATTTCTGTCATAGTACTTGGAGTGGATCCTGATGCAGTTTGGAATTCCTGTGTGATAGACTGATAGATGTCTGCCTATTACTCTTTACGATCCTCTTCAAATGTCTGGTCTCTGTCAGTCAAAAGACGAGGTCGGGCTGTACGCTTTTGTGCTGTATATGTCCCTTCACGTTTCCACTTCACTATCACATCAGAAACAGTGGACCTAGGGATGTTTAGGAGTGTGGAATTGTCGCGTACAGACTTCTGACACAAGTGACACCCAATCACCTGACCACGTTCGAAGTCCGTGAGTTCCACGGAGCGTCCCATTCTGCTATTTCACGATGTCTAATGACTACTGAGGTCGCGGATGAGTACCAGGCAGTAGGTGACAGCACAATTCACAAGATGAAAAACGTATGTATATAGGGGTGTCCGAATACTTTTGACCACATAGTGTATACCCGCGAACCGCGGCCTCGTAATATAACGAACGCTCTGTGTATATGAAAAAGAAAAACGTTTGTCCGTCTCTATTATGCCTACTGTTTCTCTAAACGTGTACTTCAAGCTGTTATTGATTAATAACCCAGCGCCTCTTTGCGAATTGGTCTGGCATTTATAGCAGAAGAGGTTGCCGTTTTCTTTGTCAGCGGATGGCTTTGAATCAAAATCCAAAGCTTTGACATAAATAATAAAAATCTGTATGAAGCTTTTAATGGCAGAATAGAAGCATATTGATAAATTAATAAAATAACACTTGAGTTGCTAGCGTGTACGATGCAAAATGAATGACTGTAGCTGAGAAAGATAATGGAGTTTACCATGATTGCTTATCTTTATTGCTTTTTCAGTATCCTCCATCTGCTTCTCAGAGTTTTCTAAAGCTTGTTAAATTATTATGCTTGTAGGTTTGTATAGACAGTTGTGCGAATTATGTGAAATATTGTATAAGAAAGGCCATTACAAGGACTGTTTCACTCATGACTATACCAAGTAACACCCAACGAGATGGCTCCACCGTAGCCTGTGAGGCTCGCATTCGGAGGTCCCAGGCTGGACTCCTCTCGACCGCCCAATTTAACCTTGGTTTTTCCTGATCGGTAGGCGAATGCTGGAGTGGTCTCATCTACCACGATCTCCTTTCTATCATTTCCACTTCATTCCATTTCCTTTCCATGTTTCATGTGTGCTTCTGGGTTTCGTGATATAGGGCGGTGCCGAACAGATGGCGCGGATGATTGCTAATAGGAAAGAGTATTTCCCGTGGACATTAAAGGGAGCTACAGGGAATAAGGACAGGTCTTCGAGCAAGGAACTGTTAGGGACATCCACAAGTTTCTGTGGTCTGCCTGCATACGTCCCGTAGCCTCCTGTAGTTCGTTCACTTCATCCCTTCCTCCTGGTTGGTGTTAGTCACAATATATCTCTCATATTTCGCAGTTTGTGTCGGCAACTGCGGTGGCCAAAACACTTTAATTTCTAACCGCATCTGTTCAAATCTGAAACGTGATCTTTTGACCCCAGAGGAAGTGGATTAAATTAGGAATATGGCAGATTCCTACTTGAAAATATATTCCATAAATTAATTAACAAGCCGAATTTCTTCCATTTAATAAACTCACACTTCAATAACATAGATAATTACAATTTACAAACACTTATTCGTTCACCATTCTTTACGGCTTCAATGCTTTAAATTAAATTACAATAATTACAGAATTGCTTCCAGCTCTCACATTTACCGATATATTTGTAAACTAACAGCAATAATTCTATAGTTCAGACGATCAATCTTTTACCGGTGAAGAATTACTAAAGAGAATTTTGAATACGTTAAGCCAAAACTGAATTTAGAAATACCGTCCAGCATGTCTTTTATCTAAACATTGTCCTGTTGTTTTCTTCGTAACCTAGCTCGCCGTCGAAGAAAGATTGATCAGCCTTCTGGTCAGCACATTGAAGAAAGCTGGAACTGATCCGGCGCCTGCGCATTCGACCACCACAATCGCCTGACGTACTGCGTGACTCAAAATAACTGCGCCCTTTCTTCTTGTTGTTGTCGTCTCCTTGAGAACCACTACCATAGTCGTTTCGCTTCTGTTCCCGTACATGTCAGCCTTCCTGTAGTACAGCCCATTCGCCTAAAATAGATTTCTCCGGAAAGGATCAATTTGGCACAAATCGTATCAGAAATTCTAATGCCTTACTGGATCTACACGACAATAAGTCAATGTGGTATAATTATGAACGTTTATAAGCACGTTTTAAGGATATATAATCTAATTCATAGAATTTTATACTTAAAATAATCAAAATAAATACAACCCAAGCTCTGGAAGTTTTTCAAACTAGATTCACAGGGAAGTTAGTGAATTTATCAATAAAACCTGGACTGCCCACTACATTATTACACAAAAACTGTATTGAGTTCTACAAATGGAAATAAACTGAATCGGTGGTTTGAAAAGGGAAACAAGCCCTACCTCCATAGTGTTTTGAAAACCAAGAAAAACATAATAACATCCAAAGTTGGTATCTTGGAAATTTATGTCCCATAGACGACTTGCAGATCTAGATATTGTTGACTGCTTTGGCTATTCAGTGACCTCAATTTTGCATTTCATTGATTTACAGAACAATTTTTGTATTCAGGACTTGTTTACTGTATAAAATAATTAGACAATGTTATGTGAAAAGTAACAATGTTTTGGACTTTATTTATATACCTACTTGTAGATTTATGAAACAAAGTATTCTGTTAATACATCTCTTATGAGGTAATTAACATATTGTAATATATGGACATTACAAAATACTCTTAGCAATGGTTTCTACACAATCATCAAATTCAACATAAGTTGTTGGTCATGTCATAATTCTCTAATAGAAATGCAGATGTACATCTTGGATGTATTGTAATATTTTTCCAACATCTGCTATTTTCTTATCGTTGATTGGGATAACAACTACCCCATATACTTTCCGGGATAGCAGATCTAGACTATACCCCTACCGCTGAATCTTTGCACTTGACAGTTCGTGTGGCTTCGCATAAAGTTGGCTATATTGTGGTTGCGACGTTGCCGGATTGGCTAGTAAACAACAACAGCCTGATAGTTCTCTCTATCATGTCTAAGCCGCATACAAAAGTGTACGTAAGTAGCGAACGTCAATGAATAATAACTATTTTGTATTATTATTGTTAATTGAAAATAACTCTGCATAAACATTGCAGCGTATGTAGAATAAATTATGCACTTTTGACAATATAGAAACAGAACAATGCAAACTTGCCTGCTACAATGAGGAGAAATAAAACAAATTATAAGCATGCGATAACAAAGTTATTTTCATTCACCGATTTAAAACTGCAATGGCTCAATTCAATCCAAATCCCCGTCGTCATCATCATCATCATCATCTTCACCAAGGCATATCATTAATGGTTCACACTCACTAATAATTCCGCCTATTTCTTGTGTTTTTCGTATTAGCTTATTCACATGATCTACTTTCTTCTTCCACGAAGCCGTGTCCATACCTTCCCACAAAAGCCTTTCCACCTCGGTAATGGTAAATGACTTATTGTTCTCCCTCACATAGGCCTTAATGTCGCTTCACACTAATTTGATAGGGTTGAAGTTCAGGCAGTACTTTATATCACAACACTGTGAATTCCAGAGTGATTGTAGTGTAAATTAACATTATTGTGTGACAATGATTTGAGATGTTTGTTAATTATAAGCATTGTTAGGAAATAAGTTTACACAGCCTCACTGAAACTGACAATAGGAGCGGGTAACAATGTAGCTAGGGGGTGAGTTGTTTATCAATTAGAACAGACAAACAAATGACGTCAGAGTAGCGCGCTTTTCTGTAGAAATGGAGGGAATATCTTCCCTAGAGCATATGTGTTCGTAATTTTGATTGGATATAAAAATAGACGCTAATGTTGGCGCCTTTTATTAACCAATAGCAGCTCGATTATAAGCTTTAGGCATATCGGGGTGAGGGAGTATAAATTCCGTGCCAGAGACGGGTAACGCGCAGTTCTACAGAATCATTCACAAAGCAAACATCGCACAGTTCAACAGAAGCATTCACGAAGTACAGAATCTCTCGCGTCGTAAAGTTAGTTACAAAATGTGAAATACGCGAATTAATAAGGTGCGGCAAATAAGTGATTATAGTTACATTCGAAAATATAACAGTTTCAGTCGGGCGTGTATCAAAAGTAAATCTGTGAAATTAATGAAGTGTGATGGCAATAAAAGTGTAAAAACAAATTCTTTTATCAGTGTTATCTTTTAGTAACAACTGCTTTCCGTTTACACACCCTGTTCAAGAGATTTGCTCGACTGGGTAATAATAGCTAGCCGGAGGACAAGGAACTCAAAATTCAAAATAGTAAAACAATAACAGGCGCTCAGCAAATAAGATAACACGAACGATACCGCGACAAAGTGACAGTGTACGGTTTTATCAGCAGGAATAGAGGGATGGCTTTGAAGCTTCACTTTCTCCTTTTCCTGTTCAAAGAATTCCCAGGTTCTTCTTAATAGTTCCAATGCCTGACTATTAAGTTGCACACTTATGTATAAACGAAAAATAACAAAACTATCAAATAATAACCACAAATAACAATGAACAATATGTAGCTTGCAAAGAACAACTCGACGCTCGTGCTAGAGATTCACAAACCGAAGCACGTGGTTGGGAATAGTTACATCCGGCAACAGAGCCGCTTCCAGCTCCAGTTCCGCTTCCGCTTTGTCATCGACCATCCGGAACGCTGCCTTGTGATTGACTTAAAAAGTCAAACGGTTAAAAGCTTTTCATCTGTTTTTTGCGAGTGTACCAACTTAAACGCTAGCTGTCAAATGTAACGTTACAGCGGCGGGGGTATAGTGTTCTCTTTTGCCAACTTGAAAGAGTGATGGATAATGCCATCAATATATTCACGTGCCTCGAGGTAACCAAACTGTTTTTTTTTCTTTGAAAGAGTCGGCCCAGGCTCACAATGGGAACTCTAGGACGAGCAATAGTTTTGGTTGTCTTCTTGAAATACTTCTGCCACCAGGTTTTGAAGCCCATGATATCTTCAGTGTCTATTAATGTCGCCATGAAAGCATTTGAATGTTACCTAGCTGATAATATTAGTGATGTGTTCAAATGGAGTATACACTCTACCATGACGACGAATGAGACAGTTTATAAGACCAAAGCCGCGGTCACATGGCAAGAAAGGGTCGTCTCTTTCTCGAAAGTATTGGTGAATGACATTGAACTTTCCTGGAATTGTTAATGACAATAAAAGTCGCACAACTGTGTGGTTCCTGTTTTGTTCACCGCAAGAATCGTGAATGCCTAGTGTCTTCACAGTTGGTGGAAGCTGCTAAAGGTATTCTAGCAAAAAAGGTACAAACTTCATCTGGTCCTCGTTTGGCTACACCTTCATAATAAATATAAAAGTGTACATTAACTGACTTATAGTCCTGTATGCAAAACAAATAAAGCCATAGTTTTCTCAGGTAAAACATTTCCTTAACAGACAAAGCCGGAAGTTGGTTATTCTGCGTATAATCCGGAGCTGTAGCTGCAACACTATCATCTTCTTTGTTTCCTCTAACTTTCTATAAAGCTTAGATGCAGATGCAGAACTAGATTAGTTCTGCAACTGCAGCTCTTTTAGCATTTTCATTGAGTGATGTGGACTTGATCTTCACATTTAATTCCTCACATGTGGAACACGCATTTGTTTGAGGACGACCAAATCTAAACCCATAGTGTTCGTTGTAATACCTTAGATACATAGTACTCATACTTAACATGCTTACTAAATCTCTTGTTATCTTCACAAAAAAGCTGATACATCTTCTTAATATTGAGTTGGGAATTAAGATATGAGATAGGTTTTTTGAATATTGTGTTCGCTGCCTAGGTAATGCCCTGATGTGTTGATCTATCTTACGAACTCCACTTTCGTACTACATTGTCAGGATTTACATGCTTCCCACCCCATCAGCAGGAGGACCTCCTGCAAGTAGAATGGATGTTAAACGGTAAACAGATTTCCCAGAAATAGCATACAAGTTCATAAACGCTTGTTTGCAAACACGAATTCTACTGGAACCTAACAGCATATGAAAGATAAATGATAATCTTCTTGTTTGAGACCTCTCTTCTTTTCTTGATCCTCTTCTCTGTACTGGTTTACTTTCTATTAGTGCGATTAGAAATGCATCTTGTTCATTTTTAGTTGATCTACTGAGACGCTGTGATAGGATAACTACTTTATCAACATCAGAAAATTTATTTGTGCAATTCAACCGACGGTTGCAGTCAGGACCGGAAGCTTAGCATTCATAACCTGAGGCAGTATTTTTAACACTTAAATGATGTTAGTAAAATATATATAAATAATATATAAATTGAATAACAGCCCGCCTTAAAACAATATGTGTATGTAACAATACATAAAAAGTGTATATTACAGTCATTGTATATGTTTATATTATTGTACACATGTTCAATAATGTTATGTGAATGTATTACGTGATTTAATAATGTAGGGGCTGTGATAATAATAGTATAAGAGTTGCTAACAATGAGGTAACAATGAGGTCACCTTGAGGTAATAATGAGTATGAAAGTTTAAATGCTACTAGTCATTACTGGAGCAATAATAATGTAAATTTTGAGACAGTTTTATAAATAACCAATCAACAGCCAGAAAAAGCTTTAGTTAAATGAAGGTATTCTATTGGACTAGGATTAAGCCAATCAGAAACTGAAATATAGCAAAATTTTACAAATTTAGAAGTCAGTTGCTTGTAGACAGCGCTCATAACTGGACGCGTTGCTTGTAGACAGTGTTCCTAACCGGACACGAGATGCGTCCTCGAGAAATTTAATACGTATTCGTGTGAGACGAAAATAGTTTTACGTGTTAAAAAAGTGCAAGTAAAAAGAAAAAAAAATCTCACGGCTCTCTCTATATCAGTGAAGTGTTATTTAAATTGTGTCAAGGATTAATAAATGTAGTGAAGTAAAAATTATAATCTGTGTAACATTCTTCAACCGCATCACGCCCTGTTAAGAAATTTATGTCTATAAAAATAAATACTGACACATTTATGTCTCTAAAAATAAATACTGACGCAGCCGAGGCAAACATAAATATAATATTTAAAGAAACAGTCAAATTACAAAGTTAATATTTTTTAAACATTTGGGGCAAAGGCCACCGGAAAGTACATTTGGGGCGAAGGCTACCGGAAACCGGGTACTATACGTGCGGTTTCAACGAACTTCAAGTTCGGCTCCAACAGTTGAAATATAATACAACTTACTTCAAATTGACGCCGAAAGCGTGGTGCAAATAATTTAAACATAACAATACAAGAAACCATCTACTTCAAACCTTACCCTTTCCAGTAACATATTCCGTCCCCGCTATGCGAGCTCTCTTTCTTTTTCATGAGCATAATCACCAGTATTTCGAACATCTTTTCTCTTATTCTGTCTTGGACATCCACCTTCGGCCTATCCATAATAAGTAGCACAGAAGTTGCTAATGATGTTGCAATATTCACTACACCATTGTTGGAAAACAAGAATCAAGTCAATAAATGACTCTACTACCAACACACACTATTAGTCTAATCATTGAACAATCAATGAATCCAGTAAGTCTTTGCAATGTTAACCAACATCATTGCCCTCTGTGAGTATAAAAGTGAAACTAGTCATGGACTCATTTCTCTTTTAAAACCAATGGAATCCTAATCGACTATAGAAGTCTTGCTTTATACAGGACAAGTTTCTGCTTTACACTAATGGATAGCTTGAAGACTAAGAAACAAAACGTATATTTCAACTTTTTCTCGCAAAAAAGTGGACTTGTTTCCCTTTTCAAATCACCGATCTAAACTGATTGTGTAGTACTGGAGTATTTTTCATCACATTTCATGTTTTTATAACTTCTCCTAATTGAGTTCAGATATTCGGGAAGTTAAAAATCGCGTAAGAAATATTAAAAGAGGGATAATCAATCAAAGAAAGACAGAAGTGAGGAAAGTTGATTCCGGGATTGTTTCAAAGATGAAGTGTCTGCTCAGACAACAAGAGATTATCGCGACAGCTGTGAATGTTGAGTTTACTTGATTAGAACATTCCTTTTCTTTGTTTTTTCTCAGAGATGAATACAATGTTATCTGAATTCTTTTGCAAAATAAGAACGTAATCAGATTTCAGTTCTAGAGTAGGTATGTACTATGAGGAACGTACCAAATCTTTTTCTTATTGTTCCTTATCTGAGAAACTTAAACAAAATAATCATTTAACCTCTGAAAGACCACGTTGTTAAACCATTAACAAACACTCCAGTCTCTATCGTGTGTCTATTCCTTATCTTTATTCTTTAATGCTGTAAAATTCGTTCATTAAACAGAGTCGGGTAGCTTCGTCATGATGCAAAAGATTATATTTTAGTAGAGGAGAATTACTAAAATGTGTTGAATTTAGAACATCTCACATATTGTTCTCTGCAGAGCGAGATGGCTCCGTGATAAGGCTCGCAATCGGGAGGTCTCGGGTTGATGCCCCACGATCGCCCAATTTGACCATGGTTTTTCATGGTTTCCCCGAGTCGGTAGTTGAATACTGGGGTGGTTCCTCTTCTACCACGACTTTCCTGTACCTCATTTTCTTGATTATCTGTTTTAGGATTGAAGGACCAGGCGACGACATACGGTGTGTTGCGGCTGGGGCGGTGGTGGTGCGCTTTGTGAAGTTTTTCCCTGGGGTCGATCGGATTGCTAATGGGCCCGCTCTATTTGAGCTGTTTCCCTTAAGGGGCACTTGGGTGGCTCGTGGCTTGTGGACAGACTTGAATGAAGTCGGACGCATTTAATCTGGAATCGTTATGGACCCCTTCAAGCTTGCGCATGTCGTCTCCCGGATCTGGTCACCCTTCGGGTCTCCCCATCATTCCTCCCGAGTGGTCGCGTTCGAGGCACAAAGGACCACGCTGGCCTATGTGCAGTGCTCTGCCCCGGTTGGGGGCTCTTTTATTACTTACTTACTCCATGGTGCCACTGCCCGTTCCGGGCCAAGGCCTTCCGCCCGACCGCTGCGTCCCCCAACTCTGCCACAACAGGCGTCATGACTGGGGTGCGGTACTGAAGGTGAGACGTGGTCAGCGACCCAGGTCCCTCCCGGCCGGTATATATATACGCCTTCTTAACCTGGAGCCGCTAGTTTTCAATCAAGTAGCTCCTCGCTTAGTCCCTCAGGGACTAACGAGGCTGAATGCATCGCGGGCCAGGTCTCCAAGCGGGAGAAAATTCCCACGCCGATACGTGTATCGAATCCGTGTCTCCCACTTGGTAGGCAGCTGCGCTACCACTGCGCCAAGCAGACGATCAATATGTACCTTATTGTATTTCCTGTATTCAAATGTCCATACCCTGAATATTATCAGTACAGTGACTATTTTGTTAAATAAGTATATATTTACTGTGTAATAATGGTTTATGGTATAAGAGATTAATATTTTAATATTTATTGAAAAATTTAACATTCGAAGCTTACACAGGGACCTCTAGAATCGCAAAGTATTGAACAATTTGAGCCAATAATAGTGGATGTCTCGGAAATGGCGTATGCCACAAAAAAAGTTATTTGAAGTAAATTGTGTGTTTTTAAAGAGATCTACATGTATTGTATAGCACGTTTGCGTCTATTGCTTAACGTTTACCAGTTATACAAGATTGTACAAAATTCCTTCCGAATGAGGAGGACTTCATAGGCTATTCACAGAAAATTTCACTTCTACTTTTTATATTTCATGTAAATATCTTTAATATATAGTATTTTAATCAAAATCGTTTGACTCATTTTTCCACCCAAAAATTCGATATGGAGATCTCACCGGAAATATATGTTTTCAGACACCTAAATCGAAAAAAAAAGAAAGCATTTTTGAAAACATGTCCGTGTGTGTGTCTGTGTGTCTGTGAACAGCATAACTCAGAAACGAACAGTCTGATAAACACCAAACTTGGTATTTAGGTTCAGTATCTTCCAGAGATGCGACACGAAGGTTTTCAAGAAAATCTCCCCACCCCACATTACCCTTTACATGGAACATTTTTCGAACATTTTAATTTTCTCAAAAATGGCTCTAACGATTTTGATTAAAATATCAAATGTATAAGATATTTTCATGACAAATGAAATGTATATCTCGAATTTTCTGGGAATGTCTCCAAAGGTATTCTTCATTTTGAGCGACTTTTGCATAACTGGTAAACCATAAGAGATAGACAAAATTTTACTACATAAAAACGTAGATCGCGTTAAAATACACAATCTATGCTTTAATATATGTATATATATTTTTTTTGTTGAGTGAATCATTTTCGAGATATTGTTTGTTATTCCCTTAAATTTTTCAATACTTTTTCTCAAATGGGAATTAGTTATTCATTTTTTTTACGTACTGGAAATACAAAGAGAATGGAATGCTCCACATAGCAAACAGCTCTTAAAATATTTGACTATCGCTTAAAGTCTACCAATTCCCCTTGACCCTACAAGAAAATTAGCAATAAGATTAACATCTCGATTAACATGAAGTAGATGGAGAATAAGCGTTTGTAAAAATAGTTTGTACAAGAGTAGAGAAAGTCATGTGAGTGTAACACATCAGATTTTTTACGCTTAATTTACTTTATAAAATATTTTCATTCCTTCTGCTACATGCATATCAAAATACGAAGTAATGTAAGATGTACAAAATGGGGGCTATTACTAAACTTGTTTCTCAGAGAGATAACCTTGTTCATATAAAATGACCATTTCCTGTATTCTACGGATTTCATCATTTAAGTCTGTAACGAGTTTCATATTATAAACTTTTATTTCTCGGGTATCTCAAAGTTCACTAAGCTGTCCACTGAACTGAGCAGTGTCTCCTAAAGTGTGCTCTTCAAGCAATTCTTTTACCATTTGTGTGGTAGGCCTTAAAAGTTCATCCAGACATTTTTTCTCTTGACTGTTATAGCTTCCCAAAATTCCTTCTCTATGTAACCAGTCTTTCATTTGAGGCACTTAAATAGTTTCAGTCTAATTATATAATATAAAGCAATATGTTCATGTAACAATATATAAAAAAGTGTATATTACAGTCACTGTATATGTTTATATTATTGTATCCATGTGTAATAATGTTATATGAATGTATTACGTAATTTAAAATGTAGGAGCTGTGAGAATATTAAGTTAAAAGTTGCTAACAATGAGGTAACCTTGAGGCAATAATGAGTTTGAGAGTTTAATAATGTTACTTGTAATTCTTGGAAGCATCAATGTAGTTTTAGTGACAGTTTATAAAATAGCCAATCAACAACCAGAACAAGCTTTAGTTAAATGAAGGTATTCTATTGGATCAGGAATAGCCAATCAGAGACTTAAAATACAGAAATTTACAAGTTTAGACGCTAGAAAGCAATTCAGTTGCCTGCAGACAGTGTTTGTAACCGGATGCGAGATGTGTCCTCGTGAGATTTAATACGTATTCGTGTGAGACGAAAAATACGTTTTACGTGTTAAAAAGTGCAAGTATTTAATAAAAACATCTCACAGCTCCCTCTCTATATTAGTGAAGTGTTATTTAAATCGTATCAAGTATTAATAAAAGGAGTGAAGTAAAATTATAATCTGTGTAAGCCTACATTCTTAGTCGCACCACAACCCTGCCAAGACATCCATGTCTCTAACAATAATACTGACGCAGCCGAGGCAAACATAAATATATAATATTTAAAGAAATAGTGAAGTTACAAAGTTAATATTTTTTTTTTAAATTTGGGGCAAAACAATACAACACCACCACAAAATAATAAATCTTCTTCACATTATTTCTGCTTCTGATTGGAGGGAATAAGGGTTTGGTTTCTCGCTGACATATAAACACGCAATTGTTCCAGTTCCAACATCAACTTGGAAAGCAAGTCGAGAGCAGCCCCATTTCCTCACACCTGTTATTACTCCCATTATATCAACATACTTGATAGTATGATTGCAAAGAACAAAAGCATTGCTTTTACTTGGATGCTGTGGCATTCTTAGCCAATCTACAATCCACAGCTTTGCTGGTGGAATGAACTGCTTCTTTTCTACTGCAGGTTTTTGCACTGTAACTTTCTGCATCAACAATAGCTCAGTTTTTATGTGTTTCAACTGTTCTGCTCTATTTATTGATATAAATTAAAAGAGTTGCATATTATATATATATATATATATAACTCTTCCCTTTGCTTTCTCCTCCTGTGCAAGGCGCAGAGCAGCTATTTTCTGCTCATGCAATTCTAATACAGATTTCTGAAGAGCAAGTCTTTGCTGGCTTCTCCAGTAGCTTCTTGTTAACTTTTATTCTCTGGCTTTTCACCAACACTGCTAACTTCCTCTACTTCATCTGCAATTAATGCTAAATATAATGGTGTCTGCAGCATCCTAAGTACACTACGTGATCAAAAGTATCCGGACACCTGGCTGAAAATGACGTCAAGTTCGTGGCGCCCTCCATCGGTAATGCTGGAAGTCAGTATGGTGTTGGCCCACCCTTAGCCTTGATGACAGCGTTCACTCTTGCAGGCATACTTTCAATCAGGTGCTGGAAGGTTTCTTGGGGAATGGCAGCCCATTCTTCACGGAGTGCGGAACTGAGGAGAGGTATTATAGGTCGGTGAGGCTGGTACGAAGTCGGCGTTCCAAAACATCCCAACGGTGTTCTATAGGATTCAAGTCAGGACTCTGTGCAGGCCAGTCCATTACAGGGATGTTATTGTCGTGTAACCACTCCGCCACAGCCCATGCAGTATGAACAGGTGCTCGATCGTGTTGAAAGATGCAATCGCCATCCCCGAATTGCTCTTCAACAGTGGGAACCAAGAAGGTGCTTAAAATATCAATGTAGGTCTGCGCTGTGATGGCGCCACGCAAAACAACAAGGGGTGCAAGCCCCCTCCAGGAAAAACACGACCACACCATAACACCACCACCTCCGAATTTCACTGTTGGCACTACACACGGTGGCAGATGACGTTCACCGGGCATTCGCCATACCCACACACTGCCATCGGATCGCCACATTGTGTACCGTGATTCGTCACTCCACACAACGTTTTGCCACTGTTCAATCGTGTAATGTTGACGCTCCTTACACCAAGCGAGGCGTCATTTGGCATCTCCCTGCGTGATGTGTGGCTTATGAACAGCCGCTCGACCGTAGAATTCATGGTTTCTCACCTCACTCCAGTCATAATACTTGGAGTGGATGCTGATGCAGTTTGGAATTCATGTGTGATCGTCTGGATAGATGTCTGCCTATTACTCTTTACGACCCTCTTCAAATGTCGTCGGTCTGTGTCAGTCAACAGACGAGGTCGGTCTGTACGCTTTTGTGCTGTACATGTCCCTTCACGTTTCCACTTCACTATCACATCAGAAACAGTGGACTTAGGGATGTTTAGGAGTGTGCAAATCTCGCGTACAGACTTCTGACACAAGTGACACCCAATCACCTGACCACGTTCGAAGTCCGTGAGTTCCACGGAGCGTCCCATTCTGCTGTTTCACGATGTCTAATGACTATTGAGGTCGCGGATAATGAGTACAAGGCAGTAGGTGGCAGCACAATGCACCTAAGATGAAAAACGTATGTTTGTGGGGGTGTCCGGATACTTTTGATCACATAGTGTATATATGAGGACCAGTCAATAGTTCCTTTCTTTCTCCGATGTTGTGGCCGGTAGTACTTGTGAAGTTTTCGGACAGGTTCCACTTTTACTAGTTCACAACTTCAAAACATATTATGTAGATAGTCACTTCATCGTCACTTTGGTGTTCTGTGTTTCTTAGAAGATAGTAAATTTGGAAAATATTCCACGTAAATGCTATTTTGAGGTGGGGGATTTTCTTTCAAAGTCTTCGTATCGTATCTTTAGAGGACTTAACCTACATAAATACAAAGTTTGGTATTCATCCTAATTTTCATTTTTGAATTATGCTGTTCACAGACACACACGCTCACACGGACCATTTTCTAAAAGCGCTGCTTTTGGATTTAGGGGGCCTCAAAACATGTATTGCCGGTGAAATCTCGGCATCTAACTTTTGGGTAGAATAAATACATTCTCTATTTACTATGTATGCGCTATAGAAAGTAAAAATGAACGATAGTGAAAGCATGTGAATGTAACGCATCAGATTTTTTAAACAGCGTTTAAAGCCTGCTCTTAGAACATAAGGCCCCACAGGCGTAAACACTGATAATACATGAAATGTTTGAAAAAGCAAACGTTATAGACCTAAGAGGTACTTTTACCAGTTATTAGGACTGAGGAAAACCTGGAAAAAATCTCAGCCAGGATGGACAGACGGGAGTTGAACCGCGACTATGGCTCGAGCCTTAAGCATCTCTCCCACTTATGCCGGCTTGTAGGACTTGGGAAAAGGTTTTCATATACAATAGCTCCAGAAATTGTTCGTCTTTATTTTCTTGAAATTAAAGTAGAAAAGTGTTGCAAAGGAATTGGGGAAAATAAATAATTTTTGCTGTAGCTGACACATGTTTATCAATTCGTTAATGAATTGCATTACTGCTGTTTTCTGTCACACTGTTCTCTAATCTAAACTAAAATTTCACAATACAATTTTACTTTTCCCATTATCTGCAACTTCTCCTAAAAATTGTGCGCAAAACCAATTATTATAGCTAAATTATCTGAGAGAAAATGCTAAGTTTTAAACGCAGAAAGAACAAATAACGTAGTTTATGTGTTATAGCGTAAAAGACTTTTCTATTTATTGTCGCAGTTCTCAATAGCTTGTGTTATCTTATTTGTTGGGCACTTAGTGTTTAATTATTTTGTTTTGAATTTGGGTTCTTTTTCCCCCCGCTAGCTATTATAACTCAGTCGAACACGTGTCTCTAAACAGGGTGTGTAAACGGAAATGAGTTGTTGCTAAAAGCTAAGATTGATAAAAAAATTTGAATCTAGTCTTTTATTGCCGTCACACTTAATTAATAATTGACATATTTAATCTTTATACACACCTCACAGAAACTGTGATACTTCCGAATGTACTACAGTTGTTTTAGTTGCCGCGCACCAATTACTTCGCGTACTGTACATTTTTGTAACTAACTCGCGACGTGCACCTCGTGAGAGATTCTTCAGAACTGTGCGACACTTGCTTACGGCTCGAGGATATATACTCCTTCACCTCGAATTGCCTAAACATTATAATATAGCTGATATTGGTTACGAAATTGCGCCCACTTTAGCGTCTGTTTTGTTCAGCCAATCACTACTACTGATATATATATATATATATATATATATATATATATGCTCTAGGGAAGATATTCCCTCCATTTCTAAAAAAGGCACGCTACCCTGACGTCATTTGTTTATCTCTTCTTAGTGATAAACAACTCACCCCTCGGTTTATTGTTACCCACTTCTATTGTCAGTTTCAGTTAGGCCGTACAAACTTATTTCCTAACAATGCTTATGGCTAACAAACATCCAAAATCCTGCACATACAATAATATTAATTTACACTACAATCACTCTGGCATTTACAGCATGTTATGATATAAAATATTGCCTCATTATTAGTCTTATACCTTTTGGAAGTTGCTCCAAATATTCAAACTTATCCTTTGCGAAGTTTACAAAATTATCTTAAATGCATTTAATATGCCAATTTTTATACTATAATCCGTGAGAACGTCATCAACATGTGATTTGAAGTAGAAGATAAATGAACCAATGAGTAGTAAAAACTCAGGTGTCACATCACAATTCATTTTTACAGCAATTTCAGGCAAGTGCTATAAAGAATATCTGATGTGTTGTATTTGTATTACTTTCTCTACCCTTTATCGCTTTTTGGTGAGTATGAAATTATTCTTACGAAAGTTGATTTTCCAATCTACATTTTATGGAGATAAACATTTCCGGAAATAGCTGCATTATAAATTTTGTTATAGATACAAAGAGAACAACGATAGTCAAATGTTTAAGAACTATACGCTGGCCTTAAAATGTCATACGGTTTCCATGACATCGGGAGAAACAACTGAAAATATACAGGACTTCAAAAAATGCCAAAGCATTGAACAATTCTAACCACAAATAACGGATATGTCGGAAATGGTTGATGTCACAACAAGTTATTTAGAATAAATTGTGTGTTTTAAATAGATCTACACTTTTTGTGTAATACGTTTTCATCTAAGGCTTAACGTTTATCAGTTATTCAAGATTACATAAACTTTCTTCCGAATGCAAAGGACTTCACAGCCTATTACTAGAAAATTCAAGATATACATTTTATTTGTGATGTAAATGTACTTAATATATGGGATTTTAATCAAAATCGTTACAGCCACTTTTGTGAAAACAAAAGTTTCGAAAAATGTTCCATGTAAGGGTATTTGGTGGGAAATTTTCTTGAAAATATTCGTGTCGCATCTTTGGAAGGTTCACAAGTTTGTTATTTACCCAACTTTTCAATTTTGAGTTATGCTGTTTACAGACACACAAACACACATGCGGAACGTTTATTTAAAAACGTAGTTTTGAATTAAGGGATCCTCAAAACGTGTATTTCCAGTTTACGAGTTAGAGAAAGTAAAAACGAAAAATTGTGGATTTTACAAAAAATTATAAGAATTATAAAATTAAGAATCTTGAAAAACGCTAAAGTACGTACACCGTAATATTATTTGTTCTTTGAATTTATTAAAAATTGGAATTTCCTGACTTAATTTGACCGCTAGAATATTTTAAGGTTAAGATGAATACTTTTCGTACGTATTCTTTTACAAAGTTAAAATTTTACACATTTTGGATATTTTCTGTGATTTTCATTAACAGAATTACACGAAATATTGTTACACCATAAAATACAGAGCTTCTTTATTAAAAAATCTGATGTGTCACACTCACATGACTTTCTCTACTTTTGTACAAACTATTTTTACAAACGCTTATTCTCCATGTTAATCTCGATATCGAGATGTTAATCTTATTGCTAATTTTCTTGTAGATGCAAGGGGAAATGGTAGGCTTTAAGCGATAGTCAAATAATTTAAGAACTGGTTCCTATGTGGAGTATTCCATTCTCTTTGCATTACCAGGACAAAAAAAAAAGGAATAACGAATTTGAGAAAAAGTGTAAGTATTGGAAAATTTAAGGGAAAACAAGCAATATCTCGAAAATGGTTCACTCAACAAAAAAATGTATATGACATAAATTGTGTATTTTAACGCGATCTACATTTTTTGTGCAGTAACATTTTGTCTATCTCTCATAGTTTATCAGTTATGCAAAAGTCGTTCACAATGAAGAATATTTTTAGAGACATTCCCAGAAAATTCGAGATATACATTTCATTTGTCATGAAAATATCTTAAACATATGATATTTTAATCAAAATAGTTAGAGCCATTTTTGAGAAAATTAAAATTTTCGAAACGTTTTCCATGTAGAGGGTTGTCTGGGGTAAGGGGATTTTGTTGAGAACCTTCGTGTCGTATCTCTGGAATATAGTGAACCTAAATACCAAGTTTGGTGTTTATCCGACTGTTCGTTTCTGAGTTATACTGTTCACAGACACACAGACAGACACACACACGGACATGTTTCCAAAACTGCTTACTATACGTAGTAGAGAAAGTAAAAAGGGAGTTCATGTACATCATCATGAACACAAGGTGATGTTAGGGGGTGACTAGTGATCAGTACGTGGTTCGCTTGACCAGGAGTCGCTAATTCTCCATTAATTGGTCCCCAAGGGTCTTACGAGTTTGGATACATCCTTTACCAGACCTGTTAGCACTAGAGAAATGTTATAGGCATCGGAAATAGAACCCGAGTCTAGCATTGCCCCGGCTCTTCCGGGACGTCTGTTTATTTAGAAAAAGCATTCTCTCCCCTGAAGGAGGGTTTATAAAGCTTAATATATAGCGTTTTCTAATGTGTTTTAACTTTTGAAACTTTTTAAATGTGCAATTTTATTTGCAATAAGTTTACTCTCACATGAGACTTTTTCCATTTCTCCAGCAATTTCTCTTTCTCTCTCTTCCTGCCTCCTTCTCGATGATGATTCATGATGGATCAATAGATGGGCGGACGGACGGATGAATCGATAGGCGGATGGATGGAGGATGGAGTGATGGATGGATGAGTGGATGGACCTATGGGTGGATGAATGGATGGATTAATGAATGGATGTATGGATGAATGGAGGGATTAATGAATAAATGGATGAATGCTTGGATGAATGGATGGACTAATGGATGAATGGATAGATGGTTGGGTGGATGGATGGATGGAGGATGGATAGACGGACGGAGGAACGGATGGATGGGTGTATTTATTTAAATTTAAACATACAGCGATTGATCCTTAACAATGGATCTGTTTTATAATAGACAGGATAATAAAGAAAGGGAGATAAAAACTTACAATCAGTACAACAAATCACCACTACTATAACAGTTAAACACAGTGATGTGTAGCAGTTTTAAATGATGCAATGCAATAACAGTATCTGACTGCTGACATAAAATGGCATAAACATAGTACCAACACCACCTAGGGAGAGAAGATCTGAGCGTTAAAACAAGATGGCCGCCCATGTAGGCCGTATTTGCAGTAGAGGTATTTCAGTCATTAAAATTTGTTAAGAGTTATTTATTGAGAAGCTTATCTCGTGTAAGGAAAATGTAATTCCTAAAGCTAAACGCAGAAAATATAAACAATTATTATATGCTGGATTATAAAAATATTGCATCACAAATATTCACTTTTAAAGTTTCTGCTTGGGCTATTGCTCAGAGTGGTGCACTTGAAATGCTAAGATCTCGTAGAAAAGCTGAACATTCAACTTTTTGGAAACTTTAAAACATAGACCCATTTTGTTCTTTAAGATTCATGCTGATATAAAGAAAACTCCTTCAGGAATTATTATGATTATTATTATTATAATTATTATTAAATCATTGATGTTGTTTAGTCACGTCACACTCGTGCCCATCGTGCCATGTGTTGTTAAGGATATTAATTTGTGTCGAGTTATTTAAATGGAAAGTACTATTATCATCTCACTTCAGAACTAGAAGGGGACAGCCCGAAACAACCCCCCTAAACTGCACAGTATAATTCTGAAATTATGAGACAAAAATAAACCCATGTATATAATCACAAAAGAAACAAATTAGTCCTTTAATAATTTTGGAGGTGGTAAGATAATTTGGCATATTGCAGTTAACTGCAGCAAGGAACTTTGCCACAATATTATTATTATTATTGCTTGCATATAAAATGCAGAAGAGCTTTAGTGAATGTTATTTGTTAGTGGATGGAAAATGAACAACTAAAATTATTCGTCCTGTAAAATACCTTCTTTTAATATTCTGCCTATTTCTTCGTATGTTAGGGTTCTAAATGTAATTGAGCTCATTTAAAAGATTTAATTTCATGAAAGTTCAATGATGCAAAGGAAAATACTTCCAAATACTAAATAGCAAACTTTAACAAATAAAAGTGATGATAAGTATTCCATAATGGCCACTAATTCAAAAAACACCAGTAGCCACTTTTCGTCCTAAACGTACCTGTTCTTTTCCAAACACATTTTTTTCTCATAATGGAATCATAAGCTGTTGTTAGTAGGCTGGGCGTATTATTAAAATTTAAATTGAGTTTTATTTATGGACGCTCTTTAACTGTGTGGTCCTTAGCGTCCCATTCTATATTGGGCATGAAACACCAGTAATTTTGCTCAGAGGCCTCTCTACCAGACTTGAGATTCTTTTACGTACCGTAAATCTACGACACAGGACTACTGGCTTTACTTCCCTTCCAAAGGAAGCCATGCTAAGGATTTTTGACCCGAAAAAATCCATCGCCCTCCGCCGGGTTTGAACCCGTGAGCTCGGGAACTAGAGGCTAGCATGGTAACCACTACACCACGGAGGACAAGGACCTATTATTAAATCGTTATATTAGGTTTGCTTTATTTGATTCTTTTTCAACAAACAAGCACATTCAAGTTTGATAATAAACCTAGATTTAAACAAAAATAGTGATAATCATTATTGAAAAATTACTACTAACGTTAAAATTTAACTAGATCTTTAAAAAGGCAGTTTTTGAAATACAGAAGAATATTATTGACTTTATATCTTAAATGCCAGACATACATTGAAAAATAACTGGGGACCTGGAAATGCTAATTTACATAGTTTTGGAAAATAACCATTGCTTAGTTAGATTATAATTATGTCACAAAATGCCTAAGGCTTTTACATATTTATATGTAAACATAGCTATTTAAAGCTTATATAGTTGGTTACCTATTAGACTAAAAAATATGCAGACAAAGTGGATGCATTACACACATACATATACATTACGATCTGTGATACTCTCAAAAAACTATATAAACACTGCCCTGCAAACATGAGCAATGGACAGTAATTAGATTATATTTTAAAGTACATCTAGATTGTAATATTAAAAATAAAACGTTAATGGGCTTTCGTATGCGTATCTGGTCGGGGGAAGTCTTCCTTTTAATGGATTTTTAACCACTGTTCCTTCAAATTTTCATCCTTTGGGAGCTTGGATACCTCGACTTTGCCGGTATTTTGTAGTTTTCCATGAATTAGGGAATACAGCACTTAAAAATCATTGTTAAAACATATTATAAACACAAACTACGCAATAGTCTTCTTAAATAAATCACAAAAACACCCTTAATTTTTGCTAAATTCCATAAAAGCTGCTATAGTTTCTCTACCATACATAGCCTAGCTAAAACCGCCATTTTCTTTTTCGCGAAAACAGTAGTCAGGACGTTTCTCCCTAGGAGGTGTTGACCAAAACCCAGCAGGATACACATAGTCCTGTTCGAATCGACCGTACGCTAATATCACACTTCTTAGGCTACAGCAGTCTCGCCTTAAGCTGAGATTGTCCTATCCCTTTCTGATCTTCTGTGTAACCATAAGGAAACGTGTATTACTTAAATTGAAACTTTTCTTTAGCAAAGAGCATTCTTCATTAACAGCAGGTAAATAGAAAAATTATAGGGATGGGACCTCGATACCTTCGATACCTCGATGCTCTCTATACTCGGTGGTATCGAAGTATGTCTAATACTTTGAGGAAGCCTTCATACTTTCAACACTTTTAAATTTTTAAGTTTTGCATTATTGAAGGTTGTTCCGTTCAACTTTCATATTATAACTTTAAGTTAACTTGCTAGACGAGGAATGAAAGGAGTTGAGATTTCATGTTATTGCCTCGAACGTTACCCAAAGAGTTACTGGACTATAGTTCTTGATAGACCTTGACTGCGATGAATTCAACATTCCATATACTCTTGTGTCTAAATGAAAACATGTAAAACAATGGGGGAAGGAGTAGAGGTATTCATGTAACATTAACCGAAGCTGATTTAGCTGACGCACTAAATCACGTTTCTGCAACAGCCTGGCTTGGTGAGTCACTCTCAGCCATTACGTTTACCTACTCCGGTGACCAAAATCCATGAATCCAGCAGAAACAAATAAGAACTTAAGACGTGAGATAACACAAGCATGGAAATGTTTGTTATTTTTAATTGTTTAAGTTTCTGTAAAATATAATATTAGTTATATATAATATATTGTATTCCTTTTAGTTTCATGTAAAATATATATTTGTTTGTATTTTCAAGATTGCAGAATAACGAAAAATTCCTAGCATTTGTTTTTCTATGAATAGAAAATCCTTAAAAAGAAATTTTTCAGCACATAATATGTTTACATAGAAGAACAAAGTATATTATTATTATTATTATTATTATTATTATTATCATTACTATGGCTGACTAACAATAGGGGACATGTAACGTGTTTCTTATCAAGATAAAAGAAATTTCTGCCAATAGGAGAATGTCAAACAGGAACAATTTCGGAATTAGCATACAATTCAAACTGGTTACATGTGTTTATACACAGAAAACTACTAAGAAGGAACAACCTGTCGCCTTTTTATATAGTGAGTATCGAGAAATAGTGCCATCGTCCCATCACTAAAAAAAATTCTGATGTGTTACACTCACATGACTTTCTCTACTCTTGTACAAACTAGTTTTACAAACGCTTATTCACCATATGCTTCATGTTAATCGAGATATCGAGATGTTAATCTTATTGCTAATTTTCTTGTAGATGCAAGGGGAATATGGTAGGCTTTAAGCGATAGTCAAATATTTTAAGAGCTGGTTGCTATGTGGAGTATTCCATTCTCTTTGCCTTGCCAGGACAAAAGAAAATGAATAACGAATTTGAGAAAAAGTTTAAGTATTTGAAAATTTAAGGGAATAAAAAGCAATATCTCCAAAATGGTTCACTCAAAAAAAAATGTATATGACATAAATTGTGTATTTTAACGCGATCTACATTTTTTGTGTAGTAACATTTTCTCTATCTCTTATGGTTTACCAGTTATGCAAAAGCCGTTCACAATGAAGAATACTTTTGGAGATATTCCCAGAAAATTCAAGATATACATTTTATTTGCCATAAAAATGTCTTAAAAATATGATACTTTAATCAAAAGCGTTAGAGCCGTTTTTGAGAAAATAAAAGTTTTCGAAAAATGTTTCATGTAAAGAGTAATCTGGGGTGGGGGGGATTTTCCTGAAAACTTTCGTGTCGCATCTCTGAAAGATACTGAACCTAAATACCAAGTTTGGTGTTTATCCGACTGTTCGTTTCTGAGTTATGCTGTTCACAGACACACACACGGACAGGTTTGTTTCCAAAAATGTTTTTTTTTGGATTCAGGGGGTCTCAAAACATGTATTTCCGGTGAAATCTCGGTATCGAATTTTTAGGTGAAATACAATACTTCTACTTACTATACGTAGTAGAGAAAGTAATAAGCTTTACCTCCACATGAATAACTTATAATATTGGAATGAAAATAAATGATATTAGCTGGAGAGGTTTTTATGACTAATACAGGTAAGCTTTATTTTTAACGTAATGATGCATCCCACCTTTATTTGACAACTTGCAGACAGGTAATCTAATCACGAGAAGTTATCTTGTACACTCTGAACCCGCTAAGCTGTAAAAATTGCTGCGATACTGTCATTGCACGCCTTGTTTACACAGATCTTACATAACATAACATTTGCTTTACTATAACTTCTCTCGCAAATATGTTCATTTTCGCAGAATGAAGATATAAAGGAAAACAAATATGCAAAACAAAGCATTCCAAGGGTTCAACTAACTTTGTTAAGGAAAATTATGAGCTGGCAAGTTTATCAACTTAGGTAGAAAATAAACAGTCTTTAACCATACTCAGAAAAGGAATATATGAGGAAATTACAACTTGCGAGCTGCGAGCTGTGGTTTCCCTTTATGTTTCTGTATAAAACAGCAGCGTGTGCCAGTCAGTACCGGACCGTGATCGTGACAATACGAATATGAACGCAGAGGAATTAAACTTTTTACTGTTGCAAGGAAAGCAACAAATTAGAAGAGCAGATCAGGTAGGTTCTAGGTTTAGACAAAGCTACTGAATGTATAAATGCTTTAATCAATACTAACGGCGGAACGTTGCTTTCTTTTGGTGGTTGCCACCTGTTTGATTATTTCTCCCTTATAGGAACATCTTTGTTCTTTGAGAAGTACTGTATGTCTTCTGAATTATCTGTGTTTATGGCTTCTGCCGTATTACTGAAGTTTTATTTTGTATAGAATACTATTATGATTTCACCATTTAAATAATAAACTGGAGAGGAGTATAGCAAATTGCGGGCCACTTAAAGAGTTTGACTTATACAACAAAATCTTACATTTAAAAATAAGGGCAGTTAAATACTGTTTACGCATAGTACAGGGATATCAGGTATTTCTATGTGCTATGTGTTTCTGGGAGCAAGTACGTGAAGGGTGGGATACGTGTTGGGCAATGAAATTGCGCAAGGGATTAGAAAAAATTGGAATGGAGTACATCTGGCTACATGGGAGGACATGGGGCATAGAGGGTGGAAGATAATTCAGAGACGACTGTTTGATATTGACGGACAAAATTTGAAATCACAGTGGGTTTTTTATTATTTTTTTCGATTGGAGGAGAAAAACACATGTTGCGTGCTGTCCAGTCCCGATGGGAGTCGGGGACTGGGGTGTGTGGGACTCGCCACCATGACGGATGGCCATACCCACTAAAAAACTCCTCCACCGGAGTTGGTAGGAAAAGGTTGCAGATCCCGCAATATGCACTCTGGTTATTGTTGTTGATGTGTGCGAGCAATGAATCATGCCGCGTGTGCTGTGTGTACGATTCCTGTGTGGTAAACATGGCTCTCGCCCTGAGTACCAGACAGGGAAGTGAGTGTGTGTTGTGTGTGTGTGAGTTGCAGATTAGTGGGATGTTGAGTGGGGTTATTGGTGCATGGTAAGTTTTTGTGTGTGATTGCGTGGGTATCTCATGTTTCAGGGTGTATTAGTGTTGAGTAGGGGGTTAGTGGGTTTCATGTTAGGAGTGTTGGGGAGGATATAATGGGTAGTGGAGTGTAGGGGTAGCTTGGAATGCTAATGCGTTAGTTTAAGGTTGTGATCGGGGGGGATGTTGCCTATTAGGGGACCAGGTTGTGGAGGTAATCCATGATGTCATCAGCAGTGACATCATCGTTGGGCCATCTGTGGAAGAGGAATAATGGGCGTTTATATTTATCAGTGAGTGGGTCGTATTTACCTAGGTTTGAAATGAGCGGATTGTAGTGCGGCTAAAACTTCACTTGACTTACAGTGTCAAATAGCGCTGGGCTGGGGGAGGAGGGGGTCTATTTAGAGGACTGTATACGAGATCAAAACGTGTCTAAGATTGTGCGCCTGGAAAGGCAATAAATTGATAACACAGGAGTGGGAATACGTCCACTCTGTGGGAAAGTGGAAAGATACAGTCATATCCTGGCTGAGTGCAGAAAAACAGAATTATTAAGAAAACAATATTTACCCGCAGAGTTTCTGGAGTCCAATAGGAAAATGAGGGCTTGCATGAGTGTAATGAGGACGCTGTGTGGAACAAAATGGGGTCTCTTTTTATCTAAGATTCGACGAAGGAGGGTAATAGCTTTGGAGGATGGAGGAATGGAGAGGATACATAAGACAGAGTTCTTAAGGGTCAGAGCACTGCTGCGTTTGTAATCCTGATTCATTCTTATTTATTCATTTTTGTGTTTTTTTCCCATTATGTTAGTATGTAGCTACCAAATGTGTATATTTAGCACTATACTCTTATTATAAGAGTTCCAGAGACAGGAAAAGCATGTACGGCCATGAGATCCATGCGCTCGTATTTTCCAAGTATAGATTGAAACTGTTCGACAATAGAAGTCAATCTACTACTATTACTATGTTTATAGTCTATGCACTTTATACAGGTTACATGTCTGGTTTAAGTAGCTGATAAGCCTTCAGGCTCTGCTGAAAGTTGATATGATTCCTGCACACTTTCAGTAAATGCAGGGCAGAACACATGTACCTCACAATGCGACAGGTAATGTAAGCGTGGGTCTTAAATTGATGGAAAGTATTTAACATAAAGTGGACAAGGTCGACGCAACGGAGTCAGCACCACGCAGTTCCTGCTGCGCCAAATATGTAACAGGGAATGGATTAAGATTCACAGACTATACATAGTGGATTTAAATTTGTTGAAGAACTGAATTGTTGCAGGATGAGACTGCTATGACGTAGGTGTAATTCCTTTGTTTCACAGTGTGTGCGAATTCCTAAGAGAATAATATGGAAAATTTAACTACATCTCGTATTAAGGCTGTAACATAAGGTCATAACTGGATAGTTCTTCAAAGTAATAAAATTATACAAACTATTTTATCACACTTTATTATTTTACATTTTGTAAATCACTGAAGAAGAAAGCTATAGCAGTTCTTTTGAATAGCATAACAAAATTCTTAGAGATGTGACGCATGGTTAAGAATGTCGTAAACAATTACTTTTGACTCTTCTCGAGGCACAAATAATACTCGATATAAGTACATACTTGTTCTTATAAATTATAAAATTATATACCAGGTAACAAGCATAATTAAGTACATGATGTACAGGAAGCAGAAAATATTTTAAGGTATAAAAGAATTAAGTGTGTTTGTTCTAAAAGTTTAAATAACATGACAAAGGAAATACAAACGGAATATTCATCACTGTCTTAAACGGCGTTCTATCGATGAATTTTATTATTTGAAATGTATATGGGTTTGAAAATATTAGTAGTATATAACTTTCAAATTATAGTGTATGTGTGATTATTACCTGATCATATAACATAAGCATAATTAGTACTACTCGAAGCAGTCTGTACTGAAAGGTGGCTGGATTCGCTGCCAGAAATGCCAGGTTTGGTTCCATGAAAGATGCGTGGGATCTCAAGGAAGGAAACAATTTATTTGTGGTAAATGCTTCTAAATAGCGTTCAGAACTCAATAATTGTTAATGCTTATATTTCTTAGTTTTTTCAATGCTTCACATTTCATAGGAATTGTTAACTCCACATAAATCCACATTAATATATTATAATATAACAATATATATATTTATGGAATAAATTTGTTTCAGAATCCAAAATCAGAGCTATTATTTATGTATTCATTGTTATCCAAATTGCCCCACAGTCATATCCAATTAGCCCCTCAGAATTTCTCCATTTCCAATTCGGCGGGTAATTCTGATAGCTTTATTTCAGCATTAGGATTGCCATTAATGATAGTGATATTATACCCACAGTGAGTCTGAATAGTGTACATCTTGTGTGCTTACTTGAATGCTCTGTACATTGTAACATTTTATTTTCAATCAAGTATTTACGCTAATCTATCGGAATTACCCCGCCCTACCCTATTATGCAACAAGACTATAATAATTACCATTATAGTCAAGTTGCACACAACTGTTTTTGTCGACCACACTATAATTACAAGACTTTGAGTTTTTACAAAAAGATCTTACCTTGTTAATTGTGTGTAATTAAATGCTGATCGAATGGCAGCACTGCCGAGTCCACGCCGTATTTATTGATTTTGTACAGGTAACGTGAAAGCACAACACATTGAAGAAAAGGAAATGAAGTCAATTTAACTCAATATTAAAATTACAATGAATAGAATTTATTTATTTTAAATACACACATTCCATTGCTTATTTGGAGAGTGGACCCCAGTGGAATGTTTGAAGTTACCGTAATGGTTATTTGATTCTAGCGATAGGACAACTGCGTGCGCCGCCGTGTATGAACATAATGAGTCGCTGAAGTATTATGGATGTCATAACAATTCTGTTACGTCATGTAATCAGCGTATTATAGGTGTGGTTGACTAAAATAGTACATTACGATACGAGTGTGGGAAGTGCATTATTACAGAATCGAGAAATAGTTTGTAATGACAAGACTAGTTGACATGCTGTTGAACAGTCCATACACAAGTATTGCACACAATTTTTTGCACGATCGTGGATTTCTGAACAAGTTATCAATAAAAAAACAAAATCTAATTCACTTACCTATCGTCACTTGGTGATTTATGGTAAAGCAATGCTGCCAATTTAACAGCTATAACAAGTATGGCTTAGTAAGATTCTATACTTAATGAGAGTTTGAGTCTATTGTTTGAGGGCTGATGCGGTCACTCAAAGTAGGTGTTTCAAAATAATAATACAGACATTAATAGAGATTCAGTATTTTAAAAATTTGAAGTGGTAGATTGGATTATAATGACGCAGATAATGAAGAGGCATTGAAAATTGGATGCGTATCATTGATTCCTGAAAATTCTAAAATGAGGTATGAAATGTTCATTCACCTTTAATTACAGTTGATTAGTTTTAATAATGTTTAAAACAACCCAAGCTATTCTGTATGAAGTATGCCATTCACTGTAATGATATTACTCATTATTAAAAAGATATAAATTAAGATTTCAATTGAATTTTACCTCCCGCCATAGTGTATATTGTATGTCATTACAGCCACCAAATATATGTTGGTAGGCATGGATTTCCTTAGAAACGGTTTCATTCTAAATCTCCTTCTGTGTAAATACAATCGGGAAGATGTAGAAAACATCATCGTGCAAGAAGATTATTTCGGACAGATTTTTCTATGCGAGGCGTTGAAATGCGTGAATGAGTAACTTTTGAAAGTTAACGTAGACTATGCTTTCTTCTCGGTCCTAAAGTAATTATTCAGAGTTCGTGCAGTGCAGGTTTGTGTCTAGAGGTTGGAAAATACGGTTGAACATGGCTTACAAAAGTTTTATATGGCCTACAATATTTTTACGGGCTGGCCCTGTAGCTCAGTCGGTAGAGCAACTACCTGCTGTGTGAGGGGTTCCGGCTTCGATTCCCGGCTGGGGATGAGAATTTCTCTCTAGCCAAGGTTAATCCCTATCCTCCCCAGAGTCTGAAAATATGAATGAGAGTGTGAATGTATAATGATTAAAAAATCAAAAGTGCAAGAAACCCAACGACAAGAGAGTACGAGTTGAAGTCATTGCCAATAGGCAACAAGTTCCAAAGGAAAGGCCGCCGATAACACCAATGTAGTTAAAGGCGGGGTATAAATTAAACTTTAAAAAAGCTGATGTGTTACACTCACATGGTTTTCTCTACTCTTGTACAAACTATTTTTACAAACGCCTATTCTCCATATGCTTCATGTTAAACGAGATATCGAGATGTTAATCTTATTGCTAGTTTTGTTGTAGATGCAAGGAGAATTGGTAGGCTTTAAGAGATAATGAAATATTTTAAGAGCTGGTTGCTATGTGGAGTATTCCATTCTCTTTGCATTACCAGGAAAAAAAAAAAGAAAAAAAAAACGAATAACGAATTCCCATTTGAGAAAAGGTATAAGTATTGGAAAATTTAAGGGAATAACAAGTAATATCTCGAAAATGGTTCACTCAACAAAAAAAAATGTATATGACATAAATTGTGTATTTTAACGCGATCTACATTTTTGTGTAGTAACATTTTGTCTATCTCTTATGGTTTACCAGTTATGCAAAAGTCGTTCACAATGAAGAATACGTTTGGAGACATTCCCAGAAAATTCAAGATATACAATTCATTTGCCATAAAATGTTTTAAACTTGTGGTATTTTATTCAAAATCGTTAGAGCCATTTTTTAGAAAATTAAAATTTTCGAAAAATGTTCCATGTAAAGGGTTCTCAGGGGTGGGGGGATTTTCTTGAAAACCTTCGTGTCGCATCTCTGGAAGATACTGAACCTAAATACCAAGTTTGGTGTTTATCCGACTTTTCGTTTCTGAGTTATGCTGTTCACAGACACACTCACAGACATGTTTCCAAAAATGCTTTATATGCATTCAGTGTACCTCAAAACATGTATTTCCTGTGAAATCTCGGCATCGAATTTTTGGGTGGAATGCAATACTTCCCCCGCTTACTATACGTAGTAGAGAAAGTAAAAATACGTGTAATAAAGCGTAACGGACTGACAATGTGGATGGGCAGTTCTTGAACGCTGCAACGCAGTTTGAGATTTTTACCTGATGTTGAATGGGAATATCCATAGTTTTGTCCATAAATTCAAGCGTACAAAATCTATAATTTGAAAATGTGAGTTGGGGGACGTTTTGAAAATTCTAAGATAACCTACAATTTGTTCTACTCGTATAGGGTAAGTGAGAATGTTGTGTCGTAATAGATTCAATGCAGATGTTTACGAAACGTGTTAAATATATGGGTAGGAATAGTTTTTGAAAGTGGTAAAGCCGCCTGTAGTTTTCATGTCCTAAAAACACAAGCGTTAAAATTTTTATTCTCTAACAACAAAACAACATGCTAATATCAATATTCCACATAATTAGTAGAAATTTTGGGATATTAATATGATAACATTTCCCCTACATCCCAATTCTTAAGCTACTCCCCTAATTTACCCTTAGGATTGAAATGTCAAAACATTACCCATGTTCATATAAAAGGACTAAAACAGTACTTGATAACGTTTAACAAAGCTGCACGATAATAAACGACATGGACATGAAAGATACAATATATTGTAGCAGATGTTCACCAAGAATAATCGTGTTTCTCAGTGGTGAAAAAAGTTTCGAAATCGATATTGTAGTTTTAGACGTTACCCTACGCACGCACTTGCGCATGCACACATAATCTTTCTCTGTAATAGTATGTTAACGTCTTATCTTGGGGACCGTAAACAAAAGTTGACTGCAGTATGATGTGTACAGACCATCCTGCCTACTGGGCAGCAGACACGTGCACCTCGTCAAGCGGACGGGTAACTGGAAACCTCTGCAATCCATTCAATTGGTACTCAAAATTACAAGCCTGTAGTTTGTGAGGAATAAGTTGAAAATACTACCTGCTCCAGAAAACGGCCGAGGCTGTCAAACACTTGTCAAATAACAAGAGGCAGGACCGCAAGTAAGGGTCTCGTTAGCCTAAACCTTGAGAGGTGGTCAGTGTAAGCCACGTGTTGCCTAGTTACTTTCTCTACTACGTATAGTAAGTTGGGGAAGTATTGTATTCCACCCAAAAATTCGATACCGAGATTTCACCGCAAATATATGTTTTCAAACCCCCTGAATACAAAAAAATCTGATGTGTTGCACTCACATGACTTTCTCTACTCTTGTACAAACTATTTTTACAAACGTTTATTCTCCATATGCTTCATGTTACTCGAGATATCGAGATGTCAATCTTATTGCTAATTTTCTTGTAGATGCAAGGGGAACATGGTAGGTTATAAGCGGTAGTCAAATCTTTTAAGCGCTGATTGCTATGTGGCGCATTCTATTCTATTCTGTGTGTGTCTGTGAACAGCTTAACTCAAAAACGAACAATCGGATAAGCACCAAACTTGGTATTTAGGTTCAGTATCTTCCAGAGATGCGACACGAAGGTTTTCAAGAAATTCCCCCCACCCCAGACTACCCTTTACATGGAAGATTTTTCGAAAATTTTAATTTTCTCAAAAATGGCTCTAACGATTTTGATGAAAATATCATATGTTTAGGGTAATGTCATGAGAAATGAAATGTATATCTCGAATTTTCTGGGAATGTCTCCAAAAGTATTCTTCATTGTGAACGACTTTTGCATAACTGGTAAACCATAAGAGATAGACAAAATTTTACTACACAAAAAATGTAGATCGCGTTAAAATACACAACTTATGTCATATACATTTCTTTTGTTGAGTGAACCGTTTTCGAGATATTGCTTGTTATTTCCTTAAATTTTCCAATACTTGTACTTTTTCTCAAATGCGTTATTCATTTTTTTTATGTCCTGGACATGCAAAGAGAATGGAATGCGTCACATAGCAACCAGCGTTAAAATATTTGACTATCGCTTAAAAGCTACCATATTTTCCTTGCATCTACAAGAAAATTACCAATAAGATTGACATCTCGATATCTGGATTAACATGAAGCATATGGAGAATAGGCGTTTGTAAAATTAGATTGTACAACAGTAGAGAAAGTCATGTGAGTGTAACACATCAGATTTTTTTATGTCCTGCCCCACATAGCAGCCAGCGCTTAGAAGATTTGACTATCGCTTAAATACTACCATATTCCCCTTGCATCTACAAGAAAATTAGCAATAAGATTAACATCTCCATTAACATGAAGCATATGGGGAATAAGCGTTTGTAAAAATAGTTTGCACAAGAGTAGAGAGAACCATGTGAGTTTAACACAATTTTTTTGCTGCAATCTCTGCTCTGCTTTAGCGTTATTAGAATTTGTCTGCATGTTAAGTTTGTACATTGCTTGTATCGTGTAGTGTTTTTGTGTAATTGTAATAGTAACGGCTACGATTATTATAAGTATAATGTAAGGGAAAAAATTACTCATAGTACATTCTAATCTAAGTTCAACATGCTGAGCTCAGAAATGCTTATCTTTATTCTATATTTGATAATATGTATTTGTTCTCGTGTTAACAGTTGTTCAAACTGGCGTTGGAAAGAGGAGAAAACCATTGCAGTCACAGGGCAGGGAAATAGTAATCAATATTCATATGTTTTTTAAAGATGAATTTGAGCCACTTAAAATGGTCAACGTACAATATCTGTCAAAGATGTTTATAGAATGTTAAATGATATAGTAAACGCAGACAATTCAGGGACGAAAAGCCGAACCCCAGGTAAGAAAGCGGCCAATGGTTCCTCGACAAAGACAAACATCGACTCACTTCATCGGCAATCAAAAGAACAATTTGGGCCTTATATAAAACAAGTTTTGTTCCGAGTTTGGTTGATATCCATAGAGCTTTGAGAGAGGCTAATTTATTTGAAGGCAGCATGTGGGTAGTGCGACAAATATTAAAATCTCTTAAATTCCGGTATACTAAAAACAGTAGGACGAACGTTTGTAATGAAAACGCCTGATATCCTAGCAAGGCGATTTCATTACTTAGAAGATTGCAGGAAATGAGAGCAAGTGGTAGACCATTCATTTATCTCGATGAAACCCGGCTGAATGTTAACCATACTACAGGTAAAATATGGTTCTGTGATGCACCCGGTTGTGAAATTGACATACCTATGATTGTCCCTCTAGGTAAAGGACGGAGATCCATGATTCATGCGGGGTCTTCTGAAGGGTTTATTCCAAATGCTCTGCTTTATTTTCGGTCTAAGTCAACAAAAGATTATCACGAGGAAATGGACGGTATTGTTTTCAGGGACTGGTTGGTAGAAAAACCTAACATTTATCAAAGCAGTGTAATCGTTATGGAGAATGCACCATATCTTTCAGTGGAACTAAACTCATGTGTCTTCCAGTTTAAAGAGTGAAATGCAAGCCTGGTTATGTGAAAAGAATATTGAATATGATCCCAGATCAACGAAAGTAGAGTTATACAACATTATTAAGGTTATGAAAGGCCAATTTAGAAAATATGAAATTGACACTCTCGCGGAGTTAGCAGGACATACAATAGTGCGCCTTGTCCTCTACCATTGCAATTTCAATGCAATTGAGTTAATTCTGACCCAGGAAAAGGAAGATGTTGTGTAACATAATATCACATTCAAGCCCAGTGACGTAACAACTCTCCTTGAAAATGCGCTACCAAAGGTGACATTCGAAAACTGGAAGAGAAAGCGTGTGGAAGTGTGGAAAAGGAGGAAAAGATTTATTGGGAGAAAGATCCATCGATTAATCTTGGAGACACAGACTCTGTGCAGGAAGTATGCGCTGGACATCCCGGAGAGGAAGAGGCCGCCACTGAAAGTACCGCGAATGTTTTGGAAGGAGTGGTACCGATACCATCAACTCCCTAATGGCAGGAGTGCGGGTGAGAGGATAAGTGTATATGCTGCCTTTGTCTAAAATTCTGTCTCAAGTTACTCCTCAGCGACTATAGTACTATACGCATAAGTTTTCACGGCCAGCATCACAAGGATAAGATGTCCCGACTTGTAGGCTGTGGTCTACAGTTATAGGTACAGGAGACACCTCGCGCCCTGCGACCTCATAGATCTATTGCGTCTACCACATCCTAAAAGGAAGAAATGAAGTGAAGGGGAACCGCAGGAGGCTACTGGCTGCAGGCAGACAGGCCACAGAGACGCGCGTAAGTCCTTAACAGCTCCAGGCTCCAAGACCTGTTTCACTGCTGGAGCAACCTAGAGAGGGCGATGAACGGCGCATCGACCAAGCAGCCCTCTAGTGCCCACGAGGAGTGCTCTCTTTGGAGCAAGCATCCGCGACATATCTTCGGCACTGCCATACGCCACGTAACCTGAAAGAGAGAAAGAAACGGAATGAAAGGAAATTGTGGTAATTGAGAAACCACCCCAGCATTCGCCTACCGAAAAACACGAAAAATCCAAGGACAGAGTGGGCAGTCGAGGGAATCGAACCAGGGACCTCCTGAATGTGAGCCTCACGCAGCCATTTCGCTCTGTAGACCGTGGTCTAGCGGTTCTTAAGATCCGATCTACGACCACCGCAGATACCGAAAGAATCTGAATATTCTTAGCACAGTCCCTGCTGAAAGGGGAACTTCAAGATACACTAGGCCACGGCCTATAAACCCGGATATATATTCTCTTTCTGTTATTATGACTGCAATGAAAATCAGGTAAAGCAGATGGCGAAGCAAGCTTTTAATGTTGTTCTCTACATTCTGAATTTGATCTTGCGCAGTGTTTATAGAAACTGTGATGTGGAGATGATCAGCGGAAGTTGTTTTGGCTGCGATGGCAGAAGTAGAGAAATACGAAAATGAAAGATATAGGTTCATGAACGTGCATTAAAACTTGCTTTTCCATCGCTTTTCTAGGACTCGGGAGATACAGAAACAATTTCTTGAAATATTTAGGAATATTTCAAGAAAAAATCTGACGTGTTATATTCACATGACTTCCTCTAATAGAAGCTATAAAACTATTCCTACTAAGGTTTATTTTTCTGTGTACGTCAATTTAATTGAGATGAACCTTTGCAGAAATGAATACATTACACATTTCTTTATAGATACGTTTTGCATGCAATCGCCAGAAAAACTCAATATCGAAAGAACCTTAAAGAATTACAAAGTATTGAACAATTCGAACCATTAATAACGGATATCTCGAAAATGGCTTATACCACAAAGGGTTATTTAGAATAAATAGTGTATTTTATAGAGATCTGCTTTTTTGTGCAGTGCGTTTTCGTCTATCCCTTAAATTCCTTCCGAATGAAGAGGACTTCACAGGCTATTCTCAGAAAATTCAAGATATACATTTCATTTCTCATGAAAATATGTTAAACATATGATATTTTAATAAAAATCGTTACCGCCATTTTTGAGAAAATAAGATTTTTGGAAAATTTTCCAAGTAAAGTGTAGTTTAGGGTGGGGGATTTTCCTAAAAATCTTTGTTCGCATTCATTGGAAATACCAAGTTTTTTAAGCGACTTTTCGTTTCTGCTGTTCACAGACGCACGTGGTAACACACAAACACACACGGACACACACACAAACACACAGACACATAAACAAACACACACAGACACACAAACAAACACACACAGACATACACACAAACACACAAACACACACAGACACACGTGGTAACACACAAACATACACGGACACACACAGACACACACAAACACACACGGACACACACAAACAAACACACACAAACACACACAGACACACACAAACACACACAGACACACGTGGTAACACACAAACACACACGGACACACGCACAAACACACACACAAACACACGCACAAACACACACACAAAAACACACAAACACACACAGACACACACAAACACACACAAACTCACACAAACCCACACAAACTCACATACACACAGACACACAAACACACACAAACCCACACAAACTCTCATACACACACAAACACACACAGACACACACAACACACACACATACACACAAACACATAAACACACACAAACACACACAAACCCACACAAACTCACATACACACACAAACACACACATACACACAAACACACATACACAGACACACACAAACATACACATACACACAAACACACATACACACACAAACACACATACACACAGACACACACACAAACAAACACACACACACGCACGGACGTTTTTCTAAAAATGCTCATAACATATACTTCCGGTGAAAACTCGACATTCAATTTTTGGATGGAACACAATACTTGTCCTACTTACTATATGCAGTAAAGAAAATAAAAATATATGCATATTATACATTTATATACACAAATAAAATAAATTAAAGCTCTAGAGATAAAGAACGTAGATAATTCCGTATTCACATGAAACTGCTAACTCCTGCAGCAACGTACTCAGAGCAGAGAAATTACGTTTACCTGACGTAACAGCTGAGCAAACCTCTGCTGAGACGTCGACCCGTGGTTATCACGCTTGCTTCCTTATCAAAGGTTCAGTGTGAAGATTCTAATCCAGCACTATGGAATTTTTCCATCAATTGAATTTGTGCTGCTGTGTTTAAGCGAAGTAATCTCATGACCCTCGAGGTCTGCCTTTCAGTAAACTCGTCCTACCGAGCGGCGATATTTGTGGCCCGCATTCGGGAGGTGACGGGTTCGATGCGCGGCGACCGCCCACTCTGATTTGTCGTCATGGAATGTTGAAGTGGTTTTTTTAATAGCACGGATTTTTCCGGTCCTTCATTCCACACCATTTCATTTCTTATCATTTTTCGGGGTACGGGGCTTGACTGGGTAGTTTGGTGGTGTGTGGTGCGCGGTGCATATGCACTCTGTGACTGTTTCTTCCTTCTCTGGTACGAAACAAGGACAGTTCGGATCGCTGGGGGGAGGAGCGCTGGGGGATGCCTGCAGGTGTGCTTTCATCTCTGAACTTTAGGGACCCCGCAATATCTGCACTGCCGCTAATTGGTCCAGGCAACAACCCTTCGGATCTTTCATCTCATGCCTTCCTTCCGGAGGTTGTATACGAGACAATAGGCCTCTGGCCGCTGTGCTTAAATCCTTCTCTGTCCATGAGAGAGAGAGAGAGAGAGAGAGAGAGAGAGAGAGAGAGAGAACCCCCCGTGTTCAATATAGCTAGTAATATTCTGTACTACTTTTAAGTTTCTCTACCTATAACGGATACAGGAAACAGATACTTTACTCCAAATTCTATATTTTGATTTTACCGGTAATACACATTTTGATGCGTCCTAAATGTACAAATAAAGTTGTAGAAAACGGTCCGCGGCGCGTGAGCAGCTTAACTCAAAGGTTAAATAAATATCCAGTTTCATATTTGAGTGAGACACCATTTAAATGTGCTAAGCGAATATTTTCAAAAAAATATTATACCACAATATATTACACAGAAACATCTTTGAGATCGTGCAGTGAAGAATATAACTTACATGTTGAACTTTCTGTTAATCACCTACAAAGTACTATAGAGTTGGTGAAAACGGCCTGTGGCAATAATTTGTTTTGTGTAGCATTAGCCGTTTTCGAAATATTTCTTGTTTAAGTTTTACAGTTTCTCATGTAGAACAATTTGACAATTTCTAATTTGTCTCTTTTGTATTCTTCCGCATCACCTCCTCGATACTAGCAAAAAGTAACTTGTGATATAAACACCTGAATGCCGTTTCCCCATTTAGCATATTTCTAATGCCATGTTGTTTAACTTTGTATAATTTCTAGACAAGGATTTGTGGTAGATAGTATAATTTGTAAGGAAAATATGTACATTTGTAATAGGAGTGTAATACACAACTTATGTGTTACGTCATTCTACATAATTGTATTTCTTTATAAATGTAATTATATATGAAAACTCTGTACGACATTAAGTAACAAAAGGTAAAAGAGAGACAAACAAATTGTTCCCCATGGAAGATCGAATTTCAGTTTCTAGTATGACAATTAGAGATATTAATCACTGCAGTACAGTACAGTACTACGTAGTACTATATTGTTGTTCATGATGCAAGCTGTGTACATTACCAGTCACTCTGTGTTGCTCTCGTGGTTAAAACAGAACATGAGCATTCCGCGTGAAGGGAAATAATCAACCGGGAGATGCAGAGCGAGCGGAAAGAAAATACGAGGGCGAGCGACCATGAAACGGCTTTAGATTACTCATTTGCAGTAAGGAGTATTGCTGAGAATGGTTGATAAAAAGCTAACGATTTTTTGATTAAAATGATTAGGAGATAATGGCAATGCAAACAAAGCGTATTTTTGAATTTTATACAAAATATCAGTTGCGTCCTTTTCATTTTAATGCCATTGTAGGTTGCTGAAAAGTATTGTTTGTTACTGTATTATACGTTGCTTTAGCTACATGGTCATATCGCGACGTATCTGTTAGCCTTCTAGGTCTCATCCCTGTAGCCACTTGCTTCTTCGTGTCTATAGAGACCTTAGTGGATTTTCTGCTTCGTGCCGTGCAGATGGCATTAGGGTGCCGTTCATTCTACCTGTTTTCATTGTCTGTGGATAGATGGCACAGCATTCGCTATTACCACCTATTTTTAATTTGTACTATTGTTTTAGGGTGGAAGTTTGGGTCGTGGTATTAAATACCCAATCCGGTATTTGCCTTAGCGGTTGAGGGAAACCACGAAAAAACCTGTCAGATTGGTTGGATTTGAAACCAGGACCTCCAGAATGCGGACCAAAGACGTTATTGCCTGAACCATCCCGCACGGTGCTGAAAAGTATATACGACTTCAGTACAGCAAAATGAAAATGTCGAGGTCGTTGATGTTGCGCTTTGCTTTCATTGACTAATTTAAATGTTGTGAATGCCCCAAAAGAATTGGCAAGGGTATAGGTATAGATTATACAACGGAGGAGCACACCTCGCACACTGCGACCTACATAGAATTGTGGCTACCACCACCTCCAAGATGAAGGGATGAAGTGAATGAACCACAGGAGGCTACAGGTCACAGAGAGGCACTGAAGTCCCTAACAGTTCCAGGCTCGGAAACCCGTGCGACTGTTGGAGCTGCCTAGAGAGGGCTTTGAACGACCCTTCGACCAAACAGGCCTCTAGTCTATACGGTGAGTGATGTTTCCTTAGGGCAAGCCCCGCGCCATCTTGTCTGGTACTGCCATACACCACGAAGCACATGAGATAAGAAGGAAACGGAATGAAAGATAAAGATGGAAAGGAAATCGTGGTAAATGAGAAACCCCAACTCCATTTTTATTACACTTTGCGTATTAAAATACTTCACATCATGCAATTTGTAACCAATATTGCTCATATTGTCTTAGGAATTCAGAGCGAATGAATACAACAAATTAGCAAATCATTTTATTATAGGTTTAAATTATGCAGGAGACAGCATATTTAATTTGTGCACTGAGAATAAATTGTGTCTTTTTCTGAAAAAGGAAAGGTTGACAACAATTCTATATGCCAGAATTATTTGTTACTATTAACATAATGTAAGCGCCATAAATGTAATTAATATAGCACTTCTTTCTTAAAGCTACATTTGTGTTCTTGCACAACATTTAAAATAAATACCTAATTATGATAGTGCAACAAGTGACCAAAGTTTGAAAACATCTGCTTAAGGATACCCATATAAGAAAAAGTCTGATGTGTTGCACTCACATGACTTTCTCTACTCTTGTACAAACTATTTTTACAAACGCTTATTCTCCATCTACTTCTTGTTAATCGAGATAAACATTTGCAGACTCTATCTCATTGTTAATTTTCTTATAGGTACAAGGGGAATATGGTAGGCTTTAAGCGATAGTCAAATCTTTTAAGAGCTCGTTACTATGTGAAGCATTCTATGCTCTTTGCATGACCAGGACATAAAAAAAATAAAAAGAATAACGAAATCCTATTTGAGAAAAAGTATAAGTACTGTGAGATTCAAAGAAGTAACAAGGAATATCTCGGAAATGGTGCACTCCGCAAAAAAAAGTATATGGCATAAATTGTGTGTTTTAAAGAGATCTACATTTTTGTGTAGTAAAATTTTGTTTATCTCTTACGGTTTACCAGTTACGCAAAAGTCATTCGGAATGAAGAGGGGTATATTCACAGAAAATTCAAGAATTACATTTCTTTTGCCATAAAATATCTTAAACATGTGATATTTTAATCCGAATCGTTAGAGACATTTTTGAGAAAATCAAACTTTTCGAAAAATGTTCCATGTAAAGGGTAGTTTAGTATAGGGGAATTTTCTTGAAAATCTTCGTGCCGCATCTTGGAAGATACTAAACTCAAGTACCAAGTTTGGTATTTATTCGACTTTTCGTTTTTGAGTTATTCTGTCCACAGACACAGACACACACACACACACACACACACACACACACACAAACGAATATGTTTAAAAAACGCTTTATTTGGATTCAGGGGGTCTCAAAACATGTATTTCCAGTGAAATCTCGATATCGCATTTTTGGGTGGAATTAAATACTTCCCCTACTTACTATACTTAGGAGGAGAAAGTAAAAACACCAAAAAATGGCCAAATTTTATAAATATGAACTTTGGTGTTGAACTCTGCAAGACTTCTACTTTATTTGCATGTAGCTGATATAGCTGCACGACCTTTTGAAGCATGTCATATATCATTTAAATGAATAAACCAGCCAGGCCAACCGTAACCCGGACGTGTTAGTGATCTTTGAACATCTCCACCTGCTTGACGTGAGGGGAAAGGTCCAACGGACATGCTAGCCTGCTAGCTATCGGTATAAAAATATCCTTCTCAGGATTTGTGAAATAAATTTCCTGACATCTTTGAATATGCCGATGGAAAACGTGAACTCGAAAGGCCACAGTAACTGTAAATACACTTTGGGACATCCTCCATAGATATATTTCTGGTCGTTATTTTAATGAAATAATTACTGCGTTGATTTCTTGCAGGGAAATGAAATATTTGAACTCACTCAATCAGAATTTTTATTTGACCTTGTATTTCTAACAGATTTATTTAGACACTTGAATGTTTTACGGGATAAACTTAAAACAACAGTGGATTTACTTGACTACATTAACACGTTCATGGCGAAACTATTCTTTGGAGGAATTAGCTGGAAGTTGATCTGTATTATTTTCCTTGCTTGAATTCAGTCTTCACTTTAGAAATTACCCTTCTAAACAAATATATCTTAATATATCAAATAAATACTCGGTCACGTAAGACTTTCCTATATAATGCAGAATTATTTGAAATTATGAATTGGTATTAAACAAAGTTTATGTTGAATGTGACGCATAAACAAAATAATAAATAAATCAAGCCACTTGGGATTTTTGAATAAAATAGTAATTTTTACTTTCTCTACTACGTATGGTAAGTAGGGGAAGTATTGTATTCCACCCAAAAATTCGATACCGAGATTTCACCGGAAATACATGTTTTGAGACCTCCTGAATCCAAAAAAAAAAGCATTTTTGGAAACATGTGTGTCTGTGTGTGTGTCTGTGAACAGCATAACTCAGAAACGAACAGTCGGATAAACACCAAACTTGGTATTTAGGTTCGGTATCTTCCAGAGATGCGACACGGAGGTTTTCAGGAAAATCCCTCCACCCCAGACTACCCTTTGATTGGAACATTTTTCGAAAATTTTAATTTTCTCAAAAATGGCTCTAACGATTTTGACTAAAATATCATGTGTTTAAGATATTCTCATGAGAAATGAAATGTATATCCCAAATTTTCTGGGAATGTCTCCAAAAGTATTCTTCATTGTGAACGACTTTTTCATAACTGGTAAACCATAAGAGATAGACAAAATTTTACTACAAAAAATGTAGATCGCGTTCAAATACATAATTTATGTCATATACATTTTTTTTGTTGAGTGAACCGTTTTCGAGATATTGCTTGTTATTCCCTTAAATTTTCCAATACTTATACTTTTTCTCAAATTCGTTTTTCATTTTTTTATGTCCTGGACATGCAAAGAGATTGGAATGCACCACATAGCAACCAGTGCTTAAAAATTTGACTGTCGCTTAAAACCTACCATATTCCCCTTGCATCTACAAGAAAATTAGCAGTAAGATTGACATCTCCATATCTCGATTAACATGAAGCATATGGAGAATAAGCGTTTATAAAAATAGTTTGTACAAGAGTAGAGAAAATCATGTGTGTAACACATCAGAAATTTTTTTATGTCCTGGACATGCATAGAGAATGGAATGCGCCACATAGCAACCAGCGCTTAAAATATTTGACTATCGCTTAAAACCTACCATATTCCCTTTGCATATACAAGAAAATTAGCAATAAGATTAACATCTCGATAACTCGATTAACATGAAGCATATGGAGAATAAGCGTTTGTAAAAATAGTTTGTACAAGAGTAGAGAAAGTCATGTGAGTGTAACACATCAGATTTTTGAGTTATGCTGTTCACAGTTACACAAACCAACAGAGATGTATTCACACAAATGCACACACGGAACTTTTTCTAAAACTCGGAAGTGTTACATTCACATTTGTTTCTCTACTCATTCTTCAACACAGTATTCCTACAAAAGCTTATTCTTCTATCTGCATAATCTTAACCGAGATAAACTTTTATAGTTATATATATATATATATATATATATATATATGGTTTTATAAGATATTTCCTCGTGTTTACAAGTTGCCCTCAGTGGTCTAGGGGTACCATACTAGCCCCTCTTTCCCGAGGTCGCGGCTTCAAACCCGGCGGAGAGTTGGCTTGCTTCGGAAGGGAAGTAAAGCCGGTGGTCCCGTATCGTAGATTTACGGCACGTAAAAGAACCTCAAGCCTGATAAAGAGGCCTCTGAGCAAAATTTCTGGTCTTTCACGCCTAATATAGAATGGGACGCTAAGGGCCACAGTAGTTAAAGAGCGTCCATAAATAAAACTGAATTTAATTTAATTACATAGGTAAAATGGGAATACAGTAGGCTTAAGCGATATTCAAATCTTTCGACAGCTGGTCGCTATGTGATGGCTTTGAAGTTACATAGTCTTTTCATGACAGAAAGAGAGAGAGAGAGAGAGAGAGAGAGAGAGAGAGAGAAATTGTATTTTATTTATGGACGCTCTTTAACTGCTGAGATCCTTAGCGTCCCATTCTATATTGGGCGTGACTGACCGGTAATTTTGCTCAGAGACCTTTTATCAGGCTTGAGGTTCTTTTACGAGCCGTAAATCTACGACATGGGATCACTGGCTTTACTTCCATTCCCGAAGGAAGCCATGCTAAGGATTTTTACGCCCGAACAATTTCATCGTCCTCCGCGGGTTTAAACCCACAACCTCGGGAACTGGAAGCTAGCATTGTAACCACTACACTACGGAGGACGACATCAAAGGGAGAGAAATAAAGGAAATTATGTCCATTTGAGAAAATTATATGTGTTTGAAAATTCAAATAAATAACAAGGAATATCTCGGAAAAGTTTAACTCTGAAAAAAGATTTAATATGAATTGTTTGCTTTAACGAGTTCCATATGTTTTGTGTAGTGAGATTTTGTCTATCTTGTACGATTTACAAAAGGCGTGCATAATCAAGAGGATTTCACAGGCAATTCCCAGAAAATTCATGATATATATTTTATTTGTGACGAAAATATCTACAACATATAATATTTTAGCTAAAATTATTTGAGCCATTATCCAGTAAATAAAAATGTTCGTAATATTTTCCATATGAAGGGTAGTTTGGAATTGGGGAATTTTCTTGACAATCTTTGACATTTTTGTGTGGTCTGTAATTTTTGTGTTCTGAGTATATGGTGGAAAAAACTGGATTTCTGGATAGCCTTAAACGGAAATTGCTCTAGTTAAGGAGTGGTCAGGCACACTGTGCTGCTGTTTGACCTAGCTAAACGTTACAGTGCGGAGCTGTTTAAGGCGACCTTGGAGCCATCTCGTGAATGAGGTGCCGGTCGGCTTCTACCTGGTAACGTAAGCTTTATCTTGCTGAGTTTCACTCTCGATCGTATAGTCAGTCAGTCGGTCACCAGAGAGGTGTGGGGTCTAGACGCATAGCAGCAGTTAACACGTGAGTAGTTAGTGGCTTAGCATTTATCATGATCAGGTGTTGCGTTTATTACTTCCTTTAAGTTTACAAGTCATTGCCTCATGGATTGCTGCTCCAATATACTAGCCACCTTTTAACGGATGTGCTAATACTCGTATATGTATTGACGGATACAGAAAGTTAGGTTATATCTGACAATGCTACAAACTAAATCTGCATATATACTGTAATTAAACGCTTTTTGGCATAGGTAGCTTTAAATTTAACTTTTAAGTAAAACAATTAGCGATCGCTGCATTTATATAACAATCTTGAGGTTACGTAAACTGCAAATTGCACATAACTGGGTCGCTATAGAATCTGTGAGCGGCATTTCAAGGTGTCACACATTTCAGTCACCGTCATCTCTATAGTTCTCTAAACCGGCCGTTTTTGGGGTGTGTTCATTAGTGCGAAGGATCGATTATTGGCATCAGTTTGCCTATCTATGTGGCTGAACATTTGAAACAGCTCCACAATCATTGCATAAATTAAGATGAAATGTTATAAGAGATTAAAAAATGAAATAAATCTGTAATATATTATCCTGGCAACTGGTTGCCTAAACCAGCAAGTATTTCCAAATTTATGGTTTATCAATCAATACTTATTACATCATTTGTTTCTATTCATAAGTGTACAGATATATTTCTAACCTACTAAACTAAAATATTGAAATAGTGATAAAACAAAACAAAAACAAATTAATGTATATTTAGAGCTGGCTGTATAAACATCAGTATTCCTAGTTTAGTTTTAGTCGTAGTTTAGCAATAGCTGGCCATAAACAGTTATCTTGTATAAAATTAACCCAAGGCTATCAAACCACAAGTTTGTATTAACCATGGATTACATGGCAACAGCGGGAATTGGGAGGGAATTTTGTGTATTCGGCAAGATGTTCAACTGTTTAACTAACCAGAGAAATTAATCATGTCAGCGATTTCTGCTTATATTATAATACCGGTGGTCATGAATCGAGATATGGTTCATATAGACTTTGTTTATCATATAAATTGCTTCATTTTAAAATGGATTTAAAGATGAAAAAGCGATCTAGAATTTCAGCAGTAAAAAAGAGACATATTAGTAGATCTCGTGTTGAAAAAAAGGGATAATTGAAAACAGAGGAGAAAAAAAAAGGTTCAGCTTCAAACAAAGAAAAATAGGAGGTCTGGCGTGGCATTTCGGAAGAATAAGGAGATAAGGTAAGTACTGAAATAGCCTATTTTATGTGACTCGAAAGGCAGGAGCTATATAGGTGTCAGAACTCGTATTTTAATTTCAGGTTGAAATCTACGAAACTAGAGGGGGGAGTTATGTAGCACCATCAGTAGACGAAACTGGGCAGAAGCTGATATCACTAATAAAACGCAGTTTCTGCCCATTTTCAACAGTGTTGATGATGATTTGGATTTACATCGCGATGTTGTTATAGAGAACAGAGACACAGAGGATGTAACGCCATTGAGAGATTTGGAAGTATGAGATGTTCCGTGACAATGCTGCAGATAACGAGGATAAAGGGGAGGGAGGAAGCAATAATATCAAGGTAAGATTACAAAATAAAGCAACCTTATAAGAAAAAGCTTTAACGTTTAATAAAACATTGTTCTTAACTTAATAGTAAAAAACTTTGGCAAATGAAAAGTTTGTCAGTCCCATTAGATAGATCGTAACTGGCAGTATCAGAAAAAGGCTTAACTATTGCAACTTCATTTTCGAATAAATCATTGTACATAATTATCATTGCAGGCAGAAGTGCAAACATCAGATGCTGGTACATCAAAGCCATCAGTTGCTGTAAAAAGGAAGGCAGAGGATATAGGAACGTTATTCTACATAAGAAGACTGAAATGCTTAAATGCTGAGCAATAAATGAAAACTAAAATGTTGAAAATTAAGAAGGAAAAAGTAGCTCAATAATTAACATATTTTCACTTATATTTAATTAAAGCATATGTTATTTCCTAATTACTCATTTTCTGTTCAAAGTTAGGTATATTCAATAATTAATTTTTCTTTTTTATTACATTTGTTTATTCCATTAATGCAACATAAATACATTTGAAGTGTGTCGTTAATTAATACAGTTCTCATGCTGAATTCCCCCTTCTATTCACATAATTATCAGCTAGTATAGGCAGTTCCAGGAACACCCTTCCTCTTTTGAAAACCTCAGGTAAATACCAGTGGTGTCATCTTCCACATTTGTGGACGCTCTTTAACTGCTGTGGTTCTTAGCATCACATCTATATTGGGCGTGAAAGACCGGAAATTTTGCTCAGAGGCCTCTTTATCAGGCTTGAGGTTCTTTTACGTGCCGTAAGTCTACGACACGGGACCACTGGACTTACTTCCCTTCCCAAAGAAGCAATGCTAAGGATTTTTACGCCCGAAAAAATCCATCGCCCTCCGCCGCGTTTGAACCCCCGAGCTCGGGAACTGGAGGCTAGTATGATAACCACTACACCACGGAGGACATCTTCCACATTGATTGCCATATTATAAAGTATGAAGATGCAACTATAATGATGGAACTCGACACAATTTGACCCCGAATCTCATACTGAAGCAAGGAAATCCTGTTTTCACATCACCGAAAGACCTTTCGATGACAGACTTGGATGTTACCTCATGCAATGCAGGAGCTAGTAAGTAGGGGCAACACTGATAGGTTCTGTCACCCAGGAGTAGACTTCCAGGAAATTCTGCCGCTTCGAAGTGTGCGTGTATTCTGGAATTCTGCAAAATCATACTGTCATGCGCAGTACCCAGCCAGATGAACACAATAATTTGAAACTTAAGCTTTAAATCACAGATAGCTTGAATATTTAATGAAAACCATCCCTGGCGATATCTGAAGACTCTGTATTGTTGCTCCAGGGGATACAGTGGGAATGTGTGTACAGGCTATAGCACCTATAATTCCTGGAAAGTTAGAATGGTGTAAAAAATCAAGCATGACTTTCCTAACCTCAATGTTTTCAGTTGACATTTTAATGAATTGAGGTCTAAAGTCCGCAATTTCTCTGATAAGTTTATGAATGGTTCTACTAGCAGTTGCTTTACCAATATTAAATGTATCTGCAATAATCTGGAAGCTTGTAGTGGCATAGAATCTCAAAGATAGTATCTAGAATCATAAACATTGGCTTCAAACCATGGTTTCTTTTTGTCTGTTGTAACTAGGGACGTAACTTCTGTTCTAGTTTTTACTTTCTCTACTACGTATAGTAAGTAGGGGAAGTATTGTATTCCACCTAAAAATTCGATACCGAGATTTCACCGGAAATACACGTTTTGAGACCCGCTGAATCTAAAGAAAGTATTTTTGGAAACATGTCCGTGTGTGTGCCTGTGAACAGCATAACTCAGAAACGAACAGTCGGATAAACACCAAACTTGGTATTTAGGTTCAATATCTTCCAGAGATGCAACACGAAGGTTTTCAAGAAAATCCCCCATCCCAGAGTACCCTTTACATGGAACATTTTTCGAAAATTTTAATTTTTTCAAAAATGGCTCTAACGATTTTGATTAAAATATCATACGTTTAAGATATTCCCATGCAAAATGAAATGTATATCTCGAGTTTTCTGGGAATGTCTTCATTGTGAACGACTTTTGCATAACTGGTAAACCATAAGAGATAGACAAAATTTTACAACACAAAAAATGTAGATCGCGTTAAAATACACAATTTATATCATATACATTTTTTTTTGTTGAGTGAACCATTTTCGAGATATTGCTTGTTGTTCCCTTAAACTTTCCAATACTTTTTTTTCAAATTCGTTATTCATTTTTTTCTGTCCTGGTAATGCAAAGAGAATGGAATACTCCAGACAGCAACCAACTCTTAAAATATTTGTCTATATCTTAAACCCTACCAATTCCCCTTGCATCTATAAGAAAATTAGCAATAAGACTAACATCTCGATTAACATGAAGCATATGGAGAATAAGCGTTAGTAAAAATAGTTTGTACAAGAGTAGAAAAAGTCATGTGAGTGTAACGCATCAGATTCTTCTATAACAAACTTTGATAACTGAAATCATTTTAAGTTGTTTGTCATTGAGCAGTAGAAACGGGTCATTTCTCTCGTGAAATACTCGAGCACGATGTAACTCATTTTCATGATCTGATGAAACATCAGAATAACTCGACACCTGAAAATAAAATTACTTTTGTTAAATAAGCCGAATTTAACGTACGGTAAAGGTACGTATCACGGAGGGGCCCCCGGAACCGGGGCAGAGCACCGCCCGCAGGCCAACGTGCTTCCAATGTGCCCCCTGGGAAGGAGGGGTGAGGGGAGAAACACGAAGGGTGACCAGATCCGGATGCAAGCATGGACGGGTTCCTAACGTTTCCAGATAGAACGCATCCGACACCGCACGGTCCCTGCCCACAAGCCACCAACCTCCAATGTCCCCGGGAGCGGAACCCCACGCTGACGAGAGACCTAAGTGGTACCGCAGCTACGCCAGGGAAGAAAACTTTTGGAGCACACGCCCAACCGCAACCCGCCGAAATCCGTCGCCTGGTCCTACAACCCTGGAACAGATGACAATGAAGATTATGGGCACAGGAAATGAGAGGAAGCAGAGTCGTAGTAGAAGATGAACCACCTCAGTATTCGCCTGCGACCCGGGGAAACCACGAGATGTCCATGGGCCAGAGTGGACGGTCGCCGGACCTCCCGAATGTGGGCCACAAACGTAACTACTTGAGCCATCCCGCTCGGTTAACGTAAGGTAGTTTATTGTGTGTTTATGTAATAGCCATACAAATATCAATGGTGTTTTGATTAAACTGTTTTAACGCATAACCTAAAGCAGCATATAAATACGTAACCTGTTATTACTTTGCATTACTTGAAAATGAAAACTGAAATTTTAAAGATACCTACTGTTTCTAAATCAAATTAAAATTCAATTAACTCACCATTTTATTTATAAAAGCCGTTATTTTGTTTCTTTTCCTCTACAATACCGCTCAGCTTCTGCTAAACTATGGTTTGTATGATTTAGCTTACGAAACTGGCGAGTTGGATTTAACTTTCAGTTAAGACTAAATAATTATGTATTATTGTTTGTACAACGACAACTCCTAAGTTAATTGCAACTTATGGTTAATTTCATGTACTAAACTTAAGCTAATGCTTTATACCACCGGCCCTAAGACAATTCTAATAGTGGAATTAATTGTTCTTCCACATAAGCCGTGTGTTGGACAGCGTTGGAAAGGTAGAATCAGATGACTGAAAAATTCAATGCCATAGCCGGGATTTGAACCACGGATCTCCCGGTCTCCGTCCGGCTGCTCTAACCACTGAGATACCATGGCAACATGCCGGCACGCCATTAAATACGAATGAGTTGGAGAATTTAATAGAGTGCCGGCATGTTGCCATGGTAGCACAGTGGTTAGGGCAACCGGACTGAGACTGGGAGATCCGTGGTTCAAATCCCGGCTATGCTATTGAATTTTTCAGTCGTGTGATTCTACCTTTCCAATTCTAATAGTATTTCCCACTATTACGTTTGCTACTTGAAGCCAGCAGCTCTTCCAACTGGTTGCCAGTTGGCATCTACTCCCCTGTAGTTTGTAACGGGAAGTATTCCCATCTTGCATGAAATATTATAAATAATTATAATAATTATAAATCAACTATAAACAGGTGATGTCTTTGAAATTCCATGCTCTTAGCATGACGACGAAGAAAATACAAATATGGGCTTACCACTTGTAAAAAGTACACGTATTTCAAAATTCACCAATAACAAAGAATCTCTCGGACATGATTAAGACAATTTGACATAAATTGTCTGTTAATGAGATTGCATTTTACACAGTAAGATTTTGTCTATCTCTTATAGTTTACCATAGATGTTTTTGAGAAATTCAAAATAACGAACATTTTTCCTCGTAAAGGGTTCTTTTCTACATGGTGTGAAAATTACACACTAAAATCTGGTTTAGCTTGTTCAAAGTTTTTGTAACTCTTTTCTCGTGGATCTGGCACTACTGGTACTCGGCAGAGGGTCATTTACCGGTGCGGCCGGAGGTGAAGCAAATTGGTTCGTTTCCCACATCTTAATTAAACCATTAAACGCTAAACAGTGTTAAACTTACAAAACTGCACTAAGTAAAACACTATATAACTTCTTTGAAGGTACTATATAAGTTTGACTAAAATACGTACTGAAAACGTACCGAAATCGAGGAAACAACAGAAATGACATTGCAACAACGCTTTGCTTTGGTGGAGATACTGACAGGACGACGTGCTGTAGTTGGGGAATGGTAAGACTAATCGTTTACTGATGGGTTTGTGGTCAGGTTTCAAAGCGTTCCGTTCGCTTTGTAGCCGGCTGGGGAAACGTTGCCTGCGACCAGTATATGAAATAGCAAGATACAGAAGTCTGGAGAGTTTTACGTGGGACAACTTCCCCCTTCTTAGGGATCAGTCACTGTCAGGCGAGGGTGAGATGTCTTTTGTACTTAGCTGAAGAAAGCATGTCAAGGACAGGGTTGTTGTCCCAAACGCTGCGGAAAATACACGTTCGTTAGAGAAAGCTAACGGATACAATTTGAAAGAGAGAAACGAAAGGAGGAAGACTAGGAGAAGATAATCGGTGTGTGTCAGACGTGCTAGAGAAAATATCTCCGGGAGAAGAGTGAGCGAAACGAGATGTCGGGAATCAATACTTAACGTGTGGAAATGACGTTCTGATTAAGAAACCCATTAGGGATTAGTGGTTCCGATAAATTACACAATAACTTCCCAGAATTCAGGAACTATATAAATTTTACGACTGTGGTGATAATAAAATTAAATAAACAGTGCTGAAGATAACGTGTCCTTGTTGGACACCGAGGATTCTTTGAAATTCTCACGAAAAAAAACTGAGATTACGTAACCTATTCCCTGAATATTCGACATCGTTATACATAAGATATGAGGCAGGCACCGAGAAGCTACCGATTAAGCAGCCGACAGTGATGAAGACGCCGACGTGCGCCTCAAGTTCTAGCCTAATATAAACTTTTAACTTCTGGTATCCAGCAGTGCTAGACACACATTTAAGCGCCTCTTAACGCGTGTGCATTTAGTTAATTTATTTAATCTTTTACTTCGCCTTAACTTCTTTTAAATATTCTAACTAATTTTATAATATTTTCATTTACCAAATTTCTAAATTGTTTAATACATATTCCTCACTTTCACCTTAAGGTTCATAAATATTTATGTGTGGAATTATTTATCAACAAATTTAACTATTTATATCCGTAATAAAATCATGTTCTTTCTTTAATCTAATTATATAAGACAGAAGAAAATTGATCGATGTATTTCATGTTTGGTTGAACTTAATAAAATACTCTGATATGTTACAATTACACGATTTTCTCTACTCGGTATCACTTAATTTCATAGCTATGCAAAATTATTCACAAAAATCTTGATTCCCCTCTGCTGGTTCCTGTTAAACATAACAAATGTTGGCTGAAACAGCTTCATATGCACTTTTGGGGGTTTATGTATTTCCAGTGAAATCTCGGTAGACTTTTTGGATGAAATGCAAAGCTTCTCCACATGTCATCGTACGCGGTAGACAGTATATAGTAGTAGTTTGCATGAAATGATCCTTGAAACTGTAGAGTCAGCGATCATTAGTTATATATGATATTAGTTATAGGGAAACATATTAGGTTTTTATTTTTCAAACGTGTACGATTTTAAGTATAGTAAACTGCACTTAACCGTAGCGGGGGAGGAGGGGAAAAGTAAAAAAAATCTGACGTGTTACACTCACATGACTTTCCCTTCTCTTGTACAAAATATTCTTACAAACGCTTATTCTCCATATGCTTCATGTTAATCAAGATATCGAGATGTTAATCTTATTGATAATTTTCTTGTAGGTGCAAGGGGAATTGGTAGGCTTTAAGCGATAGTCAAATCTTTTAAGAGCTGGTTGCTATGTGGAGTATTCCATTCTCTTTGCATTACCAGGACAAAAAAAATCTGATGTGTTACACTCACATGACTTTCTCTACTCTTGTACAAACTATTTTTACAAAAGCTTATTCTCCATCTACTTCATGTTAATCGAGATAAACATTTGCAGACTCCATCTTATTGCTAATTTTCTTGTAGATGTAAGGGGAATATATATTTACAGGGGCAATATAGAAATACAGTAGCCTTTAAGCATATACATATATCTTAATAGCTGGTTGCTAGGTGCACCACCATTCCCTTTGCCACAGATTATAACTCTTTGCATATCCAAGACAAAAAAAAATCTGATGTGTTACACTCACATGACTTTCTCTACTCTTGTAAAAACTATTTTTACAAACGCTTATTCTCCATCTATTTCATATTAATCGAGATAAACATTTGCAGAAACGATGTTTTGACATGCAAAGAGATATACATTTTACACATAGCGACCGGTTCTAAAAATATTTAACCATCGCTTAAGGCCTAATATGTTCCCCTTGTTTTGTATTTGCAAGGGCAATATAAGCACATACATATATATCTCTTCATAGCTGGTTGCTATGTGCAACACCATTCTGTTTGGCACAAATTAATACTCTTTGCATATCCAAGACAAAAAAATGAATAACAAATTGCCATTTAGAAAATAAGGATTGAAAAATTTAAGGGAATAGCAAGTAATATCTCGAAAATGGTTCACTCAACAAAAAAAATGTATATGACATAAATTGTGTATTTCAACGCGATCTACATTGTTGTGTAGTAAAATTTTGTCTATCTCTTATGGTTTACCAGCTATGCAAAGTCATTAACAATAAAGAATACTTTTGGAGACATTCCCAGGAAATTAAAGATATACATTTTATTTGTCATAAAAATATCTTAAACATATGATATTTTAATAAAAATCGTTAGAACCATTTTTGAGAAAATTAAAATTTTCGAAAAATCTTCCATGTAAAGGGTAATCTGGGGTGGGGGGATTTTCTTGAAAACCTTCGTGTCGCATCCCTGGAAGATACTGAACCTAAATACCAAGTTTGGTGTTTATCCGACTGTTCGTTTCTGAGTTATGCTGTTCACAGACACACACAGACACACAGACACACACACAGATACACACACGGACATGTTTCCAAAAATGCTTTTTTTGGATTCAGGGTGTCTCAAAACATGTATTTCCGGTGAAATCCCGGTATCGAAATTATGGGTGGAATACAATACTTCCCCTACTTACTATACGTAATAAAGTAAAAAATCTGATGTGTTACACTCACATGACTTTCTCTACTCTTGTACAATCTAATTTTACAAACGCCTATTCTCCATATGCTTCAAGTTAATCGAGATATCGAGATGTCAATCTTATTGGTAATTTTCTTGTAGATGCAAGGGGAATATGGTAGGTTTTAAGCGATAGTCAAATATTTTAACGCTGGTTGCTATGTGGCGCATTCCATTCTCTTTGCATGTCCAGGACATAAAAAAAATGAATAACGAATTTGAGAAAAAGTATAAGTATTGGAAAATTTAAGGAAATAACAAGCAATATCTCGAAAACGGTTCACTCAACAAAAGAAATGTATATGACATAAGTTATGTATTTTAACGCAATCTACATTTTTTGTGTAGTAAAATTTTGTCTATCTCTTATGGTTTACCAGTTATGCAAAAGTCGTTCACAATGAAGAATACTTTTGGAGACATTCCCAGAAAATTCGAGATATACATTTCATTTCAAATGACATTATCTTAAACATATGATATTTTCATCAAAATCGTTAGAGCCATTTTTGAGAAAATTAAAATTTTCGAAAAATCTTCCATGTAAAGGGTAGTCTGGGGTAGGGGGATTTTCTTGAAAACCTTCGTGTCGCATCTCTGGAAGATACGGAACCTAAATACCAAGTTTGGTGCTTATCTGACTGTTCGTTTTTGAGTTATGCTGTTCACAGACACACACACAGACACACACACACACAGACACACACACGGACATGTTTCCAAAAATGCTTTTTTTGGATTCAGGAGGTCTCAAAACATGTATTTCCGGTGAAATCTCGGTATCGAATTTTTGGGTGGAATGCAATACTTCCCCTACTTACTATACGTAGTAGAGAAAGTAAAAATGAATAACGTATTCCCATTTTAGAAAATAAGTATTGAAATATTTAAGGGAATAACAAGCAATATCTCGAAAATGGTTCACTCAACAAAAAAATGTATATGACATAAATTGTGTATTTTAACGTGATATACATTTTTGTGTAGTAAAATTTTGTCTATCTCTTATGGTTTACCAGTTATGCAAAAGTCGTTCTCAATGGAGAATACTTTTGGAGAAATTCCCAGAAAATTCAAGATATACATTTTATTTGTCATGAAAATATCTTAAACTTATGATATTTTAATCCAAATCGTTAGAGCCATTTTAGAGAAAATTAAAATTTTCGAAAAATCTTCCATGTAAAGGGTAATCTGGGTTGGGGGATTTTCTTGAAAAGCTTCGTGTCGCATCGCTGGAAGATACTGAACCTAAATTCCAAGTTTGGTGTTTATCCGACTGTTCGTTTCTAGTTATGCTGTTCACAGACAGACACACAGACAGACAAACACACAGACACACATACGGACATGTTTCCAAAAATACTTTTTTTGGATTAAGGGGGTCTGAAAGCATGTATTTCCGGTAAAATCTCGGTATGGAATTTTTGGGTGGAATACAATACTTCCCCTACTTACTGTACGTAGTAGAGAAAGTAAAAAAAATCTGATGTGTTGTACTCACATGACATTCTCTACTCTTGTACAATCTATTTTTACAAACGCTTATTCTCCATCTACTTCATGTTAATCGAGATACACATTTGCAGACTCTATCTTATTGCTAATTTTCTTGTAGATGTAAGGGGAATATATATTTACAAGGGCAATATAGAAATACAGTAGCATTTAAGCACATACATATCTCTTTATAGCTGGTTGCTAAGTGCAGCACCATTCCCTTTGCCACAGATTATAACTTTTTGCATATCCAAGACAAAAAATCTGATGTGTTACACTCACATGACTTTCTCTACTCTTGTACAAACTATTTTTACAAACGCCTATTCTCCATATGCTTCATGTTAATCGAGATGTCGAGATGTCAATCTTATTGGTAATTTTCTTGTAGATGCAAGGGGAATATGGTAGGTTATAAGCGATAGTCAAATATTTTAACGCTGGTTGCTATGTGGCGCATTCCATTCTCTTTGCATGTCCAGGACATAAAAACAATGAATAACGCATTTGAGAAAAAGTATAAGTATTGGAAAATTTAAGGAAATAACAAGCAATATCTCGAAAACGGTTTACTCAACAAAAGAAATGTATATGACATAAGTTGTGTATTTTAACGCGATCTACATTCTTTGTGTAGTAAAATTTTGTCTATCTCTTATGGTTTACCAGTTATGCAAAAGTCGTTCACGATGAAGAATACTTTTGGAGACATTCCCAGAAAATTCGAGATATACATTTTATTTCTCATGACATTATCTTAAACATATGATATTTTCATCAAAATCGTTAGAGCCATTTTTGAGAAAATTAAAATTTTCGAAAAATCTTCCATGTAAAGGGTAGTCTGGGGTGGGGGGATTTTCTTGAAAACCTTCGTGTCGCATCTCTGGAAGATACGGAACCTAAATACCAAGTTTGGTGCTTATCTGACTGTTCGTTTTTGAGTTATGCTGTTCACAGACACACACACAGACACACACACACACACAGACACACACACGGACATGTTTCCAAAAATGCTTTTTTTGGATTCAGGAGGTCTCAAAACATGTATTTCCGGTGAAATCTCGGTATCGAATTTTTGGGTGGAATGCAATACTTCCCCTACTTACTATACGTAGTAGAGAAAGTAAAAATGAATAACGTATTCCCATTTTAGAAAATAAGTATTGAAATATTTAAGGGAATAACAAGCAATATCTCGAAAATGGTTCACTCAACAAAAAAATGTATATGACATAAATTGTGTATTTTAACGTGATATACATTTTTGTATAGTAAAATTTTGTCTATCTCTTATGGTTTACCAGTTATGCAAAAGTCGTTCTCAATGGAGAATACTTTTGGAGAAATTCCCAGAAAATTCAAGATATACATTTTATTTGTCATGAAAATATCTTAAACTTATGATATTTTAATCCAAATCGTTAGAGCCATTTTAGAGAAAATTAAAATTTTCGAAAAATCTTCCATGTAAAGGGTAATCTGGGTTGGGGGATTTTCTTGAAAAGCTTCGTGTCGCATCGCTGGAAGATACTGAACCTAAATTCCAAGTTTGGTGTTTATCCGACTGTTCGTTTCTAGTTATGCTGTTCACAGACAGACACACAGACAGACAAACACACAGACACACATACGGACATGTTTCCAAAAATGCTTTTTTTGGATTAAGGGGGTCTGAAAGCATGTATTTCCGGTAAAATCTCGGTATGGAATTTTTGGGTGGAATACAATACTTCCCCTACTTACTGTACGTAGTAGAGAAAGTAAAAAAAATCTGATGTGTTGTACTCACATGACATTCTCTACTCTTGTACAATCTATTTTTACAAACGCTTATTCTCCATCTACTTCATGTTAATCGAGATACACATTTGCAGACTCTATCTTATTGCTAATTTTCTTGTAGATGTAAGGGGAATATATATTTACAAGGGCAATATAGAAATACAGTAGCATTTAAGCACATACATATCTCTTTATAGCTGGTTGCTAAGTGCAGCACCATTCCCTTTGCCACAGATTATAACTTTTTGCATATCCAAGACAAAAAATCTGATGTGTTACACTCACATGACTTTCTCTACTCTTGTACAAACTATTTTTACAAACGCCTATTCTCCATATGCTTCATGTTAATCGAGATATCGAGATGTCAATCTTATTGGTAATTTTCTTGTAGATGCAAGGGGAATATGGTAGGTTATAAGCGATAGTCAAATATTTTAACGCTGGTTGCTATGTGGCGCATTCCATTCTCTTTGCATGTCCAGGACATAAAAAAAATGAATAACGCATTTGAGAAAAAGTATAAGTATTGGAAAATTTAAGGAAATAACAAGCAATATCTCGAAAACGGTTTACTCAACAAAAGAAATGTATATGACATAAGTTGTGTATTTTAACGCGATCTACATTCTTTGTGTAGTAAAATTTTGTCTATCTCTTATGGTTTACCAGTTATGCAAAAGTCGTTCACAATGAAGAATACTTTTGGAGACATTCCCAGAAAATTCGAGATATACATTTTATTTCTCATGACATTATCTTAAACATATGATATTTTCATCAAAATCGTTAGAGCCATTTTTGAGAAAATTAAAATTTTCGAAAAATCTTCCATGTAAAGGGTAGTCTGGGGTGGGGGGATTTTCTTGAAAACCTTCGTGTCGCATCTCTGGAAGATACTGAACCTAAATACCAAGTTTGGTGTTTATCCGACTGTTCGTTTTTGAGTTATGCTGTTCAAAGACACACACAGACACACACACACACACACACAGACACACACACAGACACACACACAGACACACACACGGACATGTTTCCAAAAATGCTTTTTTTGGATTCAGGAGGTCTCAAAACATGTATTTCCGGTGAAATCTCGGTATCGAATTTTTGGGTGGAATGCAATACTTCCCCTACTTACTATACGTAGTAGAGAAAGTAAAAATGACTATCGAAATCCCATTTGAGAAAAAGTATTGGAAAATTTAAGAAAATAACAAGCAATATCTCGAAAATGGTTCACTCAACAAAAAAAATGTATATAAAATAAATTGTGTATTGTAATGCGATCTACATTTTTTGTGTAGTAAAATTATGTCTATCTCTTATGGTTTACCAGTTATACAAAAGTCGTACAATAAAGAGTACTTTTGGAGACATTCCCAGAAAAGTCAAGATATACATTTTATTTGTCATGAAAATATCTTAAACATATGGTATTTTAATTAATATCGTTAGAGCCATTTTTGAGAAAATTAAATTTGTCGAAAAATGTACCATGTAAAGGGTAATCTGGGGTGGGGGATTTTCTTGTAAACCTTCGTGTCGCATCTCTGGAAGATACTGAACCTAAATACCAAGTTGGGTGTTTGTCCGACTGTTCGTTTCTGAGTTATGCTGTTCACAGACAGACACACACGGACATGTTTCCAAAAATGCTCTTTTTGGATTCACGGGGTCTTAAAACATGTATTTCCGATGAAATCTCGGTATCGAATTTTTGGCTGGAATACAATACTTCCCCTACTTACTATACGTAGTAGAGAAAGTAATAACGCAATTCCATTGAGTAAAAATATAAGTAGTGGAAAGTTTAAGGGAATAAAAGCAATATCTCGAAAATGGTTTACCCAACAAAAAAAATGTATATGATATAAATTGTGTATTATAATGCAATCTACATTTTTGTTCTAGTAAAATTTTGTCTATATCTTATGGTTTACCATTTATGCAAAAGTCATTCACAATGAAGAATACTTTCGGAGACATTCCCAGATAATTGAGGATATACATTTTATTTGTCATGAAAGGATCTTAAATATATGATATTTTAATCAAAATCGTTAGAGAAAAATCGCGTTTTAATTACTACCATCATAGTCTCGTTGCATAATATACTATTAAGGTATCAGCGAAATGAGGCATGTAATAAGCATTGAACAGAAACTCGAAGTTGTTAGCGACAGATTGACAGCAGGCAAGCGATTCCGGTTAAGCGGGTTTATGCTGTATAAGGAAAAGTTTACCAAATCCTGTAACTTCTGGTGTTCAAATAATTCCATTAATTTCCATACAAAATCTGTAAGAGTAGTACATGAAGTAAATAAAATGAGAACAATTGAAGAGGTAGCCGGAAGAAGAACACATCGTAGCACGGTGTCTTTTTCTGTAGAACTATTAACTCTAATTTTCGTACGCTTGTTTATTTCTGCTAAGTTTGATTTCATTTTTTTCATTCTGTGTGTTGGCTTGTATGAAGGAGTGCAATAGAATATTTTTACTTTCTTACTACGTACAGTAAGTAGGAGAAGTATGGTATTCCTCCCAAAAATTCGTTGTCGAGGTTTCATCGGAAATATACGTTTTGAGCCCCCAAAATTAGTTTCTCTACTACGTACCTAGTAGGTAGAAAGGTTATTACATTCCACCTAAACTTCGATACGGAGATTTAACCAGAAATACATGTTGTGAGACACCTAGATCCAAAAAAAGCATTTTTAAAAAAGGTCCGTGTGTGCGTGCATGTACTGTGAACAGCATAAGTCAAAAACAAAAAGGTCGGATAGATACCAAACTTGGTATTTAGGTTCAGAACCTTCCAAATATGTGACACGAATATTTTCAAGAAAATCCTCTGCGCCTCAAACTACGCTTTACATGAAACATTTTTCGAATACCTTGATTTTATAAAAAATGGCTCTAACGATTTTAATTAAAATACCATACATTATAGATATTTACCTGACAAATAAAATGCATATTTTGAATTTTCTGGCAATGGCCTGTGAAGTCCTCTTTTTCGGGGGGGAGGTGTTTTATATAAACTGTATAACTGGTAAACGTTAAGCAATAGACGAAAACGTACTACACAGAAAATGTAGATCTCTTTAAAACACACAATTTATTTCAAATAACGTTTTAGGTAGCATCAGTCGTTTCCAAGATATCCGTCATTAAGTTCGATTTGTTCAATACTTTGTCATTGCATTTAAGTCTCGTCGATTTTCAATTATATCTCGCGATGGCGTGGAAACAGTATGGAATTTTAAGGCCAGCGTATAGCGCCCAGTTCTTAAACATTTGACTATCACTGTTCTCTTTGTATCTATAACAAAATGTGTAATGTAACTATTTCGCGATTAAAATGAAGTAGTTAGGAAAATAAACTTTCGTAATTTGTATATGTACCCATTAATGAGCCGATAGAGGGTAGAGAAGGTCATGTGAATGTAACACATCAGATTTTTAGAAAAAGGCTTGTGTGTGAATGTGTACGCCCGTGACTTTGCACAGCATAACTCGAAAACACAAAGTCGGATAAATACTAAACTTGGTATTTAAGTTTCAGGAATGAATCGCGAAGACTTTCAAAAAAATATCTCCATCCTAATGAACCTTTACACAGGACTTTTTCGGAATTTTTTATTTTCCCCAAAATGACCTTAACGACTTTGACATATATTAAAGATGTTTACAAGACATATAAATATTATATATGTATATATATGTATATATTGAGTGTTCTGGGTATAGCCTGTTATGTCCTCTTATTCCAAAGAATTTTGTATACTCCTTAACTGTTAAACGCTTAAGGATAGACGAAAACTTACTACACAAGAGATGTAGATATCTTTGAAACTCACAGTTTATTTCAAAGAACTTTTTTTGTGGCATAAGCCATTTCCGAAATGTTCATTATTATCGGTTCGAATGGTTCAATACTTTGTCATTCTTTCAAGTCCTTTAGATTTTCAGCTGTTTCTCGCGATGTCATGAAAAGAGTATGAAGACGAATGCCAGCCTGCAATTCTTAAACATATGACTATCGCTGTTCCCTTTGTATCTATAACAAAATGTGTAATGTAGCTGTTTCTGTAAATGTTTATCTCGATAAAAATGAATGGATAGGAAAGCATACTTTCTTAAGAATAATTTGTATGCTCACTAATAAGCGATAGAGGGTAGAGAAATCATGCGAATGTAATACATCAGAATTTTTTAAACAAACTTGCTACTATAATTTGACAAAGCATATCATAACACAATACAAAGATAATGATATAAATAGTGTAATGATTTTAATGAATATTGGGGAAGTTTTTTTCATAAAAATTGAAAATAATTAGGCTTAATTGAGAAACTACTTTAGAGTTTATAAAGATATTTACTGTAATAAGTGATGCATTCTTAATAGCTAATATATAGATTTTTATATGTTTTTTTAAAACTAAATCACAAATTTCGGTATTTTTCCTCTTGCTCCGATGAGCAGACTTATTACTCCATCATCTAGGTGATATTTTTCCTTAAAATATTGTTTTGAAGGCTCATATATTTCAGCTTTTCTTTGTCCATTTCGTCTGGTTGACTGGAGTTTACTTCAGACCTGATGGGGGGAACTAAGAAGTACGAAGACTTCTTGTCCTTGTGAATGTCTGTTCTTGTACTTCCACTACCTTCAGCGGCACATGGAACCTCCTCATGCACCTCATAGACTTTTCTTGAGAGAGCAGCGTAATTCTTTTCCTCATTCTGAGATGTCTCGAATTTCGTAGCAAGTTTCCCCGTGGACATGAACCGAGATTATGCTAGAGTTATAGATGTAGGCTATACAAGACAGGGACACCTCGCGCACTGCGAACTACATAGTGTGGCTACCACCTCCAGGAAGAAGGGATGAAGTGAAGGAACCACAGGAGCTTACAGGCTACAGAGACGTGTGGAAGTCCCTAACAGTTCCAGTCTGGAAGACCCGTCCCACTGCTGGAGCTGCCTAGAGAGGCCGATGAACGGCCCATCGACCAAGCAGCCCTGTAGTATCTACAGAGTGCACTCTTTCCTTTGAAGAAGCATCGTGCCATATGTCCGGCGCCGCCATGCGCCACGAAACCTACAAGCATACTTGAAGGACGAGAAGGAAACAAAATTATGCAAAGGGAATTGTGGTAAATGAGAAAGCACCTCAGCATTTGCTTACCTACAAGCGAAACCACAGTTAATCAAAGGTCAGAGAACGCAGTCGACGGGAATCGAACCCGAGACCCCCCCCCCCCGAATGCGAGTCTCACACATTACCGTGGAGCTATCTCGCCATCTCAAAATGTTAATACCTATTTTAATGCATTTATGCCTCTGAAAATATATTAAAAAGATGGCTAACTCTTCTTGTCTAGAACTGCCAGAAACAGACAGTATTTAACATTTATTATTTAGTTTTAAAGTTGTGTATCTAAAGAAGAGTGTGAAGTCCGGAGACTACAATATAGATCTGAGTGAATAATTAAACACGACACGTTATGTGTAGCCGTCAATAATCAGCACATATTCAGTGAAGGTTTGAGTGCTAAACGACATTTCGAAGTACTTATTTTGAATTTCACTTACCTGTCTGTTTTGCTTCATACTCCAGAGCGCATAATTATAATGATGAAAAAAAGAATCTGATGTGTTACACTCACATGACTTTCTCTACTCTTGTACAAACTGTTTTTACAAACGCTTATTCTCCATATACTTCATGTTAATCGAGATAAACGTTTGCAGACTCTATCTCATTGTTAATTTTCTTATAGATGTAAGGGGAATATATATTTACAAGGACAATATAGAAATACAGTAGCATTTAAGCATAGACATTGCTCTTAATAGCTGGTTGCTAGGTGCAGCACCATTCTCTTTGCCACAGATCAATACTCTTTGCATATCCAAGACAAAAAAGATTAATAACGAATTCCCATTGGAGAAAATAAGTATTGAAAAATTTAAGGGAATAACAAGCAATATCTCGAAAATGGTTCACTCAACTACAAAAATGTATATGCCATAAATTGTGTATTTTAACGCGTTCTACATTTTTTGTGCAGTAAAATTTTGTCTATCTCTTATGATTAACAGTTATGCAAAAGTCGTTCACAATGAAGAATACTTTTGGAGACATTCCCAGAAAATGTATTTCAAGATATACATTTTATTTGTCATGAAAATATCTTAAACATATGATGTTTTAATCAAAATCGTTAGAGCCATTTTTGAGTAAATTAAAACTTTCGAAAGATGTTCCATGTAAAGGGTAATCTGGGGTGGGAGGATTTTCTTGAAAACCTTCGTGTCGCATTTCTGGAAGATACTGAACCTAAATACCAAGTTTGGCGTTTATCCGACTGTTCGTTTCTGAGTTATGCTGTTCATAGTCACACACACAGGATTCAGGGGGTCTCAAAACATATATTTCCGTTGAAATCTCGGTATCAAATTTTTGGGTGGAATACAATACTCCCCCTACTTACTATACGTAGTAGAGAAAGTAAAAATAGAAAGACAAACTGTCGTAAGCTTCTTTTGTTCCTTCCTGACTGTGGACCATAATACCTTGTTTCAAGACAGCAATCATGTTTTGTTAGTTTCAAAATTAATAGTTAAGGATTAAATACTTCCTCTCTTAATATAGTGGTAACGCTTTTAAGAGTAATAAATTGTATTCAGATTTCGCGAATTAAGAATCGAACGGTGAGAGGAAGTAAATAAATACAAATAAACCGCCCTCCTGATTTTCACTTATAAAACTAATTTTGAGGTTTACCTTTCCAAAAATAGCTCATTTTTACTTTCTCTAATACGTATAGTAAGTAGGGGAACTACTATATTCCACCCAAAAATTCGATACCGAGATTTCATCGGAAATACATGTTTTGAGACCCCCTGAATCCAAAAAAGAGCATTTTTGCTTTCTCTACTACGTATAGTAAGTAGGGGAAGTATTGTATTCCACCAAAAATTCGATACCGAGATTTCAGCGGAAATACATATTCTGAGACCCCCTGAATAAAAAAAAAAGCATTTTTGTAAACATGTCCGTGTGTGTGTCTGTGTGTCTGTCTGTGTGTGTGTGTGTCTGTCTGTGAACAGCATAACTCAGAAACGAACAGTCGGATAAACGCCAAACTTAGTATTTAGGTTCAGTATCTTCCAAGGATGCGACACGAAGGTTTTCAAGAAAATCCCCCAACCCCAGATTACCCTTTACATTAAGCATTTTTCGAAAATTTTAATTTTCTCAAAAATGGCTCTTACGATTTTGATTAAAATATTGTTTGTTTAAGATATTTTCATGACAAATAAAATGTATATCTTGAATTTTCTGGGAATGTCCCCAAAAGTATTCTTCATTGTGAACAACTTTTGCATAACTGGTAAACCTTAAGAGATGGACAAAATTTTACTACAACAAAAATGTAGATTGCATTAAAATACACAATTTATATCATATACATTTTTTTTGTTGGGTGAACCATTTTCGAGATATTGCTTTTATTCCCTTAAACTTTCCAATACTTATACTTTTACTCAAATGGAAATTCGTTATTACTTTCTCTACTACGTATAGTAAATAGGGGAAGTATTGTATTCCACCCAAAAATTCGATACCGAGATTTCATCGGAAATATATGTTTTAAGACCCCCCGAATCCAAAAAGAGCATTTTTGGAAACATGTCCGTGTGTGTGTCTGTCTGTCTGTGTCTGTGTCTGTCTGTGAACAGCATAACTCAGAAACGAACAGTCGGATAAACACCCAACTTGGTATTTAGGTTCAGTATCTTCCAGAGATGCGACACGAAGGTTTTCAAGAAAATCCCCCCCAGATCACCCTTTACATGGAACATTTTTCGAAAATGTATATCTTGAATTTTCTGGGAATGTCTCCAAAAGTATTCTTCTTTGTGAACGACTTTTGCATAACTGATAAACCATAAGGGATACACAAACTTTTACTACACAAAAATGTAGATCGCACTAAAGTACACAGTTTAGGTCATATGCTTTTTTTGTTGAGTGAACCATTTTCGAGATTTTGCTTGTTATTTCCTTAAATTTTTCAATACTTATTTTCTCAAATGGGAATTCGTTATTAATTTTTTTCTCTTGGATATGCATAGAGTATTAATCTGTGGCAAAGGGAATGGTGCTGCACCTAGCAACCAGCTCTTACGAGATATGTATATGCTTAAAGGCTACTATATTTCTATATTGCCCTTGTAAATATATATTCCCCTTACATCTATAAGAAAATTAGCAATAAGATAGAGTCTGCAAATGTTTATCTCGATTAACATGAAGTAGATGGAGAATAAGTGTTTGTAAAAATAGTTTATACAAGAGTAGAGAAAGTCATGTGAGTGTAGCACATCAGATTTTTTCCTTTCAATTTGTTTGATTACATAATTAATGTCTAGGTGCCTAAAGAAAATATACCGTTCAAATGAGCAGGAAACATTTAAAGAGGAACAGTGCCCTTTTCAGGCTTTAATTTGTATAGTAGAGAAAATACTACATAATTGTGAAGAAATTTCGAATAAATGTTATACAGGGTTGATGCTTTTAAGAGACATAGGGAAATATAAATCTTATCCGTTGTATAATTAAAATAACTAACATATTTTTTACTTATTTTAGGTGCTTCAAACGCTACTTCTTCATGCCAAGGTCTACTAATAATACAAATTTTCTAAAATGGTTTATAAGGACTAGATAATAACAGGTTTCACAATATATAAGTTACAAAAATGTGAAAGAATGCAATAGAAAGCACATGTCCTAGTTTCAACCTGTCTATATTTAACCTTACACTGATCATGCATATCCATAGCAGTAATCTCCAGAGAAAGGGCCAATGCTTCAAAGTATATACATTGGATTTAGCAAGTACAATTTAAGAATAAACCTGATGTGTTGCATTCACATGACTTTCTGTCCTCACTGTTTTACAAAAGCTTATACTTCAACCAATATTTTTAAGATATTTATTTAAAGTCGCCTAGCTGCATGGTCTTATAGAAACTTTTAAAACATTTTTACAGACTTTCGACACAATGTAGATTGACAAATTACATTGCACGTTTTATTTCACAGTGCTTAACTAAATTAACATCCCCAACTAAAGCATTCTAACAAATTTTACCTGCATTGTGCAATCAGAATATATCATGTATGAAATTTTACAATATTTTGTCATATCACTTTGTTCATTTGAAAAACTGTATTAGTTCTATTACACGAATTTAAATCCTTCATTGACGATTGCCTGGAATGTTGAGTTTTTTCCTGTAAAGATGGTACAACTGGCAGTTCTCGACTATGTGCTGGATACTGTTCCTTGTATTGCAATTTGTATATTGAGGTGGCTTCTCTTTAGAGAGGATGTAGAGGTGTTTAAGCCTCGTATGTCCAACTCGGATTCTGGTTATGAGTATCTAGTCACCGCGATTTAGGAACTTGGCTGAAAAGGTTGCTGTAGAAATATTTCTTGCGTCGTGGAGTTTACTTTTGGTAGAAGTGATCCAAGTACTTTTCCATGCATCACGGAGCGTTCTTTTCAAATTAATGTTGATGTCTTGATATGGAATTTTAACATTTGAATTTACATTTGGTTGATTTGTTGCATCTTTGGCTGCTTTGTCGGTTAACTCATTCCCATATAAAGGGTCTTTCAACAAGTGTGCTATCTTTAACATGTGATAGCTGCCGTTTTTATTGAGTTAAAGCACTCTTTTTTTCATGTGGTTACAGTTGTTATTGACAAATAGCCATGGAACGTTACAGCATTCAGCAACGCGTAGAAATTATGAAAATTTATTATCAAAATGGATTATCTGTTCGCCAAACCTTCCGTGCATTGCGTGAAGTTTACGGAGTGCATAATCGTCCCTGCGAGAGAACGATTCGGCGTTTGATCGATAAATTTGAAAGAATTGTTTCTGTCAGCGATCAAAGAACGCCTGTACGTAATCGACGTAAGCGCTCCAACGAAAACATAGTCGCCGTTCGTGAGAGTGTACGCGAAAACGGAAACAAATCAATTGCTCAATTGCGCAAGAATTGGGGCTTTCGCCGAACACAACTTTGCGAATTCTGCATCTATACTTGACGTTTCACGCTTAAAAAATAGTCTTAACTCAAGAACTAAAGCCCAACGACCATAGGTATGGCCGTGTATTCGCTGACTGTGCTATGGAGCAATTGGAAGCTGACCCGGATTTTTGTCGAAAAATCATCTTCCGACGAAATCCACGTTTGGATGGCTGATTGTGTTAACAAGCAAAATTGCCGCTATTGGAGCAATCACAATCGAATACAGATTCAAGAGCCACCACTTCGTTCCCAAAAAGTTACTGTGTGGTGCGGATTATGGTATGATGGAATCATTGGTCCATGTTTTTTTCAAGATAAAGATGGAGAAGCTCTAACTGTCAATGGAGAAAGACACCGGGATAAGGGATTATTTTTGACCTCAATTGGATGTTATGGATCTCAGAAACATCTGATTCCAGCAAGATGGTGCCACATGTCATACTGCCCTCGAAACAATCGATCTTTTGAAGGAGAAGTTCGGAGATTTCATCATTTCCCGTGGTGGTGATGTTAACTGGCCCCCGAAGTCATGTGATTTAACGCCGTTGGATTACTTCTTGTGGGGTTATGTTAAATCTCGATTTTATGTCAACAAGCCAGAAACAGTAAATGATCTTATAAATAACATTACGCCTGTTATTCGTGAAGTTGGATCTAATTTACGTTCTTCTGTCATGAAAATTGGGTCAACCGTATACGCGCAGCCCAACGAAGTCGCGGCGGTCACTTAACTGATGTTCTCTTCCACACGTAATGACATTAATTATGTTCCAAAATAAAAAAGAAATAAACCTCTATTTAAGTTCAAAGATAGGACACTCTTGTTGAAAGACCCTTTATGTTGGTGTGTGAAGGAATTCAGAATAACACTGCGGTTTTCTTCATGAAGTTGCAACGAATCAACTGATGAGCTTCATTAATGCGAGAACAAGTTGTTAAGTATCTTGAATGGCTGAAAGAGCACCTCTAGAGTCACTAAGCTCAAGGAAAGGTGTTTCACTATCCTGGTCATTAATATAAGACAGGGCTTCCTTGGTGGCGAACAATTTACATGTAAAAAAGGTACATAGTTGTGGTAGTTTGTGAAGTATCTTGTTCTCAGAGTCCATAATGATGGCGCAGCCACAACCATTATTAGCCTTAGCACCATCAGTGAATATTTGTCTATAATCCGGATACTTCCTGGAACATTTTTTTTACATTCTATTGTATATATAGGTTTTTAGAGTTTTCTTTGCTAGGTCAAAGTTTACTTGCACTGCCTGAGGTAAGAAGGGAGGAAAGTTGACATAAAAAGGTTGCTTCCATTACTGGAGGAAATGTGAAGTTTAAGTCTTGCAGAGTTTGGAGGAATTGTCACATGAAACGGTACAGGACTGGTTAGGCTATCTGTGTACTTGTAATTGAACATGTTCTTTTCTGGACAAATGTAATGGTACATTCGATACTCTGGCCTAGATATAACTTTTAAAGCATACGAGATACTTAGTTGTTTTCGTCGAACAGCTAGAGGAGATTCATCGGCGTCACTCAGTAAACTACTAACTGGACTGGTTCGGAAGGCTCCAAGTGCTAATTTCAATGAAGATGTGTGGATGAAGTCCAGCATTCTGAGAGTTGAGGGTTTAACAGAGTTATAAACTATACAACCATAGCACAGCTTAGATCTTACAAAAGACTTGTAGGAAGTGATCAGTACCTGGAAATCTGCTCCCCAGTTCTGTGCAGCCAAGGATCTAAGAATATTTCATCTTCTATCACACTTATCTCGTAGAAGTTTTAGGTGTAGCATCCGTGTATGTTTGTTTCCTATCGAAAACCATTCCTTAGATTTTCACGGTTTCCTCTTGAGATTATCTTATCATTCATGGCAAGAACTGGAGCTAAAAATTTGAACTTTTTCCTAGAGTATATAATATGTTTAGTTTTGGGAACTGAAAATTTGAAATCTGCAGACGGGCTCCAGTCCTCGAGGAGTTTCAGCGCAGGATTTCTTGCGTTGTGTCTGCGTTTCTCCCCGCACAAGCAAGGGATCATCAGCAAAAATGTAGCTTTTAACTTGGGCCCTGATTTTGTTGAGAGTATAATTTATGTCTACTAAAATAAAGTTAAACTCATAACAGATCCTTGAGGAATTCCATTCATTACATTGGTCTTGATAAAATACCGTTTGGGCGTACTTGAATTTGTCGTTTGAGGAGAAAATTATGGATGAAATGTATCATGTTGCCAGATATATTGTTACCAAGTAGCACAGAAAGAAAGTTGTTTTTCCACATCGTATCATACGCTTCTTCAAGATCAAAAGTGATGACACTGATGCGTTGTTTATGTATCATTGCTTCATTGGATATCAGATTCTAGTGCTATTAGACCGCCCAAGGTCGAGTGAGAGCGCCCGAATACACTTTGAGCAGAGTTTTCTTCTTCTTGTTAATGCAGATTATTCATTATGCATTACGCACTTCATTTAATGCATAAGAAGGATATAGTAGGCTAAACCGATAGTCAAATTTTTAAAAAGCGGATCACTATGTGTTGCAGTTCTATGCTCCTTGCACGACTGCGAAGGAAAACGAGTAGCGGCTTACCACTTGTAAAATTCTGTTGTGTTGCATTCACATACCTTCTCTACTCACATTTCTACAAACTGTATTTACAAAAGTATGTTTTTCTATCTATTTTTTGTTAATCGAGATAACCTTCCGTTACACGTTTTAGTAACTTTGCTCGTGATAGGAGGTGTTGAATTAAACCCAGGACCTGTGACTGATGAAGGATGTGGGAGCTGCAACAAAGCTTTAAGGACAGGACTACTATGCAGCAGCTGCGCGAAGTGGTACCATTTTGGCTGCCAAAAAATTAAGAGGGACCAGAACATCGAAGAAAACTGGGAATGTAAGGACTGCAGGGGAACTGAAACGGTCATCGCAAATCAGAAGAAACTGGAGAAGCTGCAAGAAGAAGCACGGGTGTTACGCGAGAAGCTCCAACGCGCGGAAGAGAAAATTCGGAAGTTAGAAGAAGAGAATAGCCAACTCAGGGAGCTCAGGAAAGAAAATGGACAAGAAAAGGGGAAACCATGTTTGATAGTCGGAGACTCTATTGTGAGAAATGCGGGGAACCCGAATGCAGAGGTAGCTTGCTATCCTGGCATAAGGACTGAAGGACTGCTGGGGGAAATCGAGAAAAAGCAAGAGGAGATGGAAGACAGCTATAAGACGATTGTATTGCACGTTGGGAGCAATGACCTGCGGAGAAGTGTAAACTACGTGATGGGAGACATGTACGACTTAGTTAAATGGACAAGGCAGCTATTTCCCTCAGCGAAGATCGTCGTTAGTGGAGTTTTGAGACGACGCGATGTCAACTGGAGGAAGATAATGCAGGTAAACGACTCGTATGCATGGGTAGCGGAGCGACTGGGCGCGAAGTTTCTGGACCCAAATTCGTGGATTGAAGACTGGGACTACGGACGGGACGGTGTGCACTTAAACCGAAGTGGATCTTCGAAGTTGGCAGCTTTGTTCGAGAGGGTGACGACGTGGAGCGATGGCAGCAAGCGGCAGAAGCAACAGTGACAACAACCTCGGAGAAACGAAGATTCACAGGTAGGGGCTGGCTTTTTAAGGCTGTTACAGGTAAATTGCCGTAGTATTATGAATAAAGTTGTAGAGTTTTGGAATTTAATGGAAATATGTAATCCAAATGTAATTATAGGTACGGAGTCATGGCTAAATGTTGATATAAATGATGCGGAAGTTTTCAGCTCAGATTACAGGGTGTTTAGGAGGGACAGGGACGGAAGGGGAGGGGGAATTTTTATTTGCGCTAAGTCAGAGTTACAAAGCAAAGCGCTATGGGTAGAAGAGGATGTAGAGATTATGGCAATTGAAATTATTGATCAAAAAAACGAAGGTAATAATATAACAATAATAGCTTGCTACAGACCACCTAGCGAAACTAATCACAAAACGTTGCATAAATTAATAGAAGAAATCTCTTCCGTAAAGGGAAACGTTATTGTAGCAGGGGATGTAAATCTGCCAAATGTAAACTGGAAAGGTCAGTTAATAGGAGGCGAAGACCAAAATCTTGTTAATTTTCTGGTTTGGGAACAGGGTTTGTTGCAAGTCGTTAACACAAGTACTCGGCAATCAGCCTTACTAGATGTATTTTTATGCAGGCCTCAGTCTTTGTTTGCTGAATGTGAGGTCTTGCCAGGTATCAGTGACCGCCATTGTGTGCAATTAGAAGTAAACTGGGGGGGGGACGATTAAACCGGTTTGAATTAGAACAAACATCAATTAGCTGGAATTTCCAGAAAGCGGACGGGGCTGCTATTCAGAATTTTCTACGCGAGCAATATTGGTCTTTCGTAAAATCTGCCACTAGTGTAAATGAAGCCTGGGCTAGTTTCAAAACACTTACTTCGGAAGCAATTATGAAACATGTACCTTTTAAAGTTATGAAAAATAACGCTGATCCAGAATTTTATACAAAACGTATTAGGTCACTTAAAAGGAAAACAAGGCGCGCGTATCATAAAAGGAGGAAATCAGAATGGCATTTTATTAAATTTAAAGAATTAACCAAGAATTTACAAAACGAAAAGTTGCAAGCGCAGGAGCGGTTCTTAGAACAAATGTTAAATAAGGAAAGTGATGGTTGGAAAGCATTTTACATTTATGTGAGGAGACGCAGGGGTAATAAAGAAGGCATACCAGATTTCAAAGTTAACGGGACTGCCGTAATAAATGATAAGGAAAAGGCGAACATATTAAATGCACATTTTGTATCGGTCTTTCATCAAATGGATGATAGTCCTGAACGGGAAAATAGGAGTGGTGGAGAATCGCTTTTTCAAATAATGGCGCCAAAATTACGTAAAAGGATCAAGATGCTACAGAATCGAAAATCAAGAGGGCCGGACAACGTACCTACTGAAATATTAAAAATAGGGGGAGAAGCCATGATTCCCTACCTAATGCTCTTGTTTAACATGTCAATTAACAACCGTGCACTACCGGAAGACTGGAAATCCGCTATTGTAGTTCCAATATACAAAGGGGGTAATAAAACAGAAATAAATAATTATCGGCCTGTTAGCCTAACGTCGGTAGTGTGTAAAGTAATGGAGCATCTAATTGCAGAATACATACGGGAGGATTTAGAAAACAAACAGTGGTTCAACAAAGCGCAACATGGGTTTAGATCCGGGTATTCATGTGAAAGTCAAACAACTTCATTAATTCAAGATTTGGCAGATGAGGTGGATGCAGGGGGAAGGACTGATGCAGTGGTGATAGATTTTTCTAAAGCTTTTGACGTAGTGTCACATAGTTTACTCATCCGGAAACTAGCAAATGCGGGACTTGATAATCGCGTTGTATTGTGGGTAGAACAATTTTTGAAAGGGAGGACGCAAAGAGTAAGAGTAGGTAGAGAACTGTCAGAAGGGGGGACCGTAAGTTCGGGCGTGCCCCAAGGCTCGGTACTGGGCCCGTTACTGTTTCTTATCTTTGTTAATGATATCCATATAAACATTAAATGCCAGATAAGACTGGTGGCAGACGATTGTATTATTTACAATAAGATTAGGAATTCCATGCATGAGACTGCTCTTCAGGACGACCTAAATGAAATCAGGTGGTGGGCCGAAGCAAACAAAATGACAATTAATGCTGGGAAAAGTAAGTCCATTGTTTTTAGCAGAACTAAGGGGAAGATTATACATAACTATCAAATGGGCGGGGAACCAATTCCACAGGTGGACAGCTGCAAATATTTGGGAGTGTGCTTGTCAAGTAATGCTGGATGGGGGGAACAGATAAATAGTACATCTAGGAAAGCGTGGAAAGCATTGCATTTCGTAATGAGAATACTGAAAAAGGGGAGCGCAAAGACCAGGGAACTAGCCTACAAATCTTTAGTGCGGCCGGTTATGGAATATGGAGTAGCATGTTGGGACCCATACAGAGTCAATCAGATTGATTCCTTAGAAAAAGTACAGAGAAGGGCTATAAAATTCATAAGGAGAGGTAAAGATTTTGGGTTTACAAAAGGTGAAGAGAATGAATGGGAACCGCTAAAAGTTAGGCGTAAAAAACATAGATTAGTTGCGTTATTTAAAGCTTATACTGGTTCAAATGCTTGGGCGGATGTTAGAGAAAGGTTAGAGAATCCAGCACACTACGGTCGAAACGATCATCTGTTTAAAATTAGGGGTAGAAAGTGCAGAATCGACGTGGGAAAATTTTCTTTTGTTAATAGAACCATTGAGGAATGGAATGAATTGCCTGTAGCAGCCTTTCAGGGCTGTCCTCTGACCTTAAAGCAGTTCAGAAATAATATTAGCAGAATAAATGTTGGTTAATTAACTAGTGTACTCATTTCACAAACTATACTATTAAAGTTGACACTACCAGGTTGAAAATACTGGTAACTAAATATAAGGACCAATTGTAAATAGTTAAGTACCTCGAAAATAGTTACGTACTTTGTAAATTGTTAAGTACTTTGAAGATAGTTATGTAAATTGAGAATAGTTAAGTAAATTGTGAATAGTTAAGTAAATTGTGAATAGTGAAGTAAATGGTGAATAGTTAAGTAATTGTGAATAGTTAAGTAATTGTGAATAGTTAAGTAAATTATAAATGGTTCAGTAATTAGGGATTTTAAAAGCTTTGTTAATATTTAAAATTAATCATTTTGTATTGTTAGTCTTGTTTATTATTATTATTATTGTAAGCTAGTCATGGTGATGTAAATTTTGTACGGTTTAATTCTGCCACCGGGAAGTACCCAATTGCAGAATAAATAAATACATACATACATACATACATACATACATACATACATACATACATACATACATACATACATACATACATACATACACATGTGCACAGTTATAGGAAGGACACAGTAGGCCAAAGCGATAGTAAAATTTTTAAAAAGCCGGTCGTTATGTGATGACTTTGAAGTTTCATGCTCTCTGCATGAGCACGAGAAAAAGATGAATAGAGACTTGCAATTGAGAAAATTATAAATAACTTGAAAGTTCAAACTAATAACAAAAAATACCTGGGAAATGGTGAACGCCACCAAAACTGTTATTTAAATACATTGTGTGTTTTAACGAGAACTATTTTTGAGCAGTTACATTTTGTCTTTCTCTTAAGGTTACCAATTATACAAAAGTCACTCAGAATGAAGAGGACCTCACAGGCTATTACCAAAAAATTCAAAATATACTTTTTTAGTGATGGGAGGATCCCACTATTTCTCGATACTAGATGCCGATACTGGCTTTTGAGCGCCGTTATTCGATACTCATATTATAAAAAATCTGATGTGTTACACTCACATGACTTTTTCTACTCTTGTACAAACCATTTTTACAAACGCTTATTCTCCATCTACTTCATGTTAATCGAGATAAACATTTGCAGACTCTATCTTATTGCTAATTTTCTTGTAGATGTAAGGGGGAAAATATATTTACAAGGGCAATATAGAAAAACAGTAGCCTTTAAGCACATACATATCTCTTAATAGCTGGTTGCTAGGTGCAGCACCATTCTCTTTGCCACAGATTATAACACTTTGCATATCCAAGACAAAAAAAATCTGATGTGTTACACTCACATGACTTTCTCTACTCTTGTACAACCTATTTTTACAAACGCTTATTCTCCATATGCTTCATGTTAATCGAGATATCGAGATGTTAATCTTATTGCTAATTTTCTTGTAGATGCAAGGGGAATTGCTGGGCTTTAAGCGTTTAAGAGCTGGTTGCTATGTGGAGTATTCCATTCTCTTTGTATTACCAGAACAAAAAAATTTGATGTGTTACACTCACATGACTTTCTCTACTCTTGTACAAACTATTTATACAAACGCTTATTCTCCATATGCTTCATGTTAATCGAGATAAACATTTGCAGACTCTATCTTATTGCTAATTTTCTTGTAGATGTAAGAGGAATATATATTTACAAGGGCAATATACAAATACAGTAGCCTTCAAGCACATACATATCTCTTATTAGCTGGTTGCTAGGTGCAGCACCATTCGCTTTGCCACAGATTAATATTCTTTGCATATCGAAGACAAAAAAATGAAAAATCTGATGTGTTACACTCACATAACTTTCTCTACTCTTGTACAAACTATTTCTACAAACGCTTATTCTCCATATGCTTCATTAATCGAGATGTCAATCTTATTGGTAATTTTCTTGTATATGCATGGGGAATATGGTAGATTTTAAGCGATAGTCAAATATTTTAACGCTGGTTGCTATGTGGCGCATTCCTTCTCTTTGCATGTCCAGGACATAAAAAAATGAATAACGAATTTGAGAAAAAGTATAAGTATTGTAAAATTTAAGCAAATAACAAGCAATATCCCGAAAACGGTTCACTCAACAAAAGAAATGTATATGACATAAGTTGTGTATTTTAACGCGATCTACATTTTTTGTGTAGTAAAATTTTGTCTATCTCTTATGGTTTACCAGTTATGCAAAAGTCGTTCACAATGAAGAATACTTTTGGAGACATTCCCAGAAAATTCGAGATATACATTTCATTTCTCATGACATTATCTTAAACATATGATATTTTCATCAAAATCGTTAGAGCCATTTTTGAGAAAATTAAAATTTTCGAAAAATCTTCCATGTAAAGGGTAGTCTGGGGTGGGGGGATTTTCTTGAAAACCTTCGTGTCGCATCTCTGGAAGATACTGAACCTAAATACCAAGTTTGGTGCTTATCCGACTGTTTGTTTTTGAGTTATGCTGTTCACAGACACACACACAGACACACACACAGACACACACACACACAGACACACACACACACACAGACACACACACGGACATGTTTCCAAAAATGCTTTTTTTGGATTCAGGAGGTCTCAAAACATGTATTTCCGGTGAAATCTCGGTATCGAATTTTTGGGTGGAATGCAATACTTCCCCTACTTACTATACGTAGTAGAGAAAGTAATAACGAATTCCCATTTGAGAAAAGTATTGACAAATTTAAGGGAATAACAAGTAATATCTCGAAAATGGTTCACTCAACAACAAAAATGTATATGACATAAATTGTGTATTTTAACGCGATCTACATTTTTTGTGTAGTAAAATTTTGTCTATCTCTTATGGTTTACCAGTTATGCAAAAGTTGTTCACAATAAAGAATACTTTTGGAGACATTCCCAGGAAATTCGAGATATACATTTTATTTGTCATAAAAATATCTTAAACATATGATATTTTAATCAAAATCGTTAGAGCCATTTTTGAGAAAATTAAAATTTTCGAAAAATCTTCCATGTAAAGGGTACTCTGGGGGGGGGGAATTTTCTTGAAAACCTTCGTGTCGCATCCTTGGAAGATACTGAACCCAAATACCAAGTTTGGTGTTTATCCGACGGTTCGTTGCTGCGTTATGCTGTTCACAGACACACACACAGACAGACACACAGACACACACACTTACATGTTTCCAAAAATGCTTTTTTTGGATTCAGGGGGTCTCAAAACATGTATTTCCGGTGAAATCTCGGTATCGAAATTTTGGGTGGAATACAATATTTCCCCTACTTACTATACGTAGTAGAGAAAGTAAAAATGAATAACGAATTTGAGAAAAAGTATAACTATTGGAAAATTTAAGGAAATAACAAGCAATATCTCAAAAATGGTTCACTCAACAACAAAAATGTATGACATAAATTGTGTATTTTAACGCGATCTACATTTTTTGTGTAGTAAAATTTTGTCTATCTCTTATGGTTTACCAGTTATCCAAAAGTCGTTCACAATGAAGAACACTTTTGGAGACATTCCCAGAAAAATTGAGATATACATTTCATTTGTCATAAAAATATCTTAAACATATGATATTTTAATCAAAATCGTTAGAGCCATTTTTGAGAAAATTAACATTTTCGAAAAATGTTCCATGTAAAGGGTAGTCTGGGGTGGGGGATTCTCTTGAAAACCTTCGTGTTCGCATCCTTGGAAGATACTGAACCTAAATACTAAGTTTGGTGTTTATCCGACTGTTCGTTTCTGAGTTATGCTGTTCACATAACACACACACGGACATGTTTCCAAAAATGCTTTTTTTTTTTAAGGGGATCTCAAAAGATGTATTTCCGGTGAAATCTCGGTATCGAAATTTTGGGTGGAATGCAATACTTCCCCTACTTACTATACGTAGTAGAGAAAGTAATTGTAAATTCTACAGCTTGTTCACTTAATTATGTTCTAATTGGTAGTTTTCTGTGTATAAACGCATGCAACCAATTTCGTAATGTATGCTTATTCCGCAATTGTTTTTGTTTGACACTCTCCAATTGTCAGCATTTTTTTTTTGTCTTGATAATGCCACAGATTATATATCCCACTATTGCTCTGCTATTATTAGTACTGTCTGCTTCAAAATAATTCCACACTTCACTCGTGTTTTATTCAATATTACGGTTGTACATTGGTAAAACAAAATATTTATGGAAATAAATCGTACACATTCTGAGAGTGAGTCTCCAAACCATGTATTGCAGAAACGTCATTTAATGCGTCAGCTAAATCAGCTTCATTCACAACTCAGTTAACGCTGCATGTGTACATGGGTACACCTCTACTCCTTCCCTTACTGTTTTGCATGGTTTCATTTATACACAAGAGTCTATGGAATGCTACATTGTAGACTTCATCTACAGGAAACGCAGTTAATGTCTTTGGAGAACTGTAGTCCGACAACTCTTTGGGGGCATGCGCGAAGCAATAACGTGAAATGTCGATCCTTTCATTCTTTATCTGGTATTGAGTTAAATGTAACAACCTTCAGTAATGCAAAACTTAAAAATTTAAAAGCATTGAAGGTTTATCTCAAGGTATTAGCAATCTTCGATACACTGAGTATTGAAAGTATGAAGGTATCGACTGTATCGAGGTCCCATCACTATATATTTTATGTGCTATAAGAATATATTAAAGATTTGATATTTTAACATAAATCATTAAAGCCACTTTTGAAGAAAACAAAAATAACGAAAATGTTTCCATCCTAGAGACAGTTTCCGGTGAAGGAATTTTCTTGAAAATCTTCGTAGAGGGTAATAAATTAAAGTTTGGTATTTAAACTAGTTTTCATGTTTGAGTTATGGTGTTCAAACACATACGTACATACAAACACGGTCCTTTTACTAAACTTCTTTTTTTTTTTTTACTTTCTCTATTACGTATAGTAAGTAAGGGAAGTATTGTATTCCACCCAAAAATTCGATACCGAGATTTCACCGGAAATATATGTTTTGAGACCCCATGAATCCAAAAACAGCATTTTTGTAAACATGTCCGTGTGTGTCTGTGAACAGCATAACTCAGAAACGAACAGTCGGAGAAACACCAAACTTGGTATTTAGGTTCAGTATCTTCCAGAGATGCGACACGAAGGTTTTCAAGAAAATCCCCCCACCCCAGAGTACCCTTTACATGGAAGATTTTTCGAAAATTTTAATTTTTTCAAAAATGGCTCTAACGATTTTGATTAAAATATCATATGTTTAAGATATTTTCATGACAAATGAAATGTATATCTCGAATTTTCTGGGAATGTCTCCAAAAGTATTCTTCATTGTGAACGACTTTTGCATAACTGGTAAACCATAAGAGATAGACGGAATTATACTACACAAAAATGTAGATCGCGTTAAAATACACAATTTATGTCATATACATTTTTTTTTGTTGAGTGAACCATTTCCGAGATATTGCTTGTTATTCCCTTAAATTTTCCAATACTTTTTCTCAAATTCGTTATTCATTTTTTTATGTCCTGGACATGCAAAGAGAATGGAATGCGCCACATAGCAACCAGTTCTTAAAAGATTTGACTATCGCATAAGGCCTACCAATTCCTCTTGCATCTACAAGAAAATTAGCAATAAGATTAATATCTCGATTAACATAAAGCGTATGGAAAATAAGGGTTTGTAAAAATAGTTTGTACAAGAGTACAGAAAGTCATGTGAGTGTAACACATCAGATATTTTTAATTCAGGGAGTCTCAAAATGTGTATATCCAGTTAAATCACAGTACTTCCTCTACTTGTACTTCCTCTATGTACAATAGTAGTAGTAGTAATGGAGTAAGTAAAACTAACAGCGACCTCTTCTTTAACGGATTACACCCTCTGCATAGCACTTACACTCACAAGGACTACAAGCTAATGCCTTGAGTCAGTAATGAGTCAGTAATCTTCGAGGAGCAAGCAAACTCTGGAGCATAGCACAACCGTAATGGATGATCATCCCATTATCTGTATGGCAGTGAAGAAGAAGGAAATGTAATATTGAAGCTGGTTATCGAGACCCAGGAGAAATAATAATAATAATAATAATAATAATAATAATAATAATAATAATAATAATAATAATAATAATAATAATAATAATAATATACGATCGAACATAACGACAAAAATGTGCTGAATTCATATTAGGAATGGGTTTTGTAGGAAAGACAGGAAACAAGGTTTGTTGTCCTCCAAGGATGTATCTACCTGCGTGGACGACAACAAGCCTACCGGAAGTCTCGCTTTGTACTCTGGCTCGGACGGGTAATTTACAACGGTTTCAAAGCTTAGAAGGGTCAGGAAGTATGCGTGCCTTATCTACGATCTAAGAATATTCGTGGGAAGATTTTAAAACTCAAAATAAGCTGTAAGAAGCAGATGGGAAAGTTGTCAAGTGGGGGTAGCCAATAATAAAATCATGAAACATAATGATAGCCAATCAAAAGATCGCGTATGCATCACATGATACGTTTGAACTTAAAACGGAACGAAACATAAGAAAGGTGGGGGAAAATTCTAAGTTTGGCGAAAGGCGTGAAAGAGGAAGAGAAACGCCGAGACACATTCCGGTACAAACTAACCACGAGGACGGTCGACGAAACAAAATTAGAAGAAAATAATCAGCAAGTTTGTAGTGTAAAAATGAAGTTATGAAATCTAGGCAATTCGAGGGCTAGTCGGAGAAACACATAAGTAGCGACTTCGAAAGTGATAAGAATAACAGTGGTTTCGACGACGAAGGTGGCGGGTCGACCAGATAGGAATCTACGTAACCAAATAAAGAAATAACTCAAACTTCGCCGGCAGAATTATTAATATCATCAAGGCAGTGTCACCACCCCTGAAAACAAAGAACCTCAGCTCTACCAAAAACAAATTCCAAATCCCTGCCATCCAACCATCGCACCCGGGACTCTGATTCCACTGAAGCAACTGCCAGGAACAACACAGATGTGTCAGAGGTCAGCGTCAATATAGTGATGAAAGATATGATAGGAAAATTCGCGGATCAAATTATTCAACCCAGCATTCGACTAGCGACCGAGGAAAACCGCGAAAAATCCTTCGGTCAGATTGGTCGGCCCCGGTGGTTTCAACCCGGCACATCCCGGATGAGGGCCACAGACCTTATCGCTAAGCCATCTCGCTCGGTTCGAATAGCGGCTTATCAGTTGAAAATAATCTGATGTGTTACATTCAATGACTTCTTCTATTCACCATCGTTTATTTCTATACAGATTCTACAAACTATTCATACAAAACTTATTTTCTTATTTACTTCATGGTAATCGAAATAGACTTTGGCAGAAACAATTTTATTACACATTTCGTTGCACTATGTTCACCCGTGGACTCCCCCCCCCCACCAAATAAGTCATCCCCAGATTCCATGTGACGATCGGAGAGATTCGTGTACCTTCGTAACAGCTGTGTTCACAACGTACTGTAGAATGGTCTCTACTGAGCGCAATGGTCACCTTGTAAGTGTTTCTCGGTGGTAAAGAAGCTATTGAAAACAAACCGCAAAAAGCGTTTCATTGGCCGAGAGTTTAAGAAGGTATCGCTTGTGCTCATGAGCTTCTTGGTTCAAATCTCACATTAGTGATTGTTATTTTTATGCTCTTAATTTTATTACTGGATGTGTAGAACATTCATTCATTATCTGTTTACCCTCCTCTTATGTAGGACTGACTTACAGGCGGGATGGTATGGGATGAAGGAAGTAGATGAAGCGAAATGTTGGTGAAATGGATGAAAGGAAAGGTGATGATGGAGCAGTTGGTGGAATGAATGGCGGGGGAAACCGGAGAACCCGGAGAAAACCCGCCCAGACACCGTTCGTCCACTACAAATCCCACCACAAATCCCAGGATTGAACCCGGTCCTTCTCGGTGGGAGGCGAGCGGTCTAACCACTCGGCCACGGCGCCGCCTGTAGAACATAATATTGCATTAATATAACTTTATCATTTTACGTTTTAGACATATCTATGCACACAAAACCACAATTCTACTCAACTAAGCGTTTTAAATAACTAAAGAAATAAATGGCAATAAACTATTTATTATCTTCTAAAACTAAGACACATAAAAAATAAATAAAATTTATATCGGGTGTATGAACCCTGAGCACCTATAACTGCCCTCATTTTCGGGGTATTGATCAAATTAAATTCCTAGTAACATGGACGAGAAGCTACAACATCCCAGGCTTCTAGAATTTGTGCCCAGAATTCTATACGAATTCAACAATCCCATCAACTTACCCTATTCTCACAAAGGGAATCAAAATACTCTCAAGTATTACCTGTACTGCGTATTGTTCAGTGTATCGTCAAGCTGCCACAACACACCTAGACCATCCTTTGATACCAAACAGGATAGAGATTTGCGACCATGATGAAATTGTGAAGCCACGTATATTGCATCGCAATAATTATTCTATTGGGAACTGTACCAAAGCCTGTGTTGCGTATGGTGTAAACAAGGCGCAGGTCTTAGAAAAATGTTGCGTTCAAGACATTCATTTTTGTCCACGTGTGAAGTAAGCCGAATAGGTATTCAGGTGCTTAAAAGCGTTAAGTGTATACCGGCCTTAAAATTCCATATTCTTTCGGCGTTATCGCGTAAAACAACTGAATGGCACGCTCGAAAGCTCGTTATGGACAGTATTTTTATAAAGCCTTCTTTGTATCGTTCTGTTAAATGCTTATCTCTACTAGGTTATTTAAAAGCCATTTAACACTACGTTGTGCCGGTTTGGAGCACTAAAACCACGTTAGGTTTTCTTCAATGCACTATACAAGGCGAACGCTAAATATGGCCGTTGCAGACGATAGACGATACTTTGGCGATACATTTTGATACAGAAATTGTCGTGGTGTTAGCATTAGTTATAGAGATATAGGTAGTTATACGCAAAAGTAAATGGAATTATAGTTGCAATTGAAGTTAAACCTCAAGAAAACGCAGCTACTTGGCTGAGTGCTTCTGTGGTCAAAATGACAGCTTACAGCCTTTTTTTTTTTTATTTTTTTGTCTTCTCAACTCAGAAATTCCGGGTTCGATTCCCGGCTCTGACGGGAATTTTTATTTAATTAGAATCATTCTCTACTCTTCGCAAGGTCTGTAACTGTGAATATGTGTGGTTTCCTAATGAAAGTTTATAAAACGAAAGTTAAATGCCAGTAGTCAACGAGCTAGTAACACCATCGTCGTTTCTAACAAAAAAGAAAAGGTCAGATCCGCAATATAACCATAGAAGGCTATAAAAAGTCCAGGACTTGTGTGTGACAGAGACGGTATCATTGCTTCAGCGGATGTGTCGCAAGAAATACATTAATTTGTCTTCAAGTAATGCACCCTTACTTTTTCTGTTCAGAGTCATAGTTCACACTTATTCCACCGATACGGATAGCCGAGGTCGTTAAGTTACGGACTCGTGAACGAGATGTCCGCGGTTCAAATCCCGCCTGGGCAATCTTGCCATACTTAGGAACCTTTCCATCTTTTTCTCAGCCGTCGTAACTGGGTAATGCCGGGGGAGGGGGGTTATCCTAAACTTAGGTCTGGAACGTTTCTTTCACAAATTTCCTTTCCCAATTATCATTTCAATTCATGTACTAGCAGTGCCCACCGACTGTGGTACCGTGGACGGACGTTACTAGTACCTACGCGTTTCTAATTGAAAAGCTGGATTTCAAAACGCACTATGTCAGCATGACTTAGTTCATGTGGGAAATATGCATTAAAATATAGTCATTTTCAGCCTTATTGACCATAATATTATAAATTATATAATTGTTCTAGCTTTAAGAAGCAAGTAAGAAGGGCATGGCATATAAATTAATATCTAAACACATAAAAACGCTACTCCTGAAAAATTCTATTTTCTGACTTAGTATGTTTTTGAGTCCAGCTACTCAATTGTGAAGTTATCTAAACATAACAATGATCGGTTTTTAAAGCGTGTTCCCCGACCCACCCTTTCGTTGTTCGGCATAGCACCGTAATGTGTGCGGAGTTCCTGTAGCGATTTTTAAGTGTGGGGATTCCCGACGAGGACATAAGGGAATTGCCCGGAATTTAAATCCATACTCAGAACGGAAACAATGTGTTTGACATTTGGGAAAAATTGCAATTTTATTGTAATTCTATCATGTATATTACTTTCTCTACTACGAATAGTAAGTAGGGGAAGTATTGTATTCCACCCAAAAATTCGATACCGAGATTTCACCGGAAATATATGTTTTGAGACCCCCTGAATAAAAAAAAAGGATTTTTGGAAACATGTTCGTATGTGTGTGTGTGTGTGTGTGTGTGTGTGTGAACAGCATAACTCAGAAGCGAACAGTCAGATAAACACCAAACTTGGTATTTAGGTTCAGTATCTTCAAGAGATGCGACACGAAGGTTTTCAAGAAAATACCCCCCCCCCTGATTACCCTTTACATGGAACATTTTTCGAAAATTTTAATTTTATCAAAAATGGCTCTACCGATTTTGATTAAAATATCACGTGACAAATAAAATGTACATCTTGAATTTTCTGTGAATGTCTTCAAAAGTATTCTTCATTGTGAACGACTTTTGCATAACTGGTAAGCCATAAGAGATAAACAAAATTTTACTGCACAAAAAATGTAGATCGCATTAAAATACACAATTTATGTCATATACATTTTTTTGTTGAGTGCACCATTTTCGAGATATTGCTTGTTATACCCTTAAATTTTTCCGTACTTATTTTCTCAAATGGGAATTCGTTATTCATTTTTTTGTATTGGATATGCAAAGAGTATTAGTCTGTGGGAAAGAGAATGGTGCTGCACCTAGCAACCAGCTATTAAGAGATATGTCTATGCTTAAACGCTACTGTATTTCTATATTGCCCTTGCAAATACAAAACAAGGAGAACATAGTACGTCTTAAGCGATAGTCAAATATTTTTAGAACTGGTCGCTATGTGTAAAATGTAATTCTCTTTGCTTGTCAAAAGATCGTTTCTGCAAATGTTTATCTCGATTAATATGAAATAGATGGATAATAAGAGTTTGTAAAATGTTGTTATTAGGATACTTCAAAGCATGTATTTGCAGTAAGTCGTGACATTAGTTTTTGGGTGGAATGCAATACTTCCTCTACCTACTACGTACCAGGTAGAGAAAGCAGTAATGTGTTGTTTGGAGCTGTTACGGTTTAGAATATAACCGAATATGAGATTTCTAACGTGGAAGGTATGGAACTCGTTTATAGGAGAAAAGTCATACAGCATAACATCTAACGTAAGCTTCTCTAACTCAATAAGATCAGCTGTGCATTTATGCAACGCATCGGTGACTAAATAAAGAAACATCTGATGTGTTGCATTCACATTATTTTCTCTACCCACTCTTCTGTAAATTATTCTTGTAAAATATTTTCTTGTGAAGAGGCAGTATTTTTAACACTTAAATAATTTCAGTCTAATTATATAATATGTAAATTCAATAACAGCCCGCCTTGAAGCAATATGTGTATGTAATGATTTATAAAATGTATGTAACAGTCATTGCATATGCTTATATTATTGTAACCAAGTGTAATAATGTTATGTGAATACATTACGTAAGTTAATAATGTAGGAGCTGTGAGAGAAATAAGTTAAAAGTTGCTAACAATGAGGTAACAATGAGGTAACCTTGAGGCAATAATGAATTTGAGAGTTTAAATGTTATTTGTGTTCCTTATAAGCATTAATGTAATTTTAGTGACAGTTTAGAAAACAAATAGCCAATCAATAACCAGAAAAAGCTTTAGTTAAATGCAGGTATTCTATTGGAGTAAAAATAGCCAATCAGAGACTTGAAATACAAAAATGTACAAGTTTAGACGGTTGAAATCTAGTCAGTTGCCCGCGGACAGTGTTTGTAGCTGGATGCGAAATGTGTCCTCGAGAAATTAATTACGTATTCGTGTGAGACGAAAATAGTATATGTGTTAAAAAGTGCAAGTATTAAATAAAAGAACATCACAGCTCTCGATATCGTGAAGTGCTATTTAATTTGTGTCAAGGATTAATAAAAAGGAGTGAATTAAAACTTAAAATCTGTGTAAGCCTACATTCTTGTCGCATCACGCCCTGCCAAGACTTCCATGTCTCTGTCAATAATACTGACGCAGCCGAAGCAAACATAAATATTTAATACTTAAAGAAACAGTCAAATTACAAAGTTAATATTTTTTAAACTTGGGGCAAAGACCACCTAAAAATACATTTGGGGCGAAGGCTACCGGAAACTGTGTACTGTACGTGCTGTTGCAAATACTACAATTTCGGCTCCCCAACAGTTGAAATACAATACAACTCCTAAAGAACAATTCTACTTCAAATTGACGCCTAAAGTGTGGTGCAAAAAAATAACGTAACAAACCACCTACTTCAAATTGGCGTCCATACGTGGAGCTAAATAAATAAACAACTCCATCAAAACAACTTCTTCAAGTTGGCGCCCAAGCGTGGTGCTAATAAATAACGTAACAAATCATCTTCTCAGTGAATGTAGAATTACTTGGTATTAATTGTTCTTCGACACAAACCCTGTGTTGGACAAGATTGGAAAGGTAGAATCAGACGACTGTTGCCATGGTAGCTCAGTGATTCGAGCAACCGGACAGACCGAGAGATCCGTGGTTCAAATCCCGGTTATAGCGTTGAATTTTCCAGTTGTCTGATAAGTATGGGAATTAAAGTACTCACAGCATTGTAAGTCGCCATTGGCGCATATCATCTCAATACAATTTCAGATCTTGTGATTTACCGGGAACAATGCAATCAGTTGGGGAATTCAATGCCGTACCGGTATATTGCCATGGTAGCTCAGTGGATAGAGCAAACAGGCGGAGACAGGGCGATCCGTGGCTCAAATCCCGACGATGGTATTGATTGATTGATGGTCGATTCTACCTTTCCAACCTTGTCCAACACACAGTTTGTGTGAAAGAACAATTAATTCCATTAATTGACCTAATAGTGGTTGAAACTATGAAGCTCGGGAATAAAGTACTTACAGCAATGTAAGTCGCCATTGGGGTATGTCATCTCAATACAATTTGAGATCTCCTTGTGGTTTACCGGGAAAAATGCGATTCAGTTGGAGGATTTAGTGTCGTGCCCGCATGTTGCCATGGTAGCTCAGTGGTTGGAGCAACCGACGGAGACTGGGAGATCCGTGGTTCAAATGCCGGCTATGGCATTAGTTTTTAGTCGTCTGATTAGAATTGCTTGTTTTTATTATGTATAATTAATTATAACTCATTACCACTAATGAAATTAATATACGTTTTACAGACCTAATTGGTCTTGTTCTTTATATTTTTATTATTGAGGCAGCTGTAAAATTCAACGCCACAGTCGGGATTTGAACGCTGTTTTTCCGCTTTTCATTGAGCTATTGTGGCAACATGCTGGAGGTACATTGAATTCCCCCAATTGATTCCAAGTGTTCTCAGACAGACCACCAAGGCATCTCACTGGAGATAGCAATCTCAATAGCGACTTGCATTCACAAGTATTTTATTAGTGGGTATACAGGTTTCTTTGTTACAATGTTTTTATTATGTTTAATTAATGGTTTCATTAGTACTTTACTTTCATTACTGTCTTGAATTCATGACTACTAATGCAATCAATTACACCTTTACAAACCTAACCGGTCTAGACTTTTAATTTTTTTTTTATTTTTAATGTATCTGGGAAGCACTTGAAGTCAATTGGGGAATTCAATGTTTCACCGCCATTTGGCAGGGTGGCTCATTGGTTAGAACAACCGCACGGAAGGTGGAAGAACCGTGTTCAAATATTGACTGTGATGTTAAATTTTTCACTTTCTATATTAAAATAAAAAAAGAGAATTACTTATTGTTAATATTTCTTTATAGGTAGACCACATTAGCTAAAGCCATAGTCAGATTTTTAATAAGTGGATCGCTATGTGACGGCTTTAAAATTCCATACTTTTGCATGACCACGAGAAAAAGAATAGCATCTTATAACTTGAAAAAGTTATAAGTGTTTGAGAATTCAAACCCATAGCAAAGATTAGCTTGGAAATATCTTAAATACACAGTTTGGTGTTTAACAGACTTTTTGTTTTTGAGTTATGTTGTTCACAGACACCCATACTCACAGGCAGACAGACAGAAACACGAACAGATAAGGCACACACACACACACGAACATTTTTCTAAAAATATATTTTTTTTCTTTGTTTTAACTCACAAAACGTGAATTTTCAGTAAAATTTCGATAACTAAATTTTTGGATGGAATACAATATGTACTGCCGTCTTACTAGAGATAAATAGTAGAGAAAGTAAAATAGACTATTAAAATGAGTTTTCATGGATATAAGACCTATCTAGATAGATTTCTTGTCCTGCAAATTTCCTTTCAAGTGAATGTTTTCAAAATACACGATGTACATATCGAGAATAGGATTATTATGATTATTATTAGTTTTATTATTATTATTATTAATCAGTACAGTCGATCGTGAATATGATTTCATATTTGGTGTGTTTTTAATCCTTTAATCCCCGATGAAGGGATAATACCCGAAATACTGAACATTTTTATTCCATGACTGTACGTGTTTAAATCTTTCGCTCACGCTGTGTGTGTGAGGGGGGAGTTGTACAAGGGAGCTGAAACTATATGAGAATTTGAGGAAATTGTATTGATGTAATTCATATTTGTATGAAACAGCACAAAATACACTCTAGTTTAAATGGAGAGCTGTCTAAACACGAAAATGTTTAGACGAAGCACACTTATGGAACTGAAATTTCATACATAAGAGATTGCAGTCGTTAAGTCTACATTAAGATTTAATTCCTTTTATTAGTACTTGCTGTTTTACCTGCCATTGTACAAATGCACTCTATAAATAAGGGGTTGAAGATAAGTAGAGGTCGTGAGTAGCTTAGAATTTTCACGCTTACCTAAAGCCAAGTGTCCTGCGCTTTGTCCAGGCTGGTAAAATGGTCAAAATTTGTGCAGATATGAGATGGGGTAGGTTTTTTGAAGTTGTAAGGTATCCTGTAATTTTTGCTATATCCTATGCATATTTCAAGTGTACCAATTTGTGCCCCGACTGACCAAGTTCTGTCTGTAAAGAGCTGAAAAAAGAACGCTAAGGAAAGGCAACATTGATAACGAAAATTAAGCGTAAACATAACGTAAACTTAAAAATTAGATGATATATATTGTAATGGATCTGTTCACAATGAAGCACGTAAACACAAAAATAAACATTGAATGAAAAGGAAACTCAGAAGCTTGCAAAGTCCAAACTTTCAGGTTTATGTCTATGTCAAACATAAGAAACTAGACGGTCACGGAGCGTTTCTCAACATGTAATTATTCTGTCATCTCATACAAGATTTTCTGTCATGTGTTGACTCGTTAACTGATTTTATGTGCTTGATCACGGGACAGCAATCACTGGGATATCTATAAACATCGCAGCAAAACAAACTGTGATGGTAGACGGGGCTTTTTTGTGATTTTAGCTTGCACTATCTGTTAACATTTGTGACATTGAAGGTCGCATTTTACGATCCATGAATTATCCATATTAACAACGGCATTAATTTTATTAAGCGTATTTAAAACTATTAGTTCTGTTTCTGAGAACACGTAATGTTCATAAGTTGTTGCGTGCTGTGCCCATTAATTCTATTTTTTTTTATTGTGGCGCGTGCACACTCTTCGCAATAAAATAATCTAGTGGCTGACTCATGTAAGAAATAACGAAGACAAACAAGGTTCAAAAACATTTAAAGAAATAATAGCTAATTCTTGGAGATATAATCTTAATATATTTAAAAATTCACTAACACTTGACAGGCTTTACATTTGCTGTAACATATACGTATAATTCTCCTTGAGTCGAAACTCGCTCTAATCCAGATATTCACGGTACGCCACACGCATAGTACGAATGTAATTTAGTGAAGTACTTATAAAGAAGAAAGAAATTTGGAAAAGGTTAAAAGCGTGTGACTGTTCCCGCGACCCCATGCGTCGAGCTTAAGTCGCTGTTTCTGCCGTGAATAGATAGATTCTCGACTGTTCAACTCTTCTCGTACCCGTAACCACTTGGCTCCGACCTGCGGGGAGGGATCACATAATGACACGTCGCTCAGCACTAACGCCACACAGCGAGGAACCAGTTCGCCATGTATAGTTGATGAAACTCAGCTGCTTCCAGCGGGCACGGCCGACAACCCATATAAATTGGTCGTCTCGTTTTAAGGCGAAGACGATATAGCAAGGTATATGTTAATGACCACTAATATAGTCAACATTCAGCCTGACGAGGCGAAGGGCTGGAATTAAAGGGGAGCTAGTAATAGCTCAAGTTTCCTTTAACCGTGTAGCTTGTTCATTTTGATACATATACATTACCCCTTTTGTCGTGTTTACTGTAAAACTTCGTACGATTGCTAATAGCAAGGACGATAACTACCATGTACCTAGAGATAATTTTGTATTGTACGAAGCGTTGCAGTGGTGGATTATAAACTGTGTGCGCATTTTGAGGAGAGAGAGTACAAAGGGCGGCCAGCGCAGCGAACTAGGATCCCTAACGTTTCCAATTACATTCCGGCTGTCCATTTGAAGCTTACCATGTCCGCACGGAAGGGTTCGGGGAGAGGGTTGTATGCTAGGAAAAAATCGTATATGTTACATTCAATGACTTTCTCTACCCTGTATCATTTATTAATGGATATGGAGGATGTTCTTGCGAAAGCTCATATTTCTATCTACTTCAGTTTAATCGAGAAAAACCTTTGCAGAAATAACCACATTACACATTTCATTAAATACAATGGGCACAGCGATAGTAAAATGCTTAAGAAGTGGACGCTATATGCTGGTCTTAAAATTCCATGAATTCGCGAGAAACAACTGAAAATCGACAGAACTTTAAAAGAAGAACTATTGAACAACGTTATTTTAAATAAATTGTTGGTTTTAAAGCGATTTACATTATGTAGTGTGTTTTCGTCTGATACTTAAGGTTTACTAGTTACACATAATTATACAAAATTCCTTCCGAATGAAGCGGACTTCAAAGGTTATTATAAATACAAGATATACATTTTATTTTTCATGTTAATATCTTTAATATGTGGTATTTTAATCAAAATCTTAGAGTCATTTGTGAGAAGATAAAACATTTCGTAAAATGTTCTATGTAAAGGGTAGTTGGTGGATTTTCTTGAAAATCTTCGTGTTGCATCTATGGAAAGATATTAAACTTAAATACCAAGTTTTGTAATTATCCGACTTTTCGTTTTCATCCACCCAAATCCCCTTCCACACACTCTGACGGACCTGTGTCTACTTTTTCTTTTTTTGGATTCAGGGTGCCTCATAATATGCATTTCCGTGAAATCTCGGTATAGAATTTTTGGATGGGATGTAGTACCTCTCTACCGACTATGTATATGTTACAGAAAGTAAAACAGCTCTCTCACCCAAGCACGCCCACCGCATACGCCGCATATCACCGTCCATCATGTCTGACCCGGCAGCCCTGAAAGATGGAGAGGGAAATGAAATGAGAGGACATAACCGACAGGGAAATTCTTGGTAATATATAATCCCTACCGACCTGGGAAAACTCGAAAAACACTCAGGGTGGGCAGTGCAGCGGGAAACGAACCCCAGAGCTCCCGAATATGAGCCTCAGATGCTAACGCCTGAGCCATCCCACTCGATGTTACATATCAGACTTCTCTCTTTTATTTCTTCAGTGGAACTAGTATCTGTGTAATTAAAATCAGAAGAACCTTGCGTTGCGTTATCTCAGCTGTATAAATATTATTCTTCCTGTTGTTTCAGTGAAGGTGAACACTCCCAAATACTCCCAACATCAGTGCTTTATGAAGATGTGTTTTCTGCAGAGGAGGTGTGCTTTCGAACCACAAGCATTACACTTCGTTATTTAAGAGAAGTAACCCTTTAAATCCGTGAATACAGAAAAAAAAACACTGTGAGTGTGAGAGAAAGAGCGGGGGCTTTACCACATAACTGAAATATCAAAAGTCTTATGCCAAATTTCTACTTAAATTAGACATATTTCCAGGATAAGAAGCAAATATTTTCAGGAAACTTTTTCTATCCTAAGCAACTCTCAGGTAAAGTATATATTGCACAGGGGCCCCAAAACACAGGCAGAAGCGCCACACGTAGGCAATGAGGCCCTTTGTGCTTCAAACGCAATCTATGGGAGGGAAGAATGAGGATGAGAGACACGAAGGGCGACCAGATCCGGGAGACAACTTGCGGACGGGGATCCTAACGTTTTCAGATAGAACGCATGCAACGCCGCTCAAGCCCAATTACAAGCCCCAACTCCCGAGGGTCCTCTTAAGGGGAACCTGCTCCGAGAGTACTCGCAGGTAGATCCTTCAGCTGTCCAACCGACGCCAGGGAGAAACCTTCATAAAGCACACCTTCATCTCCCAGCCACAACACGCCGAACACCTGAGGCAGGTGATAATGGAGGAAATGAAGGGTACAGGAACTGAGGGACAGGGAAGTTGTGGTAAAAAAGGAACCACCGTAGCCTTCGCCTACCGAACCGTGGAAACCACGAAAAACCCATTCTCGCCCGGAATCGGGCCTCAGAAATGCGAACCCCACACTTACAGTAGCCATTTCGTTCGGTAAGCAACAATTACTTGTAAATGGCTTAAAGTTTTACTTTCTCTACCATGTACCCAGTAGGTAAAGGAGGTACTGCATTCCACCCAAAGCTACGATATCGAAATTTCACCGGAAATACATATTTTGCGGACCCCGTAATACAAAAAGGTATCTTTAGATAAAGGTCCTTGTGTGTTTGAACAGCATAATCCAAAATACGAAATTTCCGATAAATACCAAACTTAGTATAAAGGTTCAGAATCTTTCAAAGATAACGACACGAAGATTTTCAATAAAATCTCTCCATACCAAACTACCCTTTACTTGAAAGAGTTTTTGAAACTTTGGAATTTCTGAAAAAATTACGCGATATTTTTGATTAAGATATTTGTATGACAAAATGTATGAATTTTCTGGTAATAGCCTGTGAAGCGCAATCGCAAGAAATTTTGAATAATTTTGTATGTATAACTCGTAAACTATAAGAGATCGGCATAAACGCAGTACACAAAAAGCTTAGATCCTTTAAAAAAAACAATTTATTTAAAATATATTTTTTTGTGGCATCAACCATTTCCGAAATATAGGTACGTTATTGTAGGTTTGAATTTTTCAATGCTTTGTCATTTCCTTAAAGTGCTGTTGTTATTCAGTTTTTTTCGCGATGTCATGGAAAGTGTATGGAATTTCTAGGCTAGCATATAGTGACTAGCTTTTACATTTGGCTATCGATTCGGATTCATCTCTTCCCCTTGTACTCTCAACGAAATGTGTTATAAAATTATTTCTGCAAAGATTTATCTCGATTTAGAAAAATAAGCCTTCGTAAGAATAGTTGTGGAAGTTATATAAAAATAAACGATAGTAGGTAGAGAAAGCCGTATGTCTATGATACATCAGCTTTTTAAACTTAACTTTTACTATCTCAAAAATGGCGTTGCAAAATCTGATTTGGCTTGTCCAAAAACATTTTAGAAGCATTTGATCTGGTCTACAGATGATTCTAGAGGTGGTATTCACTCTGCTGCAGGAATATTCAGTGCCTCTCCGACAACTGAACTAAGTTACACACTCGGTAAGTGCTGCGCTGTGTTCCAGGCAGAGATTATGCAATTCTTGTCTGTGCTCAAAGAGGAATGCAAAAGGACTAAAGGCTATTAAGCACATACTGATCCTCTCTAATAGTCAAGCTGTCTTTAAATCTCTTAACTTACACCAACTTGAATCTAAATTGGTATGGTAATGACTTTAAACCCCTCAGGCGCTGTCACGTTTTGTTGAGGTGGGATGGGTGCAGGGTCATCAAGGAATTGAGGGAAATGAAAAAGCAGATCAACTAGCCAAGAAAGGAGTGATAATGGGCCTGAACCTTTCTGCGGTATAAGCAAATCACGTGCTAGAACCACAGTAGTAAAATGAACTAGAGAACGTTATAAGATGGAGCACATCTGCTCTCAAACAGCATGTAAACACAGTCGAAGGACCTAACGAAACCTTCACTAGATATCCTCATAACCAGGGATAGGATTTTTAGGTACAAATTTGAAATGAAAAAAGGAATGGGAAAAGGTGCTCAAATAAGGTGAAAAAGGGACAATAAGGTGTTGGTTTATTTAAGGGAATGCACAACTGAAATTGCTATTTTCTAAACTATCCATTAAATTGGGCTGAAATTTTAACCACACGCCAGTCTTTTTTTAGATATAATTGTTTTGAGAATTTCAATCCAAAATCTTAATTAGTTTTCAAGTTATTAATTTTCAAAGTATAAAATTATGGGTATATGCAAAATACAACACATGATGCATTTTTTCAAAAAAAAAATCATATGTTGCTTCTATGTCAAGGAACTACAAATCTATCATATAATTTTTTCTACCATTTTTAGTTTAAGATAAAAAGAGTTTTGCAGTTTTGTATTTGCATTTTTTTCGTTTTTTTGTATACATTGTTATCTTCAAAAATTAGTAGCGCAAAATCTATTCATTACACAGAAAAATTATATGACAGTTTTATTTACTTGGGTTTTTGAAATAAGCATTAAAATGTCAATATGAATGGATGAAAACTACATGGTGTGGAACATTTTGAATATGCAGAAATGCTGAAAATAAGAAACGACTTAAAATGCAGTTTTAAAAATATAATCAGCAAGCAACCAAATGCGCAGGGTATTTAAAAAGTCTCCTAACGATCCTGAAGCGTTCTCTAGGTCAAAAATAAAAGTGGGTTTTAAAACTACAAGCAATGGATAATTTTTGGGAACATATATATATATATATATATATATATATATATGGGTTAATTTCAGTTGTGCATTCCCTTAACTAATTCGCCGATTTATCTTTCCTCTATTCTAATTTATTGAACTACAAACAAGTACATGAAATTGTCACACATCAAAAGAAGAATAAAGCATGAAGCTGTTGTACTTCAAGACATTAAGCATCTCCACATTTTTAAAAGTAAGTCTGTTTCTATTAGGAGACAGAATGTCTTTGTAGATGCTAAAGCTTCTTTCAACATCCACAGAAACCATTGGGGCAAACCTTGTATTCACTCGGAATCGCAACTTTACAGATGTGGCGAATTCCTCAATGTCTGTATTCTTCTGAAGACTAGATTCAAGTTTGTCTTTGGCAAAGCCATCTAACTGCTCCCCCACGGAAGTAAAAATATCCCATTGTTTTTCCTTTTCCAAACCTTGTTCTTCCAATCGTTTAATAGCTGCAAGCAGGTGTTTGTAACTATGGACACAATATAATTCTGTCTGCAAATTATGTATTTTCTCCGGTAACAGAAGTTGCTGTGACTTGAAAATTGCACCTGCGTCAGATGGATCCAAAGAAAGCACAAACTCTTTAATTTTGTCAAAATTCTCACACAACATAGAAGCACACTCAATCCAAGATCCCCACGAATAATATCACATGCTTCAAGTTAGGAAATAAAGGTTACAATTGGTTAACAGCTGAAACCATGCATGGAGCCTGGTCCGTAACCACAAGAAGAAGTTTTTCAAACTCGATACCAGTAGGCCAGAGTTTTTGGCAGAAGTCCATAGTGGATTGAATTACTGTACTGGCATTGGTTTTCTGCAGCTCGTGCATTTTTAACAACATGGGCTTAACTTTCTCTACTGCTAAGGGAAAAACTAAAATGTTCAAAACATATTGTTCCATTGAGTCTATGGTTTCATCCACAATGATTCCCACATCGCAATCAGACACTTTCTCCTTGATTCTTTCTATGGTTTCTTGGTAAACAGGTTCCATTTAGTTTTTTCTTAAAGTACTCTCATCGGGCATTGACATCTTTGTGTATTTTTCAAGAAATCCCTTGAAGGCTGGATGGTTCATCTTATTGGGTGGAATTCCTGCTTGTGTAAGAGCTGCACACAAATCAATGTTTAATTCCTTCAAATTTTGGTTTTTGAAGAACTCTGTTGAAACGCATTTCTTAATAGAGGTTGCCGTGATTTGTTTGCTTGAAGAGTCTTGTTCATTTGATGCTTAGAGTTGGAAATGTGTTGTTTGGTGCGATCTCGTTGGTGTTTTTCATCTAACAAAATTCCTGAATCAGAAATAGTACATCGCATAACAGTTCCATCAGTGTCTATGAAATCTTGTTTGAATTCCTCAGCCAGAACAATAAATCGAGCACTGGACACCTTTGGCATGGTAAAATCTAGTACGAGTACACCCGTTTGGTAGTGTAACATAGAGCTAACACTAGTTCACTTGCTAAAGCAATGCAACTTTCACACAACTCACTCTTGTGCCAATTCGCTGTCCACATTCTCTTATAACACCGCGACAATTACCGGAATGTTTTCATTCATGCTGGAATTTCAGTCTCAGCGATTTCTAGTAGTTTCGAGCAGAACCCAGTCTTAATAATTCTCGGAACTGCGCGGGTGAGTTTACTGCCGTCTCTGCGTGCCCAGCCTTCGCCTCCACGCAAACGATGACGTCTCTCACAGTAACAAACTCACATTCACGAGCAGCAGGCTACTGATTCTGGTAGGATAGAATCACTCATTGCCAATTGCATTATCGCGGGCTATATTATAGCGGCAATGCGAGAGAAAGAGGTTTTCGTCGAACACACAATTATTTTCCATTGTTGCGGGTGTGCTTTCAATTCTCGCGCGGCGTTTCCTGAAAGAGGTAGGCTTACTATTCGCACGTACACAGCAAGCTGAGGAGACGTTAATTGAAGGTTAAAGAATAAATTGGAATAAAACTTAAAAGAAAAAAGGGAAAAAAGGAGATAATGGACATGATTGGGGGAAAAGGGGATAAAGGTGCCAAAAAGGGGCAAAGGTCCCAAAAAAGGGGAAAAGGTGCGAGAAAAAATGCCTCTTTTCGCAACTAGAAACAAAATTTCACACTGTGATATCTTTCCGCACAGCTTTAACTTACCCTAAGAAAAAAGATGCGCACCTAAAAATCCTAACCCTGCTCATAACCTTAACTTATAGAGCAAGAATCAGGAAGGCAGTAAGATTACTTTCTGGACATGGATTCTTGAAAAGCGTTTACAGACTGTAAGGCATCCTCCAAAAGATTTCCAGTTGCAGACTCTATAATAAGCAGAAGGAAACAGTCCAGCACATACGAGTGTTAAATGGCGCGGCACTAGGAAGAAGAAGATTTCATCTCTTTGGAACCTCAATTTTGGATAGGTCAAAAGATTCTATCTTAGGAAAGGGAGTTCTGGCGCTAACCAACGCTAAGGAACTCGAATTCCTATGCTAGGAAAAAAGGATAGCACAAAAGACCTCTAAATGTCGAAGTGCGAGGGTCCTTTAACCCTCAAACATCCCCTAATATACCACCACGACCACCACCACTATTGGTATGACAAATTGTGTATGCAAAGATGTCCGTAAAACACCTGCGACGTCTGTTTTTAACTTTTTGAATTTTCTACCAGGTGGCCCAACAGCGCCGTTTTTCACGTGTGCAGATATCCCTTCGTGCGTTAAAAGAGTTGCAGAACTCAACGGGGTAACTGCAAGTAAACACCAGTCAGTGGGGAACTGGCACAATAACGAGAGCGGCCTATCCTCTTGCTTATCAGCGAAGATGACGAGCGGATCGCGCCCTGAGAAACAGTTTCCAGGCTTGTTCCAGCCCATGATGATAGACAAGAACAGTGTAAACAGACCGAAAAGGTCTTAGAATGTTTTCCACTTCAATTACGGAGACTTTATTGTTGAGGGAATAAATCCACATTTCAGATTGATAACCAATTAAAATGTCCTTCATATTTGACCATTAGCAATATACACCCTTAGCATCATTTTAAAATTGTGTTTACGCTGTTCTTATCCAACTTTACGGACTCCCATTGCAGGGTTAAATCAAAACATTAAAGCGCCCGTAACGAAATCCATGAAAACATGAGAGTTCGTAGTGTTTCGCTGCAATCCACTGTGTTTCCAAGCGTCTCCGCATATCCCGAAGAAGGTTTGTTGCTGCTACATATGGAAAGTCAGTTTGAAGATGATGTGTTATATTTCGACTGTTGGGGAGCCGAACTTGAAGTAGTAACAACCACACGTATGGTAAAAAGTTTCCGGTAGCCTTCGCCCAAAAATGTACTTTCTGGTGGCCTTTGCCCCAAGTTTAAAATTATTAGCTTTGTATTTTTACTGTTTCTTTAAATATTATATATTTATGTTTGCCTCGGCTGCGTCATTATTATTTAGAGACATGGATTTCTTTGCAAGGCGTGGTGCGACTGAAGAATGTAGGCTTACACAGATTATAATTTCACTTCACTTCTTTTATTAATGCTTCACACGATTTAAATAACACTTCACTGATATAGAGAGAGCTGTGAGATTTTTTTATTAATGACTTGCACTTTTTTAACACGTAAACTATTTTTGTCTTGCACGAATACGTATTAAATTTCTCGAGGACACATCTCGCGTCCGGTTAGGAACACTGTCTACAAGCAACTGACTTGATTTCTACCGCCTAAATTTGTAAATTTCTGTATTTCAAGTCTCTGATTGGTTAATCCTAGTCCAATAGAATACCTTCATTTAACTAAAGCTTTTTCTGGTTGTTGATTGGCTATTTTATAAACTGTCACAAAATTACATTATTGCTTCCAAGAATTACAAGTAGTATTGTTGAACTTTCAAATTCATTATTGCCTCAAGGTTACCTCATTGTTACCACATTGTTAGCAAACTTTAACCTATTATTCTCACAGCTCCTATATTATTAAATTACGTAGTACATTCACATAATATTATTACACATGTATACAATAATATAAACATATACAATGACTGTAATATACACTTTTTATATATTGTTACATACACATATTGCTTTAAGGCGGGCTTTTATTAAATATATATATATATATTATATAATTAGACTGAAATCATTTAAGTGTTAAAAATACTACCTCAATCCATACTGTCGTTTCTGAGAACCGCTGGTATGACAGATGCATATGCTTCGACGATCGTTGAAGTAAGACCTCTCCATTGAGAAGATCTGCTTGACACACTATATTATTGTTCTGGTACCAAAAGAAAAACATCTATCAGGAGATCTTAGTAGCCAAGTTAAGGAGGCAACCTCGGCCGATCCAGCATCCAGGAGTACTTTTGATTCAAGTAAGCGCGATCCGCTCATCGTCTTCGATGATAAATAAGAGAAATAGAAGGAAGGTCGCTCCACTAATACGCCAGTTCCTCACTGACCTGTGTTTATTTGGAATTGCCCCGTTTAGTCCCGCAACTCTTTTAAAGCACGAAGGGATATTTGTACACTTGAAGTACGGCGTGGTTGGGCCACCTGGTATATTCTTACGTAAGGTTTACTATAGATAAAACGCAGGCCTTATTAAAATATGTAATTTGTTTAATTTTTTTAGCATTTGCCGTTTCTGAAATTCGGTATTGTGCATCTAGGTTTATATCTACCATTAATGCTATATGTTCCAAATACGATGATTGGTTTGTGTGATGAACTCATAGCTAGCGTACATCACTTTGCGCCGGTCATCACTGCCAGACTTTAAGGGGTGCATCTGTGATATTCTTAATGATAACAGTGGTGCAAAGTAGTCGCACTCAAAACTTTTTGAAAAATCTGTTGTTGAGTTTTATAGCATCTTCAGACTTTTACGGAAGCTTATTTTTTATATCTACTTCATGTTAATGCAGATAAATGTTTGCAGAAATACGTTTTAATACGCATGTCGTTGTAGCCCTTAGGGGGATAGAGGTAACTGAATTGATAGTCAGATGTTTAAAACTGGATCGCTACGAGGCAACACTGAACATTTTTAGAAAATCAAGCAAGGATTAGTTTTAAAAACATTAAATGGTGTTATTGTTTTTCAAAATATTCCCTTTTAACATCAATGCATTTTTGCATACGATGAAACCCATTCTTAAAGCGGTGATGCCACTCTTCCCGAGGCACTTCAGAAGCCGATTTTTATAATGTTCCACTGCTTCATCTGATGACAAAAAAGTGATTCCACGAATTGTATCTTTAATTTTTGGGAAACAGCAAGAAATCACAAGATGTTAGGTCGCGCTGTAGGTGGAGAGCCCATGGTACTGACCTTTAGGACATCCTGATACTTAGTTGTTAGTTTTGCTTATGCGACGATGCATTGTGATGATGCAGCATTAAACATTAACTGCATGAAAGAAGTAGGCCTTACACTGATGAACAATTACAAAGAACCTACATACATGTGTCACAGAGGGAAAAAACCTATATTTAATCTTCAGAAATGAAAATGTTGGGGAAAAGGAAATTAAAATACTCACAAATACCGCTTATCGCCTCTCAGGAAACACCAACTAGTAATAGCAACAATAAAAAAGAGGAAACCAGAGGAGCCTAACCTAAGGTCTATAGTAAGAAGAAGATTAAACAAAGAGGCACTAAGAGAATCAAATTCAAAGTTGGAGGAAACTAGGAGAATCATCCAGGAGGGAAAGTACGACTGAATGAGGCGATACAGAACATAAGTAGCATAATAAAAGAAACACAACAGAGTCCAATCCCGAAGAGCACAAAAATTATTTTGCTCCAGAAAGAAAAAAATGCTACGGACCCTCAAGACTTATTGAAATGCAGACACAAAGAGGCGATGCAAAGCCCTGTTGAGAAGGGGAAAAAAGAACATTTTGCAGAGGAAGAAGCCAACAAGTCGACAAAGGCTGCAAAAGAAAATCCTTTTGCAGTGTTGAAGCCAAGAAAACCAACTTTCACATCAGCAATACAAACGCATTTCAACCGGGTGCTCAACTGCAGAGACACAGGTGAATATCGGCAGGCAAAATCAACAGACTGTACAATTGATGGCTTCTCAAGAATCATTGTTCAGGAGGTGGAAGGAGCAATAAACGAGTTGAAGAATGGGAAAGCGGCAGGCTCAGGCACCATTTGCAATGAACACCTAAAAGACTCAGGAATGGTCTTAGAAGAAACTTGGGTAAATTTGTTCAACAGGTGCCTAGAGCTGGGAGAAATACCAGAAATATCAAGAACATTAAGGTGATGTACAAAGAAAAGGACGACACAGCAGCACCAGACTCATACAAATTGAGTTTTGTTTATGGACGCTCTTTAACTGCTATGGTCTTTAGCGTCCCATAGCTCTGAAGAATACAACCTTAAATTAAAAAAAAAAACAACGCTCGACCTCTCGGTTGACTAAAGAGAAAATACCTGAGAAGCAATTTGGATTTCGGACAGGTAGATCCACCCTGCAGGCACTCGTCAACCTACCAAGAGACATAAAGGAAGCCTTACAAAAGCAGAAGGACAAACTGTACGCCAGCTTGGTGGAATACCAGAAAGCTTTTGAGCAGCTTGACGGAATAAGATTATGACAAAGCTAGAAGACATGATCGGAAAGGACAACTCCTGACGCGAATTATAAGATCGATACTATCTCGTGGCAATACCGGATGGCACATTACAATCCAGACCCATCAAGCAAATAAATGGGGTTTTGCAAGGGGATCCGTTATGCCCCTGCTATTCAACCTAGCAAACAGCAACGATGTAACGAAGGTGGTGAACAAACGTATATTGTTGTTCACATAAATGCATATACATTTATGCTGAAGATATGGTCATGACGGCAAGGTAGATCAAGGACCCACAACAGAGTTTCAACTAACTAACAAGATTGGGCAGATGAAAAGATCTAAAAATAAATAGCAAGAAGACCGCTCAAATGTCCCTCTGGAAAGAAGGAGAAGAAGAACGCAGAAACAATAACACTTAGAGGAGAAGACCTAACAGAGAAGAACAGTTGCAAATACTTAGGAGTAACCCTGCAAACGACTGGAACACTTGCAAAAGAGAAGGCCATAACTGTCATAAGAGCCATAAACGACATAGATCATATAGAGTAAATCTCCCTAGAGGTGGCAATGAAACCCTTCAGAGCAAAAATTGTCCGAATTCTGACATATGGCATGCATCAAATAGAAGAGAACGTAAAACAGGACCTAAAAGAATGGGAGAAAGTGAAGAGTACGTTCTTCAAGCGAGCAATTGGGGTGTCGGAATATACACCATGGAGGTAAGTATACTTTCTGACGAGAGAGCTCTTTCTGATGGAAGAGTTTTACTACGAACTGATACTCCCTGCAACAGAGGCCTGTAGAAAACTGATGGCAGAAAACCTGAGGAAAAGAAGTGAGGTCGAGGACGACTTCTATGCAACAAACGCAGTGACAGACAGGAGTTGGACAGCACCGAATCAAAACATGGGGAACGTTATAACGAGGCTGACCGTGCAGGGTTTCCAGCATAAAGTATGCTACAAAAACAATTTTTATGCAGTGACGGATAAATGTTTTTGCAATTCCTGTGGACTAAAATGTGATAACTACCACCTTCTGAGCTGCAACAAATGTCCAAAACCAGTGACACAACTTAGTGCTGAGAACTTAGAATGTTCATTCTGCAGCCTTGTGCGCACTTTACTTATTATTCCTTTTGGGTATTTTTCACAAACTTTACCAGTCAGCAGTAACGATACATCTATCTTCCAATGCTATAGTAGCAATAGGCCCGTTTTAGGGGAAGAAACTAGCAACCATCTTCATACCATCACTGCGGGTCCGTCTTTTCAGGATCATAAAAATAAATCTAAGATTCATCACGAGTAACGAAATTCCAAACCAAATTTGAAGTTCCGCCTTGGAATTTTTCCAGAGTTTTTCTGCACCAATCAATGCGTTGTTGTTTTTAATCAAGAGTCAGGTTATGTGGAATCCATAGACAACAACGTTTTCTCAAGTTAGTGCTGCTGTAATTGTTTTGGATTTGATTCTTACCTATGTGCAATGTCGTCCGAATAAATTCATAAGATGTCCGTCGATCTTCTTCAAGAATTGCCCGAACAGTGGCATTATTTTCATCAGTAACAGCAGTTCTTGGGCGTCCTTCACGAAATTCATCAGTAAGAAAAAAATTTGATGTGTTACACTCACATGACTTTCTCTACTCTTGTACAAATTATTTTTAAAAACGCTTATTCTCCAAATGTTTCATGTTAATCGAAATGTTAAACTTATTGCTAATTTTCTTGTAGATGCAACGGGAATATGGTAGGTTTTAAGCGATGGTCAAATCTTTTAAGCGCTGGTTGCTATGTGGCGCATTCCATTCTCTTTGCATGTCCAGGACAAAAAAGCTGAATAACGAATTTGAGAAAAAGTATAAGTATTGAAAATTTAAAGGAATAACAGGCAATATCTCGAAAATGGTTCACTCAACAAATCAAATGTATATGACATAAATTGTTTACTTTAACGCGATCTACATTTTTTGTGTAGTAAAATATCGTCTATCTCTTATGGTTTACCAGTTATGCAAAAGTCGTTCACAATGAAGAATACTTTTGGAGACATTCCCAAAAAATTCGAGATGTACATTTCATTTGTCATGAAAATATCTTAAACATATGATATTTTAATCAAAATCGTTAGAGCCGTTTTTGAGAAAATTAAAATTTTCGAAAAATGTTCCATGTAAAGGGTAATCTGGGGTGGGTGGATTTTCTTGAAAGCCTGTGTGTCGCATCTCTGGAAGATACTGAATCTAAATACCAAGTTTGGTGTTTATCCGACTGTTCATTTCTGAGTTATGCTGTTCACAGGCACACACACACAGACAGACACACACACGGACATGTTTCCAAAAATGCTTTTTCTTTGGATTCAGGGGATCTCAAAATATATATTTCCGGTGAAATCTCGGTATCGAATTTTTGGGTGGAATACAATACTTCCCCTACTTACTATACGTAGTAGAGAAAGTAAAAACGTTGAATTCCCTGTACCTCTTCGCCAAATGCATTTCTAAGCCGATCTTCATGTTCTTTAGGCGTTAATGACGATTTAAAATCGTAAACAATCATGGTTTAAAATGTTCTCTGCTTAAATTCATTTTTGGGTCAACAGAAAATCGTTAAATGTTGATAATTAACAAACCATTAGAGCAAATCGAGCAAACTACACAGCAAGCAACTCGCAAAACTTTAAAATGTAGCTGTCAAACATAAATCAATTTCAGAAACATGGCGTTCTAAAATTTTTCAGTATGGCCCTTGTATATTTGGTCTTAAAATTGTATGGTATTTCCATGGCATCAGGAGAAACAAACAAAAAGCGACAATAATGTGAAAGGACAGCACTGAGCAATTTACACCAATAATAACGGCGGCATTTTATGGATTAAATAAATAATGTGTTTTAAAGAGATCGACAATTTTTGTGTAGTAGGCTTTATCTATCGTTTTATGGTTTAACCACTATAAAAGGTTATACAAAATTCTTATGAATGAAAGGGGTTATTCCCAGAAAAATGTAAGATATAATTTTATTTGCATTATCATAATTTTAAACACGTGGTACTTCAATTAAGAGTTTGGAGCGCTTTTTGAGAAAATTAACATCGGAAATTTTTCCATGCAAACAGTACTTACATTTCGGGCGATTTTCTTGCACATTTTTGTGTCGTATCTTTGGCAGATACTGAACTTAAATATAAAGTTAGGTATTCATTCGACTTTTAGGTTTTAAGTTGGCGGTTCATAAATACACACACACACACACACACACACACACACACACACACACACAGTAATACCTTTATCGAAAAATGAAACTTTTTTGATTCAGGGACCTCAAAACACATGTTTCCCGTGGAATTTCGACATCGAATTTTTTGGGTGGAGTGCAATAATACACTGCCGTTTGTGAATATTGCAACAACAAGAAAGAATTTCCCGAATACTCCAAACTTGGTGGAAGTGTAGAAGAGTGTGCAGAGCCCCCTCGTGTCGGTCCGACAAGGTCAGTTTGCGCCCAGTGTAGTCAGTGCAGAGCTGTCAAACAAGGTGGAAACAATAAAGTCAGTGCCAGTATGCCTTATCGACGTCAAAGGGAGCCATATCGTCATGTGAGTGATTTCGAAAGGGGCAGAATGATCGGTCTCCGGGAAGCAGGTTTGCCATACCGTGACATTTCGGCTCGTACAGGGCATGCTGCTATGACAGTGATGCGTGTATAGAAGCAGTGGATAGATGAAGATCATTCGCAGCGAAGAGAGGGTAATGAGGGACCGTACAGCTTCATCCACAGTATTGGCTCGACGCTGGAGCACTGCAACAGGTATGAACTTGCCTGCTTCAACGGTTCGTCGCCCTCTGCTGCAGGTTGGACTGGTTGCATGCATGCCATTACGTCGGCTTTCACTGTCCAGAAACCACAAGCTCCTCCGACTGCAATGGGCACGTGAACACCGTGCTGAGTGACAAAATGCAGTCTTTTCGGACGAGTCCCGCTTCAACGTGTCCTATAGTGATGGCCGCATACGTTTCCGGCGGTACTGTGGTGAACGCAACCTGGAGGGATGCATTGTTGAGCGCTATAGCGGACGAACACCAGGTGTGATGATTTGGGGCGCCATTGGTTACAACAACCGATCTCGCCTCCTACGAATTGAAGGCACTTTGAACAGCAACCGATACCTAACGGTGGTTGTACAACCTGAGGTATTCGCCCTGCTTCAGGCATCTCCACAGGACAATGCCCGGCCACATATTGGGAGGAATGTACAAGCCTTCTTCGAAGAGCGACGGGTACCATTGCTTCCTGCCTGCACGTTCGCCTGACATGTCGCCCATCGAACATGTCTGGGATATCGTTGGTCGGCACCTGGGGCGTCACGGTCCTCCTGTAACCAGTGTCACGGATTTGTGAGCTCGAATACAAACTGCGTGGAGGGAAATCCCTCAGGAACCTATTATCACTATTTTGGTTCAATGCCACGGACTATAGCAGCTCTAATTGTAGCGCATGGAGGCCACACCAAATACTGAATATTAGGGCTCAAAGGTCATGTATAGATTTGAACAGCTTTTCATTTGTTACTTTTCATGTACCTAACCTGTGGTATTAAATTCATTGAATTCATGCGTTTGCTTCTTGGAGTTACAATTTTCACAAACGACAGTGTACTTCCTCCACGTATTAGGTACGTGGTAGAGAGTAAAAAATCAGAAAATCTGGAAGCTGGAGTTCAAATTCAAGGTTTTATACTGCATGGTGTATTGTTTAAATGGGAGGGGCTTTAAATATTACTGGGATTAAAAATACATCAAATCGAATTTAAGGTGCGGTGATGCTTGGCCCTGAGCTACCAGACTCGCTGAAGGGCGCCCTCGTCAAGGTGATACTGCGGCGATTTTCCTTAATAGTATACGCTTCATATATTTTCAACTAGTTTTGCGATTGAAATGCCTTAATATAAAATATTAACAAGAGATGCTCAATAATACACCTATAAACCAATTCAAACAATCAATGCAATATTGATGAAATGCATTAAACACAAATTGCATGCTTACTGCTGTAAATTTTATATTATAAGCGTACATTTCCAAATTATATTAAAAAACCGGTACAAAAGCACAGGTGTTTTGCATCCTTTAACAAGCTGTCCGAGCAGTAATTAAATGCCTCACCTTGAAGGTGCACACTTAGCTGTTATGTTATTATTAAGACTTATCGTATCTGGATTTGAAACCGTGTGATGTGTTAATGGAAACAAAGGGTGATTATATAAGCATTATGTAATAGGAAACACAACATAATATACACAGGAAATAAATAAAGCATTAAGAAGATTGTCAGTTGGGTCTAAGTAACGTTTGGGTAACAGTGGTATTCCAAACTCTAATCTTCTCCTCTGCATAAGATTGTAAAAATACGGTATAATACTGTATAATACGAAAATGGGACGTAAATACTTTATTTTACCCTATATTGTTGGCATTAATGATATAATTCGATGCTAGCTGCATGACCTTCATGTATTGCGTTTTGTATACACATCGGGCGATCCTTTTGCAGTCTTGAGTGTTCCTGGCGCTCGCGAACGTTCTAGTAACGGCATGTGGAGTATTTAAGGCATGAAATGATCAGAATTGCTTTAATTGTCAAGCGTCAAGTAATTAATTATTATGCTTTCTTTCTTTATCCATTGTGTTGTAACATTTCATATTGTCAACAAATGTTTCGTTAGTTAGTCGGAGTCTTTGGGAGCATCTGTGTGTTATTCAGATGTGTAATTAAAACAACTATGCCTTTATTTTCAATTCACCTGGTTTACATAATTCACAGAAAAACGCCATAATACGAAATAGAAAATTTAGTATCGTTTACTTGCATTTAAATCAGGAGTCCTAGCATATACATAATCAATCTTACCAGGTATTTTTCAGTTTAAAATCCTGAATTGGTGTTATACGAATTATATGGCTTGCGTATTATTCCTTGCCGCATCACTACCTCATGTTTCGTAGGGGGGGGAGAAAATGAAGAAGAATAACTTTTCTGTAATTAAAATACAATACAGCCTTGGTGTTTCATGCGGTTATTAAAGCTCTCAAACAACCAACGTTACACGTTTCAAAATAAAAGAGTACTGTTTTACGAGGGTAAGTCAATAAGTATCCGCATATAATTTTTTAAATTTATTATTGCAACAATAGAAACTGTCAATTAACTCATTTTTCAACATAGTCTCCTCGCTTCTCAATGCGCATGGTCCAACGTTGCGCGAGCTTTCTGATTCCTCAGAAAAGAAGTTTTTCGTCTGAGTAGCATGCCATGTATGTACCTTTTCCTTCACTCCCTGGTCTGTGGTGAATCGACGGCCCCTTGGCATTTTTAAGTGACCCTCCCAGAAAAAAAAATGTTTTGCCACTTCATCGACAGTCAATTTTCCGTTCTCTGTATCAGGATATGGACTTGCTCAATGTTGGCGACACTAGTGGATATGGATGGGCGTCCTGTTCTTTTCTCGGCCTTTACAGCTGTCCGACCATTTTTAACCTTTTGAGTGCATTAGTACACATTTCAGCCCACGAGCTTGGAAACTAGAAGTTAGCATGGTAGTCTCTACAGAGATGTGAACATTATTAGACTGAAGTGTATTTTTACGGCAAAAATGATTGTAAGCTCTCGAGTTCGAAAATAATTTACAAATCCAATCAACGTACATATCTAAATATCTATTTTAAATTATGAATATTTCTTTTCCTCCAATAACACCATTTGTGGTGGTATGCCGGTTCTAGAAACATGCTGGGCGGGTATTTGCGGTGGTTCCTTCTTGGCGCCAATTTGCGGTAGTATTTCACCTATTTGCTGTGGTATGTGGCTATTTTACGGCACAGGATTTGTAGGAATGGTCCCGGGTTCGGTACTAGCTCAGAGTCCTTGCATGGACCTTGGATCTCGGGTTAGTGGTGAATACGACTGTTTGTTTTCCTGCTCGTTTATTTCCCGTCACCGTTTTAACATTTGATTCCTGCTATTACTTCGACACACACGCGAATTTCCTATTTGTTACGCCTCATATCATCGCACCTATTCGCCGACACTTTTCTGACAAACATCTCAAAGGAACTACCACAGCCAAGTGTGAATTCTAAACTTTTCTGACAACCATCTCAAAGGAACTACTACGGTCATGTGTGTCTTCTAAAATCTCCTGCTTCTCTATTTCAAACTTCTATATCTCCCCATTCAACTATCACCTGATTTCTAGCTTCTTTCATTGGATGCCTAAGACTATCTGGCTTTTGGCGAACATTATCCCTTTTCTACACATCTGCGTTCCAGCAACCTAAAGGGATACTTAACAATAGAGGGAAAAACCACTCGTTTCCGGCCGCTGATGGTACTGTCTCTAACTCAACCCTTCGACAAATTTACAGTCACACTCGCTTTCCAGTTTTATTTAACACTATCCTTACTGCCATTGATATTTATTCTCCCTATGATTATAATTTTATTTAACTACTCAAAACGTACTGCTTCAAATTACATTTGTAATTTTTCTTGATACAACATTTTTCCAACCCATGACATCAAAACTCTACACAGAACAAAAGGTAGATGTCATAGAACAAACATCTAGTATTTAATTTCCAAATGTGGTCTTTAATTTTCACACATATTACTTAGGGGAGCTACACTCGTGACTACACAAGAATGACTGAAAACGGTCATCTAAGATCCAGGTTTAGCAAATTTGGAATCAATTTTGCTACATGTCATTTCAGAAAAAATATTTTCATCTACCCATCAGATAAAAAGTTGACCATAGTTTTATTCTGCATTTTCATATAGACAGCTAGTGATGGGACAATATCACCATTTCTCGATACTGTTATATACCGGGGTGAGGCCAAAACGTTTTTCAGCTAGATATTAAATTTAGTCACCCCAGCATAAACATAGGGAGCGTAACTTCAGTGGCAACGAGAGGACCAAGAACTTAGCTGCACAAATTTAAAGCAGGCGTGGGATATTCATAATAAAATACACTTAATTTCAGATTTAACAATTATAAATTTGTCTTGGTGTTACTACATCATACACAAAAGATTACAGGACAAACATTGCAGGGAGATGTTCCACACTCACACGAGACACGCACGCTACATCCACTCGCCTTGAAGAGACCCACAAGACTGACTCACGCTACTACACTGACGCCACTAGACAAAGAAAGCAGTAACACATGCTTTCCCCCTTTCCTCTCTCCATCTCTTGGCCAGGAGGTGGGGAGAGGGATATGACACATCGGACGTAAATTAAAAGTCCCACCGAAATAATCATACACAACAATGCCATGCTACAAAGCAATAATGTGTCTGACGCGACAATGCACACACATTCGCTACAATACTCGATACCGATATTGATTTTTGAGCACCGATACTCGATACTCACTTTATAAAAAAATTTCTAAAATCGATAGTATGTTAAGCGAATTATGTCCTTATTAGCAACTTTCTGTGTATAAACGCATGTAATCAATTTTGTATTGTATGCTAATTGTTCCTGTTTAACATTCTTCAATTGGCAGCAATTTTTTTATGTTAATAACGTTACAGGTTAGTCAAGCATAATAATAATAATAATAATAATAATAATAATAATAATAATTTATTTGCTTCCCTTTTTATGTAACTATGTTTTGTGCTGTAAACTTTCTGTTAAAGGATTTTGTATCCATATGGAAATTAGTTTACCTGTAAGCTACGCTCTTGACCCGAGTTTGACTTGCGTAAACACAAACTAACAGATGGAAGGAAGGAACAAATATTTCCATACGCTGTATTATCTCGCGTCTTAGATTCTAATTTGTTTCTGCTGGATCACAGATATACCTATTCTCCGGAATAGGTATATGTAATAGCTGAGGAGTGTCACTAAGCCAGGCTATTGCAGAAACGCAATTTAGTGCGTCAGCTAAATCAGCTTCACATCTCAGTTAACCCTGCATGTTACATGCGTACATCTACTGCCTTTCCCGTTGTTTTACATGGCTTCACAAAACGCATTCACAAAACGCAGTCAAGGTCTATCTAGAACTATAGTCCAGCAAATCTTTGGGGACACTTGCAGGGCAATAACGGGAAGTCTTGACTCGAGGTCCCATCCCTATAGACAGCCATCTAATTGTGAGTTGTGGAAAACTCTATAAGCATTAAAAAGCTTCAACATCTTAGAGACATATCTCGCACAGTAAATAATCAAAACTTTGCTTTTGCTCTAATAATTTTCACGCCTCTGTAGACCATTGAGGACGACTTTCTCAAATGTACTATAAACACTAAACACACAGTTTGATTCGTTGTTGTGTACTGTGTCACTACTATAAATCAAGCAATGTTACTCAAACTCAAAACAACTGTTTTGGCCTTAGTTACTTTTATCAAATATAAAACTTTCCGCTACAAATGTAGAAATATTTATATTGGGAATTGAATTAAATAACACTAGCAAAAACTACCATACTCCGGAAATGAAAGCCAGGTAGATTCTACTGCAGCGCAGATAGTCTTATGGTCAAGCATGAAATGTCTCACTCATCTTAAATAAGAAGCACACAGTTGACAAGTGTTTGCTATTCTCAAAACGTTAATCTAACATCTGTGATATAGAAGAAAAGGGCTCATACATCTTTTTAATGTAGGACGTGATTAACGACAAGCTTGATCTATTGTGACTACAACCTCCGGGAGGCAGAGATGAGGTGAAGAAGCTATAGAAGGTTGCAGGTCTGCAGGTAGACGCCCACAAGGACGCGCAGAAGTAGAAACGAAGAATCCCGAGAGAGGGTGTCTAAGCGATTCTAACCGGCGACAATGCACTCTGACATTTATAATGCGGAAGCAATTACGCCATCTACCCGACACCGTCAGCACCGCAGGACTCGAAGACACACTCGAAGCACGAAAGGGAAAGATGAAATGAGAGGAAATGGGGGAAAGGAGAAATCGGAAATCGTGATGGAATACACCACCCCGACATTCGCCTAGGTGACCAGGGGAAAATTACAAGAAAACCCATGGTCAGAGTGCGAGCCACGACGTTTCCGCCTCAGGCATCGCTCTCGTTCTTTTCAACCTACTTTAAGATCTCTTTGTGGTTTAAAGAATGACATACATACCCCGTCCATTCCGTATACCAATACTACACAATTCATTGTTTACAAAACGTGGCTTAGGGTCTAATAAAATACGATAAAAATCAAAATTTGATTTGGGACTACACATTCCAGTTAACTATCCGCGACAGATACTTTCTTGCGCAAACTGTACTGATTCATTTTTATGTTGACTAAAGCTTTAAAAATATTTGAATGTATTAAATTCACACGAATCTCTCTCATACACTTCTACAAACTAGTCTTACAAAATCATATTCTTCTAGCTGGTTCATTGCGATCCAAATAACCGTTTGCAGAAATTGTCTTTTTACTTTCTCTACCACACATAGAATGCTGAGAAGGCGTTACATTCCACCCAAAAATTCGATACCGGGATTTCATCGGAAATACATGTTTTGAGATCCCTGAATCCAGAGAAAAGCATTTGTCTGTCTGTCTCTCTCTCTGTCTGTGTGTGTCTGTGAACACCTTAACTCAAAAAAGTCCATTAAATATCAAATTTGGTGCTTAAATTCAGTATTTTCTAAGAAGCAACACAAAGATTTTCAAGAAACAACCTCCCACCCCAAGCTACACTTTACGTGTAAGATTTTTTAACATGTTTTATTTTCTGATAAATGGCTCCAACGATTTTGATTAAATGTTCATATATTAAATATATTTCCAAAATAATGACCATGGTTGCATCACGATGAGGCGCCAATTTTGAAACCGGGAGTTGGTCATCACTTTTGAAACTGTACCCTTTGGTTCAATATCTGCTGTTGATTCAGCTGCCGGCTGCTACAGTGGTTTACTATGCTTTCTTTCAGGGTATGCGTGGGCGTATTTTTAAAAGGATAACACCAGATTAAATTGACTGAGAAATTGAATGTGATCTAATATTTGAGCTGTTGAAGCGAGTTGCTGGCCGTTTGAAGATAAAGAATGAAACTGATTATGAATCGTAGCACTCGAAACTATAACAATTGAATTATTATAGCTGCTAACTTCTGCAGTATCAATTATACGGATCTAAATAAATGTTTCCAAATAAGAGAAACTAGTGGCGTAACTTGTGTGAGTTACTAAAATGCTTACCGGCAAAACCCCTCGCGGTTACCGCTGTACACAAAGAAAATGGTGTTAAAACACTAATTTCAGCAATACGCGCTCTTTTATTACTTAAGTAGAAATACCCCATCAAGGTTGATTGGATTGTATTGGCTATGGAGGGGACTCAACATAGATCCACATAGGACATATTGTACCTACGCCCTCCAGGGGGGTGTAACCGGGAAGAAAGATGGGGCGAGAGGAGGCACCGGGCGGGCGGAACCAGTAGTGATGGTAGAGGAATGACAAGGTCCCTAAGTTTCCAGATCGAGACTGGACAGGCCAGACGGACAGGCAGACCGGAGACCCCACACCGCATTGAGGGTGTCCAACGCCCCTCAAGGGGGTTCGGATATCTCCGGCAGCCAGCCAAAAGCCAAGGGACGGAGAGAGTCACAAAGAACATCATTTTCCCCTGCCACACTGCTCCGAAGCACCATCGCCGACACTTCCAACTCTGAAAGGGACCAACGGATGAAAGATGAAGTAAAATGAGAATGGAGATGAAATGGAGGGACAGGAATCCTTTCCCGCCTGGTGAAAACGTCTGAGTCATCCCGCTCGGTTACTCCAAGGTTACTGCATGTGCATTCCAATCTCAAAACTCCTGCATATACCTATGTAACACTGTTACTACTGATAGACCACGAGAAGAAGGCAAGCGAGAGGAATGTGTAACATGAACACTTTCTTGCGTCCGTATCATATTTACGCTTGCCGTGTGGATACGATAAGCATGTTAGGAGGTTATAAACTACTACACAGTGTTGTCAAGTACTCACCCATGGCAAGAGCCAATGCGTTAACACCTATTACGGCGGTTGCTGTTCTACTAGTGTCAGATCTGTCAGCATGAGTGGTTCATTTGCACACATACACACATTTCGTAGTAAACGTAGTAAACAGTCGATAGTACGTGAGCAGATAAACAGTTACAGAACCCCGCTCGACTTCTCGTTGTCCAACAGTAGGTGGTACTCCCCCGGCTCTCAGAATGTCATTACCTCTCTCTTTTTCAGAATTTGTGCCTACGTGACTGTTCAAGCGTACTGAACCTATAACCTAACTGCATTCCAGGAATATTGATGCTAACGCGTTCGCTCCTCAGCTGTTGTAATGCCATTGCTTACGATGACTCACTAATTACCGTCTTCTTTGGACAAATCTTTTACTCAAGCTTGTTATATTATACATTGGTTTAATATACGGAAATTGTTTCTTGCAATTATTTCATTATCTTAACATAATTTCTTCATTTAATTATTTACATCTTTCCGTCAACAATTACGGTATCAATATGTTGAATTTTCTGGGTATAACTTGTGAAGCCCACTTCATTCGGAAGAAATTTTGTACAATCTTGTATAACTGGTAAACGTTAAGCGATAGACGGAAACGTGCTATAAAAAACATTATGTGTTGCACTCACATGACTTTCTCTACTCTTGTACAAACTATTTTTACAAACGCTTATTCTCCATATGCTTCATGTTAATCCAGATGATAATCTTATTGCTAATTTTCTTGTAGGTGCAAGGGGAATATGCTAGGCTTTAAGCGATAGTCAAATCTTTTAAGAGCTCATTGCTATGTGGCGCATTCCATTCCATTCTCTAACGAATTCCCATTTGAGAAAAAAATATAAGTATTGGAAAATTTAAGGGAATAAAAAGCAATATCTCGGAAATGGTTCACTCAACAACAAAAAAATGTATATGACATAAATTGTGTATTTTAACGCGATCTACATTTTTTGTGTAGTAAAACTTTGTCTATCTCTTATGGTTTACGAATTATGCAAAAGTGTTCACAATGAAGAATACTTTTGCAGACATTCCCAGAAAGATCAAGATATACATTTTGTTTGTCATGAAATTATCTTAAATATATGATATTTAATTAAAATTTTCGAAAAATTTTCTATGTAAAGGGTAATCTGGGGTGGGGGGATTTTCTTGAAAACCTTCGTGTTGCATCTCTGGAAGATGCTGAACCTAAATACCAAGTTTGGTGTTTATCCGACTGTTCGCTTCTGAGTTATTCTGTTCACAGACACACACACACACACAGATGTTTCCAAAAATGCTTTTTTTTGGATTCAGGGGGGTCTCAAAACATATATTTCCGGTGAAATCTCGGGATCGCATACTTGGGTGGAATACAATACTTCCCCTACTTACTATACGTAGTAGAGAAAGTAAAAATGTAGATCTCTTTAAAACACAATTTATTTAAAATGATTTTTTGTGGTATTAGCTATTTACAGATATCCGTTATTAATGCTTTGAATGATTCACTTCGTACTTTAAAGTCCTCGACATTCAGTTGTTGCTCGCGATTGCATGGAAACGCTATGGAATTTTAAGGCCAGCATATAGCGTCCAGTTGTTAAACATTTAACTATCGCTATTCCCTTTGCATTATAACGAAATGTGCAATATAGCTACTTCTGCAAAGGTTTGTCGATTAAAATGAAGCAGATAAAAGAATAAGCTTTATAAGAGTAGTTTTTATAGCCATTAATACATGATAGAGGGAAGAGAAGGTCATGTAAATGTAACACAGATTTTTTTCGTTGTTTAATTTGTATAGTCCCCTGGTCATATCGGGGGCCTTTGACTTGAGAAACAACTTGTTGACTGTAGGTTCTTTGATTTTGGTCTTTAATCATTGCCAACGTTAAACACGATCACATCGACTCTCACATGCCTGCGGAGTTCGGCAAAGATTCTGAGGAAACATTTCCACGTCCCAGCAGGCAATTGAGAAGCCAGATCATTGACTGCTGGACCACAAAGGCAGTCACATTTCATTGCACGTATAAGAGGAATTCAGTAGGCTTTAAGTGATAGTCAGATCCTTTAAAGATGGTTGTTATGTAATGGCTTTGAAATTCCGCTCCCTTTGCATGACAACTAGGGGAAAAAATCCGATGTGTTACATTCACATGACTTTCTCTACCCTCTGTGTTTATTAGTGGCTATACAAACTATTACTAAAGCTTATTTTCCTATCTACTAAATTTTAATCCATTTAAACCTTTGTAGAAATAGCTACATTACACATTTACTTATAGATACAATGCAGTCGCGAGAAACAACCGAATGTTGCCAGGACTTCAAAAGAATGGCTAACTATTGAACAATTCGAAGCATAACAAAGGATATCTCGGAAATACTTATGACACAAAACAGTAATTTGAAATAAATTGTGTGTTTTAAAGACATTTGATGTTTTTCTGCTGTACGTCTTCTCTATCGCTTTTCGTTTACCAGTTACACATACATGATTATACAAAATTATTTCCGAATGAAGAGAACGATTCTCAGAAAATTCAAGAAGTACATTTTGTCATTTAAATACCTTTAATATACGATATTTTAATCAAAACTGATTGAGCCACAGTTTACAAAATAAAAAATTTCGAAAAGTGATCCATTTATAGGGTATTTGGGGTGAGGAGTTTTTAACGAGATCTATATTTTTTGTAGTAAAGTTTGTGTATTTCTTACGTTTTACAAGTTATACAAAATACATAAGAATAAAGACATCTATAGGGTTATTCGCTAAAAATTCAAGGTATAACTGTTTTTTGTCACGCATATTAGGATATCACTGTATTTTAATCAAAATGGATACTACCATTTTGAGAAAATAGAAAAATAGCGACAGTTTATTCATGTAAAGGTAAGTTTGGGTGGGACATATTCTTGAAAATCTTCGAGTGGCGTCCCTAGTATATACCGTATTAAATACCAAGATTGGTATTTATCCAAGATTTCGTTTTTGAGTAATGCTGTTCAGAGACATGCACACAAAAGCTTATGCATGAATGTTTTTCTAGAAATACGTTTTTTAGATTTGGGAGCCCCAAAACATGTATTTCCGGTGAAATATAGATATCAACTTGCAGGTGGATTACAATACTTTCTCTACTTGCTATAGGTAAACGGTAGAGATAGAGAGAGAGAGAGTAAAACAACAGAACGGGCTCTTTGTTACCTACTATTAAGGTCAACAGTGAAGATAAACCCTTTTTACAGCAATCTGTGCCGAAATAACGAACCGGTCCGGTACTTCACTTGGAAAAGTAGCTGACACATAAAACAAAGAAAATAAAAGCATGGTTGTGGCAAGGTCAGTTTGTATTTGTAGAATCAACAAACTTCATCAGCGCACTTAGCAGCGCAAATGCAGTCAAAAAGTAACTGCGGCGTAACAAATATTAACAATGGAGTATTTTTGTTTAACAAATGAATTCCAAAGCCCATACATCATGGCCATTTTAAATTTAGGAATCCATCCTTAAATTATATGATTATAACTTTAAAAATCTGATGTGTTTCACTCACATGACTTTCTCTACTCTTGTACAAACTATTTTACAAACGCTTATTCCCCATCTACTTCATGTTAATCGAGATAAACATTTGCAGACTCTATCTTATTGTTAATTGTCTTGTAGATGTAAGGGGAATATATATTTACAAGGGCAGTATAGAAATACAGTAGCCTTTAACCACATACATAACTCTTAATAGCTGGTTGCTAGGTGCAGCTTCAAACGAATTCCCATTTGGGAAAGTATTGAATAATTTAAGGGAATAACAAGCAATATCTCGAAAATGGTTCACTCAACAAAAAATGTATAGGACATAAATTGTGTATTTTAACGCAATCTACATTTTTTGAGCAGTAAAATTTTGCCTATCTCTTGTGGTTTACCAGTTATCAAAAGTCGTTCACAATGAATACTTTTGGAGACATTCCCAGAAAATTCAAGATATACATTTTATTTATCATGAAAATATTTTAAACATATGATATTTTAATCAAAATCGTAAGAGCCATTTTTGAGAAAATTAATATTTTCGAAAAATTTTCCATGTAAAGGGTAATCTGGGGTAGGGGATTTTCTTGAAAACCTTCGTGTCGCATCTCTTGAGGATACTGAAACTAAATACCAAGTTTGGTGTTTATCTGACTGTTCGTTTCTGAGTTATGCTGTTCACAGACACACACACGGACATGTTTCCAAAAATACTGTTTTTGGATTCAGGGAGTCTCAAAACATGTATTTCCGGTGAAATCTCAGTATCGAATTTTTGGGTGGAATACAATCCTTCCCCTAGTTACTATACGTAGTAGAGAAAGTAAAAAATGAATAACGAATTCCCATTTGAGAAAAAGTATAAGTATTGGAAAATTTAAGGGAATAACAAGCAATATCTCGCAAATGGTTCACTCAACAAAAAAAAATGTATATGACATAAATTGTGTATTTTAACGCGATCTACATTTTTGTGCAGTAAAATTTTGTCTATCTCTTATGGTTTACCAGTTATGCAAAAGTCATTCACACTGAAGAATACTTTTGAAGACATTCCCAGGAAATTTGGAGATATACATTTCATTTGTCATGAAAATATCTTAAACATATGATATTTTAATCAAAATCGTTATAGCCATTTTTGGGAAAATTAAAATTTTTGAAAAATGTTCCATGTAAAGGTTAATCTAGAGTGGGGAATTTTCTTGAAAACCTTCGGGTCCCACCTCTGAAAGATACTAAACCTAAATGCGAAGTTTGGTGTTTATCCGACTGTTCGTTTCTGAGTTATGCTGTTCACACACACACACACACACACACACACGGACATGTTTTCAAAAATGCTTTTTTTATTCAGGGGCCTCAAAACATGTATTTCCGGTGAAATCTCGGTATCAAATTTTTGGGTGGAATGCAATACTTCCCCTACTTGCTATACGTATTAGAGAAAGCAATAAGCTCTAGTTGAGACTGGTTTGTGTACCCACTACTAACGATGGAGGGTAGAGAAAGTAATGTGAATATATCACGTCAGATTTTTGTGTGGTGCGTTCTTGTCTATCTCTTAACGTTTATCACTTGTACAAAATTATAGCTTTATAATTGTAAAACATGCCTTCCAAATGAAGAATTAAAGATATACAAATGGATTGTTATGTAAATATCTTAAATATATAGTATTTTAATCAAAGTCGTTGGAGCCATTTTTAAAAGAAAAAAATATTTCGGAAGCTGTTCAAGGGAGTTAGGGTTGAGAGATTTTTTTGTAGGTGTTCGTTTCCAACTTTGAGAGATACTGAACTTAAATACCAAATATATTTTTCATTTTTGAGTTATGGTGTTCACAGACACGGACGCACATACTAACACACGCGGTCGTGTTTATATGCTTTTTTTTTAATACAGGGGGCCTGAAAACATGTATTTCCGCTGAAATCTTGAAGTCGAATTTTGTGGTGGAATGCAATACTTCCTCAACCTTAGTCACGAGGTTGGGAAGGTAAAAACGACTAAATTTTGAATGTCAGTTTCAGATATATTCCCACTGGAAAAATCCTTTTCTCTAAATTACTTCACGGGAATTGAATGCATAAATTATCTTTTGAACGAAGTAAAATAATCCATTATCACAAAACTTATGATGTGAAACATTTACTTGGTTCTACTGTGTAAAGGTGGTGCTAGATCGGTAGGTAGTCAAGTCGTATTCTGTTTCTGCTTATGCACAATAGAGGTCAAAGCTGACGTTGGCACTGTGCCAGCTGCATAATCCTAGGTCGCCTTTAAAACCAACTAGACAGGTATTTGAAATGTAAATTTCATGTGATACGATAGAACTTTTTCTGTTTTTCTAAGGAAATGTTAGTTCAAGGAAGTTCAACGTTGTAGACAAAAGCAGTTTAAACCCTTACGTAACGATAAGTAACTTCAAATTATTATTATTATTATTATTGTTGTTGTTGTAGTTATTACACACGCCTGTGCTCTATAATGCCTTGTAGTGGTGTCAGTGGGAAAACAGGATCAGTGGCTGACTTTGAACAAGAATCAGTGACTGTATGCACTTATTTATTAAGTAGGAGTAGGAGCAGGAGTAGGTGTTGAGGGGGACTTAAGCACATCGACCTACAACATTTTCTGTACCTGTGCCCCTGACGGTGTGTCCTGGGTGAGCGGAGACAGAGGACGACCGACCTTTTACACATTAAACTCCCCAGATGGCAGCTGGTGCAACCTGCTCCTCCCTGCAGGTTTGAGCATTCCATGAAGAGGGCCGGGACTTGGCGACCGCTTCCATTCCGGGGTACGAAGAGCGCTTATAGCATCCTTTTCTCCTGCCATGCCGCGCCGAGACTCCCGCCGACACTTGCAACCCTGAAACAGCCAAGCAGATGAAAGATGAAGTGAAATGAGAATGGAGGAGAAATGGAGGGACAGGAAATTCAGGGGATGTAATGAACCTTCCCAGCATTCGCCTAGCGACCCGACGAAATCCCCGAAAAAGCAAGGTCGGCAGTGGGAATAGAACCCACCACCTTCCGAATACGGGCCACCGCCTGAGCTGTCCCGCTCGGTTTTATTAAGTAACAGTGGAGTAATACAGAAATGACATGCCCTCTGAAGGGCCTCCTCAAAACAAACAATATGTGAATGGGCTTAAGTTTCTAACACCTTCCAATATTACATGTCAAGTAATACATTGATTCAAACACACAGTATAACCCCTTTAACCATACAGGAATTAAATAATATTTATCCTTTGGGAACCCTGAGTTAATGAATTGAAAATGCAACACGCTTGGCCAACTTGGATTTGAACACACAGCTAAGTCCATTAAATTCAAATAATTGCATTAGGTTATTATCTGTGCTTGAGAAAGTACAGTGAGTTAAACGTATGAAAATTGCAACGTACTTGGTTAAACTTTGCATGGACTCCAACACACAGCAAGGTTCATCAGAGCATGCCATGCATTATTATTATTATTATTATTATTATTGTTGTTGTTGTTGTTGTAGTTATCGTTAGCGTTGATGGATTTATAACTGGTATCATAACGCTAGATAGTCTTTAAACATTTGCCTTTTTAAAGATGAAATTCGTTATTTCAATATTTGCCCGATATTAGGAATATAATGGTGTTTGTTTTAAACTACTATCCGTGTGAACCGCGTTAGTTGGCTCCGCGATAGCATGTGAGCTTTAGAGGAATCCCGGGTAGGATTCCCGTCCACCACCAACCGTGACCTTGGGTTTTTCGCGGTCTTCCCTGATCGGTAGGTAAATGGTGGGGTGGTTTCTCATCTGCTACGATTTCCCTTCCCTCATTTCCCTCTCGTTCCGTTTCCTTCTCGTGTTTTAGGTATGCTTATAGATATCGTGGTGTGTGGCAAAGCCGGACAGATGGCGCAGATGCTTTCTCTAAGGAAAGAATATTACCCTAGAAGGCTGCCTGGTTGGACGGGCCATTCGTTACCCTCTTTAGGTAGCTCCAGTAGTGAGACGGGTCTTGGAAACACGAACCATTAGGGAGTTCTGCGCGTCTATGTAGCTTGTCTGCCTGTAGCCTCCTGTGGTTCCTACACTTTATCCCTTTCTCCTGGGGAGTGGTAGCCACAATATAACTCAGTAGGTCGTATTGCGCGAGGTGTCCCTCTCGTTGTATACCCTATACTATCTGCGTGAACGATCGTTTCACAAATAAGCCTTCAAAATCATACTGCAATCACTTTAATTGTTTAACTATAAACAGCAGTAATTAAAATAGTTGTAAAAACAAAAGCATCTACATAAACAGTATCAAAATCTTTTAATGGTTGCCTCTGGGTTCTGGTGGTGGGGATGGTAACCTCTGAATGTAGAGGACCCGGGTTCGATTCCCGGCTGGAAGGGGAAATTTTTCTTTACCCAGGATCCTCCATCCTCCCTGGAGTCTGGAGTAATAACAAAAAGTAATACCAACGCAAAACTTACCACTTAAGCGAGCCTGCTGATGCAGGCCTCGGACTTCATTGCGCACTTTCTCAAGTTACCTACCTGGCTTGGAACGTTAGGTGTACAAACCGCTTTGGTTTGGAGGGACTGAAAGACAATGAATGCCTCATTAGCTTCGTTGTATAGGTACAGCGCGGCGAAGGGCAAAGCAGCAATTTGATTTGCATAACAGCATTTTTGTAACATAATTTCAGTGCCCCATATTTTGACACGAAACATTAATGAATACATTAATAGAGTACAAAGTATAAAACAATTTGCTTTTATGACCCACGTATTTATATTTCCACAGCTCAATTACAATAAACAACAATACATTTTTGTAACGTGTCAAAAGAAAAATTCCTCCGCTTATAACTTCAAAATCCTTTATATACAGAAAACGCTACAGCTTAAATTTTGACGCAGGTAATTCTTTCTGCCCCACGTTTAGGCGCAATATGACGCAGCCACGCTCCGTCCTCCAACAATGAAGCAATACCTTTGCCTCACGGTTGCTGCTTGTCTCCTCCCAGTTGGTTCTTCTTTTGCCACGGCTGCTCCAGTATGAAATCTTAACCTCAGGGTATGCGTGGGTGTGTACAGAGAAACACACAAACGCTGTCTTGCAACACTTCTATTCACTATTTAAAATAATACTGAGGTTTGCCGATCACTATTAAATGCATACGAAGTTACTTTGTCTTTACCAAGACCGAAGAATTATTAACTACGGCTAAGCGTTCTACCCTCTAGCATGTTCGCCGCCAATGTTCACAACTCGACGAGAATGGCGTCCCGTCCTCGCCAGGCACTCAGGACAGACAGGCTTACCCACGCTGCACAAGGAAAACCAACGCCTAAACTTCCCCTCTCTCCCCTCAAACTTAGCGTCATGATGCTTAGAGAGTGGCCTTCGCCAGGCTAAGTGCAGCTGCACTCGGCTGGTACCAGAAAAAACTTGCTTCAATGGTATTTACCCTTTCTACCTGAGGCTGGTCCCTAAGTAACAAAACTGTGCCTGTCTTGTCTTTCTGTCGCTTTTACAGTCAACAATTTTCACAATGCTTCTCCTTTTTATACATACACTGATTTTAAACATATTATTACTTATTTTATATCACTATCCTTTTCAGATTATTATGATAATTATTGCCTTCATAATTCCGGCTTCAATTTACTAATATTAAACTTGTCACAACTCTATCGAATGACAGATTGCTGTACGTGTTGACAGTGAGTGCCTGTCCCGTTGCCGTATAACTGTCGGAGGATTCATTCTCCGTAGGGGATGGATAAGAGAAGAGCCGCCGCAGAAGAGATCGCCGCTGACCCTTCGGCACGCGTTGAAAGGGCCGTCGCCCAGATTATAGTTCTTGATAAAGCTTGACTGTGTTTCCTGTGGGTAAATCAATGCAACATTCCATACACTCTTGTGCCTAAATGAAAATATCCAAGGCAATGGGGGAAGGAGTAGAGGTATTCAAGTAGCATTAAATGAAGCTGATTTAGCTGACGCACTAAATCACGTTTCTGCAATAACCACGCTTGGTGAGTCACTCTCAGTCATTACATTTACCTACTCCGTGATCCAGCAGAAGCAAATCAGAACTGAAGACGTGAGACAATACAGAGCCTGAAAATATTTGTTCCTTCCTTCCATTTGTTAGTTTGTGTTTACGCAAGTCAAACTCCGGTCATGAGTGTAGCTTACAGGTAAACTAATTTCCATAATATGGATACACAATAATCCTTTAAAAGGAAGTTTTTAGCATAGAATGTAGTTACATAAATAGGAAAGCAAAGAATTTATTATTATTATTGTTATTATTATTATATTAGCTTTCAATAACAAGAGAAGTTGTTTTTTAAAGTGAGTTTTTTTATTTATGGACGCTCTTTAAGTGCTGTGGTCCTTAGCGTCCCATTCCACATTGGGCGTGAAACACCGGTAATTTTGCTCAGAGGCCTCTTTATCAGGCTTGAGGTTTCCTTTATGTGCCATAAATCTACGAAATGGGACCACCGGCTAAACATTCCTTCAGAAAGAAGCCATGCTAAGGATTTTTACTCCAGAAAAAATTCATTGCCCTCCTCCGGGTTTGAATCCGCGACCTCGGGAACTAACAATAGGTCATATATGACCTTATCAAGAAAAATAAAATACTGCCAATTGGAGAATTTTATACAGGAACAATTTCGGAATTAGCATACATCGCAAAATTGGTTACATAGTTTATACATAGAAAACCATTATCAAAATATAATTCAGTGAAGAAGCCGCCACCTTTAAACTTTTTACTTTCTCTACTACGTATAGCATTTTTGGAAACATGTCCGTGTGTATGTCTGTGTGTCTGTGTGTGTGTATGTGTGTGTGTGTGTGTGTCTGTGAACAGCATAACTCAGAAACGAACAGTCGGATAAACTCCAAACTTGGTATTTAGGTTCAGTATCTTCCAGAGATGCGACACGAAGGTTTTCAAGAAAATCCTCCCACCCCAGATTACCCTTTACATGGAAGATTTTTCGAAAACTTTAATTTTCTCAAAAATGGCTCTAGCGATTTTGATTAAAATATCATATATTTAAGATATTTTCATGGCAAATAAAATGTATATCTTGAATCTTCTGGGAATGTCTCCAAAAGTATTCTTCATTGTGAACGACTTTTGCATAACTGGTAAACCATAAGAGATAGGCAACAGTTTACTACACAAAAAATGTAGATCGCGTTAAAATACACAATTTATGTCATATACATTTTTAGATATTCCTTGTTATTCCCTTAAATTTTTCAATACTTGGTTCTCAAATGGGAATTCGTTATTCATTTTTTTGTCTTGGATATGCAAAGAGTATTAATCTGTGGCAAAGAGAATGGTGCTGCACCTAGCAACCAACTATTAAGAGATATGTATGTGCTTAAAGGCTACTGTATTTATATATTGCCCTTGTAAATATATATTCCCCTTACATCTACAAGAAAATTAGCAATAAGATAGAGTCTGAAAATGTTTATCTCGATTAACATGAAGTAGATGGAGAATAAGCGTTTGTTAAAATAGTTTGTACAAGAGTAGGGAAAGTCATGTGAGTGTAACACATCAGAATTTTTATAAAGTGAGTATCGTATATCGGAGCTCCAAATTCATTAGGTATCGGTACAGAGTAATGAGAAATAGTGGTATCGTCGTATCATTAGTTTTCTCCAATTCTGATTTAAATCAACTACATATGTTACATGGAATATTATGAGCTATTATAACTACATATAATGAGAACAAATTGATTCGACGGACTTTATAGATAACCGTTTTTATAATACTTTTCTTACGGAACTTATGGGCAGTAAAACTACAGGACAATGCCTACTAGCAATGGGGTGAGAGAATTCTACAATGAGTGGATTATGAGCTATCTGCTCATTTTGGAAGTAATGTACACCGTTATATTACAGCTCTATTCGGCGGTTAGTGGATAGGTCGAGGAGGGCCCTTATCTATGGGGACTTTTTATTTCCTTGTGTGAGGCCATATGAAACCTACAGTTTACAAAACTCATAGTTATTCTGAAGAACATCTTAAGCTGGCTTAGCCAGCGCTGTTAAAAAAAACTAGGGAAACGCTTGACATATTTGGACGGATATTAGGGAGTTTGGCAGGAGATGAACATTTTGTCTCGAAATTAGCGCTTATGCTCTCTTGTGCTTGCAGCAATAAACTATTGAGCAATGGACTCATATTGCTACTTTAACTCTGAAATAATTATATCTTCTTTGCTTTTTAGATTGATTAATGAATTGATATTAAATTCAATGGGTAAGCAGTTTTCATAAACCTATGGGGGAAAACCTGCGAAGGAATTCAACTTTATGCTATGAATTCAACTCTCCTGAATGTAAGCTGACATAATTTTTAAGTTCTCTACCACGTATATAGTAGGCGAGAAGATTTCACCAGACAAAGAAAAAGAAAGGATTTTCCGAAAAAGGTCCGTTGTGTGTGAGTGTATGTGTGTCTGTGAACAGCATAACTCAAAAACGAAAAGTCGGATAAACACCAGATTTGGTATTTAAGTTCAGTACCTTCCGAAGATGCGACACCAAGAGTTTCAAGAAAATTTCCCCACTACAAATTACGTTTACATGGAATCTATTTCGAAACTTTTTATTTTCTAAAAAATGGCTCTTATGATTTTGATTAATATCGCATAATAAAGGTATTTACATGACATATTGTATAACTTGAGTTTTCTTGGAATAGACTATTGAAATCTTCATTCGGAAGGAATTTTGTATAACCTTGTACAAATGGTAAACGTTAAGCGACAGACGAAAGCGTACAACAGAAAAAAATTCAGAACTATTTAAAACACACGGCGTATTTCAAATAACCCTTTTTTGGCATCAGTCATTTCCGATATATCCGTTATTAATAGTTCGAATTGTTGAATACTTAGTCATTCTTAAAGTCCTGGTGATTGTGTAATGCAGCTGTTAGCGGAAAGGTTTAAGATGAAGTAGATAGGAAAATAAACTTCCATAAGAATGGTTTATAAGCGCCGTAGGTCTGAGAAGCTCGTGTGAATGTAAAACATAAGATTTTTTAAAAAAAATTGTTTTATTCGCACAAGCACCTTTAACTTTCATGGTCATGTCGGGGTCTTTGACCTGAGAAACAACTTAGAACTGGTTGACTGTGGGCATTTTTTAAACGTTGATTTTATTAACGTTTTACTATGACACTCTCACATTAACTCCCACATTCATACTTCTGGACTCTAGTTCCCGAGGTCGCAGTTTCAAACCCTGCGGAGGGCAATGCATTTTTTCGGGCGTAAAAATCCTTAGCATGGTTCCTTCGGAAGGGAAGTAAAGCTTATGGTCCCGCATCGTAGATTTCGGCACGTAAAAGAACCTCAAGCCTGATAAAGACGCTTCTGAGCAAAGTTTTCGGTCTTTCATGCCCAATATAGAGTGGGAAGCTAAGAACCATAGTAGTTAAAGAGCGTCCTTAAATAAAATCAATTTAATTCAACATTCATACTTCAAAATTGTGTGATGTGTAGGGAATGATCCTAGCTAAACAAAAATCCCCCAGCCGGGAATCGAATCCGGCACCTCTGGGTTGAGAAGCCAAAGCGCTGACCACTCGACTATGGAGGCAATCGACTTCATTACTGTAACTGATTTAAGAAGAACCTAATGAGAAATATCCACATGAATTTCTGTACGCTCCATCGTTTATTAGAGGGTATATAAACCATTCTTACTAAAGCTTATTACTTTCTCTACTACGTATAGTACTCGTAAGTAGCGGAAGTATTTTATTCCACCCAAAAATCCGATACCGATATTTCACCGGAAATATATGTTTTGAGACACCCTGAATCCAAAAAAAGCATTTTTGGAAACAGTCCGTGTTTGTATGTCTGTGTGTCTGTTAACAGCATAACTCAGAAACGAACAGTCGGATAAACACTAAACTTGGTATTTAGGTTCACTATCTTCCAGAGATGCGACACGAAGGTATTTAAGAAAATCCTCCCATCCCATATTACCCTTTACATGGAACATTTTTCAAACATTTTAACTGTCTCAAAAATGGCTATAACGATTTTGATTAAAATATCATATGTTTAAGATATTTTCATGACAAATGAAATGTATATCTCGAATTTTCTGGAAATATCTCCAAAAGTATTCTTCATTGTGAACTACTTTTGCATAACTGGTTAACCATAAGGGATAGACAAACTTTTACTACACAAAAAGTATAGATCGCGTTAAAATACACAATTTATGCCATATACATTTTTTGTTGTTGAGTGAACCATTTTCGAGATATTGCTTGTTATTCCGTTAAATGTTCCAATACTTATACTTTTTCCGAAATGGGAATTCATTATTCATTTTTTTTGTCCTGGTAATGCAAATAGAATGGAATACTCCACATAGCAACCAGCTCTTAAAATATATGACTGTCGCATAAAACCTACCAATTCCCTTGCATCTACAAGAAAATTAGCAATAAAATTAACATCTCGATATCTCGACTAACATGAAGCATATGGAGAATAAGCGTTTGCAAAAATAGCTTGTACAAGAGTAGAGAAAGTCATGTGAGTGTAACACATTAGATTTTTTCAATCTACTTCATTTTAATAATCCAAATAAATCATTGCAGAAATGGCTACGTTACACATTTCATTATTAGGCACAAAGGGACAGCCATAGTATAATGTTTAAGAACTGGACGCCATATGCTGGCCTTAAAATTTCATACTGTTTCCGTGCAATCGCGAGAAACAACTGAATATTGACTTTAAAAGAGTATTCAGGTATTGAACAATTCGAACCATTAATAAGAATATCTCAGAAATAACTTATGTTACAAAAAGTTTATTTGAAATAAACTGTGTATTTTAAAGGGATCTACAGTGTTGTGGAGTACGTTTTCATCTATCGTTTATCGTTTACCAGTTATATAAGATTATATAAAATTCCTTCCCAAAGAAGAGGACTCCAGTGGCTATTTCCAGAAAATTCAAGATATAAATTTTGTTTGTCAGGTAAATATTTTTACTATATAATATTTAAATCAAAATCGCTGGAGCCATTTTCTGGGGAATAAAAATTTCGAAAAATATTTCATATGAAGGGAGTTTGGTATGGGGACATTTTCTTCAATTTTGGTATTTATATGACTTTTCGTTTTTGAGTTATGCTGCTCACAGAGACACACATGGAACTTTTTCTATAAACACTTTTTTACTATTCTTCTATTTATAGTAAGTAGGGGAATTATTGCATTACACCCAAAAATTTGATACTAAGATTTCACTGGAAATACATGTTTTGAGGTACCCTGAATCCAAAAAAGCATTTTTAGAAAAAAGATCTGATGTGTTACACTCACAAGACTTCCTCTGCTCTTGTACAAACGATTTTTAAAAACGCATATTCTCCATATGCTTCACGTTAATCGAGATATCGAGATGTTAATCTTATTGCTAATTTTCTTGTAGATGCAAGGGGAATATGGTAGGTTTTAAGCGATAGTCAAATATTTTAAGAGCTGGTTGCTGTGTGACGCATTCGATTCTCTTTACATTACCAGGACAAAAAAAAATGAATAACGAATGTGAGAAAAAGTATAAGTATTGGAATAATTTAAGGTAATAACAAGCAATATCTCGAACATGGTTCACTTAACAACAAAACTGTATATGACATAAATTGTGTATTTTAACGCGATCTACATTTTTTGTGCAGTAAAATTTTGCTATCTATTATGGTTTACCAGTTATGCAAACACACACACACACACGGACAGACAGACAGACACACACGGACATGTTTCCAAAAATGCTTTATATGCATTCAGTGCACCTCAAAACATGTATTTCCTGTGAAATCTCGGTATCGAATTTTTGGGTGGAATGCAATAATTCCATACTACTGTGAACAGCATAACTCAAAAACGAAAGGTCGGATAAATACTTAACTTTGTATTTAGGTTCACTATCCTTCAACATAGACTTTTCAAGAAAATCCGCACCCCAGACTACCGTTTACATGGAACGTTTTTTGAAAATTGTGATTTTCTCAAAAATGGCTCTAACGATTTTGATTAAAATATCTTATGTTTAAGATACTTTAATGGCAAAGGAAATACATATCTTGAATTTTCTGGGAATGTCCCCAAAAGTCGGCTTCGTTCTGAATGAGTTTTGCATAACTGGTACATTTTTTTGTTTAGTGAACTATTTCCGAGCTATTCTTTGTTATTTGTTTGAATTTCCCAATATTTATGTCCGGATCATGCATAGAGAATGGATTGCTTCACATAGCAACCAGCTCTTAAAATATTTGGCTATCGCTTAAGGCCTACCAATTCCCCTTGCATCTACAAGAAAATTAGCAATAAGATAGTTTTTGCAAATGTTTATCTCGATTAACATGAAGCCGATGGACAATAAGCGTTTGTAAAAATAGTTTGCACAAGAATAGGACATGTCATGAGAGTGTAACACATCAGAATTTTTGGTTCATGTTGGCTCAAAACATATAGCTGTCGAAATTGGGTGAAATACAATACTTCCATACTTACTATACGAAGCAGAGAAAGTAAAAATGTGTATTAGCATACCTACAACATTAGCTTTTCATGATTTTCGAAATATATTGTCCTCAATGGTTGAAACAAATGCTTATTGAAGCGTTACTTTCTTCAATAAAGATACCGAGTGTTTGTACAAAATTCTTCCACTGTTATGTTTGAATTTGGCAGGTATATTAAATAGCCAAATATGTGACGTAATTTGAAATAGTCCATTTCTCAGCAGGTATCTATAAGTAAGGGCTTAACTTCAGTCTTTCTTGTGTATTAATCGAAACAAACTGGCGTTAAATTTTCATTAAGGATAGTGTATAGCACTATAGTTCTATTAAGCTGTCACGATGTTCGGGTCTCTAAAGTGAAAAGCTGTCCAAACAGCACTTTTTCTTTTCTTTTGTTCTGCATTTCTGTTTCTCTTTTCGTTCATTTTGTAGAAGAGACTGCAAGGTCGTTAGAGCAGAAGGGATTACAAATAAGAGTTCTCATTAATAATTCACGGCATTATAGGTGTTGTAACAATGATTTATCTCTTGAGATCAAAAGAAAAAATGTGAATATGAAGGGGTCAGAAAATTTTCAACACCGAATCTATACACGTGTTTCTCTTTACCATTTTTACGTAATTCTTTTATTCATGTCACGTTACAATTTCCCTGAAATTAAGCAATTAAATTTGATTACATGCAAATGAGGAAACAACTCTCAGGTATCGAGTGCGATGGCTCAGGCGGTAAGGTCTGTTTTTCATTCGAGAGCTCTCGGGTTCAAATCCCGTGGACCACCAATCTGACTGTGGTTTTTTCATGGTTGCCCTCAGTCACCAAGTTAAATACTGGATTGGATATTTAAACCCTAAACTTTTACCTCAAGTCTAAAACAATAGACTTCTTCTACTGAACAGCACAGGTTATCTCAAACTGTTCCGTCCCCAAACTCCTGTTCTAACCATCTCTTCTTGGGTTTCATCTTCCTTGTGGTCGATACCGAGTGTCAATACCTGAAGCTACCTGAAATTATCGATCCTAAAACAATAGTAAACATGAAATTATAGGGTATAGTGAATGCTCTGGCATCTATCCACAGATAATGAAAGCAGGTAGACTAGACCATCCAAATGCCATCTGCCCGGCTCGTGTAGAAGCAAAGATACTGTTGTCTAGCATGTGTCGAAGTCAACTGTCCGGCACACTAAGGGCGGCGTGCGCCATGTTGGAGGAAATTACTTCGGAAGCAACGGTACTAAAGGAGTCCCCACTATGGAAGTAGGTTACTACGGGAGCAATTTACTCCGGAAGTAACGTTGGAGAGCTAAATTAGAATTTACTCTTTTAGTTACGACTACGAAAGTAAGAGCTTCTTACTCCCGGAGGTATTGTTTTGTTTGCGCGATTTACGACTTGATGCGATCATGAATAAAGTTATGCGAGATAGGAAAAGGGGAGAAACGTCAGCGAAAGAGATAAATCTTTGTTGGTAGAGATAAAAAAAAATCCATTTAAACAGCATGAGCGTAAGAAAGTGTTATAAAGATGCTGGAAAGTCGTGATTGACGAGTTTAATAATTGAGCGACGGGAAACGTACTGAAGAGCAGCTTAAAATTCTGGAAACAATGTTTATAATCTTCATTTTTCATCGCAGATCACTTCCGTGTTGATGGAGAATTACCCTTTCTGATTTCGGAAAAGTTCACCATATTCACGGATGGGCACAAAATAGTAACATGCGTGCAGCCAACTTCACACACAACGTGTGGGAAATCTGTAAAGGTGAAGAAGAATTGCCTTTTATTTTCTGAACACTCGTGTATATTTATATGTGTAGGTACCTTGCTCTTAACCTCAAAAGCGCTTTACACGACCAGCAGACGCGTGGTGAACGTTTATTTATAAGATCGCTTGTAATACTGGGATTACTTTGAACTTAACGTGACATGAAGCTAAGAAATGCTGGTAAACTAAAGGTATAATTGGCCTACATTTAACGTAGTGAGAATGACTCTTGATTATGTAGCGAGAAATCGATGATCCTTGGGTTGTTGTTGCTGGTTGCAGTGTTCTTCTTCCTCGGCTATTGGTGCTCGTCGGTCGTTGTGTATTCCATTCCTAACTATATCTAATCATTAACTCTCAGGTTCTTGGGTGAGGCAAGTTAAAAATATACTGCAAGTTTCCCTTAATCAATGTAGTTTATTTCACAGTTTGAATATTTATGAGCGGCTAGCTTTTCCCATTATTATAATAATCCCATCACCTGAAGTTAGTCAGGAGCCTAGCTATATTCACACGCACCCCACCCTTGTGCACCCACGTGCATCTGTAGCACCTCGTGTTGCCGTGACTTCTCGATGAGATATATTTAGAATAAGAGCGGGTTCTGAGGCTTTGTCAGCCCTTATATACGAGAGCCTAGTGACGCTCACCTTTGCGTTTGAAAATGTAACGACGTTTCCTATTGGCCCTCAGGCCGCGTTACCCTGACATGTATGAGAATGCGTGGTTTCAGATCCGTGCGCGCAGGCGCCATCATGTAGCGTTGTACCGCTCGGTAACAGGTACGGTCTTTATGGTTTCTTGCAATTCTTACTAGCTCGCCCGTGTCTTATAATCAGCTTTTTACAAATGTTAGATGTTGAAAATTTTAACATGTTAGTGAATTAAATTATTACTGTACAATTCTTATATGTATGGTTCCCCTTTCATATGTACAATTCCTTTATATATGTATAATATATCCCATTTCAATTGATAGTTCTTTTATTACTTCGAGCTAGTGCCGATTGGTCCCAATTACCATGTGAAATCAAACTTGATGTTTGACTGTGCCAAACTTATAAATTTCATCGCATTAAGTCAATTCTAAATATCTCTATTTAATACAGTGTAAGACTATCACATTACGTTAAATTCATCGTAATTCCGTCTCAAGCATCTGAAATATTCCGGTACGAAGCACTCATGGCATGCATGACAATAATTGCAGTTTGGATTATAGAGCTGAATTTGTGTCTGAGTTTTGTTGAAATGTTTTCCAAACAGGTTCAAAAGGTATGTATAGGATTCTTTCCTAATACCGAAATGTTCATTGAACTTTGTCTCTCTCTCTGTATAAGTATCATATGGTTCTTGCACACCACTATCGCATTCCCGTTATTTTTTCCGTAGAAATCATCAATGTAACCTAAGTAATCGCTGTTTCATTCATCGAGATCATCAATGTAATCTGAGGCAGTATTTGTAATACCTGAATAACTTCAATTGTACTATACAATAATAAGTAAATTCAATAACAGCCCGCCTTGAAACAATATGTATGTAATAATTATTTAAATTGTATGTAACAGTCATTGCAAATGCTTATTTTTATTGTAAATATGTTTTAATAATGTTATGTGAATACATTACATACTCTAATAATACAAGAGTTTTGAGAATAATAAGCTTTAAGTTGCTAACAATGAGGCAATAATGAGTTAGAGAGTTCGAATGTTACTAGTCATGATTAGAGCAACGATAATGTAAATTCAGTAACAGTTTAAAATTAGCCAATCAATAGCAAAGAAAAAGGTTTAGTAAAGTGCAGATATTCTATTGGACTAGGATTAGCCAATCACAGGCTTGAAATAACGAAGCTTACGGGTTTAACGGTTGAAATATGTTCAGTTGCTGGTAAACCTTGGTAGTGACCAGATGGAAGATGTGTTCTCTACAGAAATATTACGTGTGAATCGTAAAAATATGTCTACGCGTTAGCTAAGTGAAAGTATTAAAGAATCTCACCGCACTTAAAAATGTAGTGCTTTAGAAATTGTGCAAAGGATACATAAAATAAGTGAGTTTAAAAACGTAAAATTTGTGTATGTCTACCATTATTGTCGTACCGCACCCTGCCTAAGAGATACATGACTCTACAAACATTACTGATGCAGCCGGGGCAAATTCAAACATAAATAATATATAGAAGCAGTTTTAGTAACAGAGTTAAATATTATAGGTAGTGTAAAACTTGGAGTGTAACAACAAAATTATATCTTAAAATCAGCATCTCTACGTAGCAGCATATTGCGCAACGACAGTAACTATTACGTAATCAACAACTTCAAACCGACGCCCAAAGCGTGTTGCAAACTTCTTAAACAAAGTAAACTCCAAGAACATTACTACTTCAACTTGGCTTCCCAAGCGAGAAGTTAATAATTTACGTAAAAATATTACTTCACAAAACATCTACTCCAAATCTAAGTAATCAAAAATATCTTCCTCCAAATACGATACGGTATTCTAGTTCAATCGACAGGTTAGTTACTCCATCCAAGTTGCAAGAGTAAATTCTAACCTACATTTGTGCTCTATTTAATTCCGTAGTAACATATTAAATGCGGTGCTCTCTGACATTACTTCTGCGGCAATTTAATCTGAGAGTCTCTGAAAGGAGTAAAATTCTTCGGTAGTTTACTCTCGTATGGAAGTCGCCGAATGTTGACTTGAATAGTAGTTTACTACAAAAGTAGAGCTTACTCCAGGTTGGGCGCACGCCGCCCATAGTCACAGTGTATCTCCTAGCAGATCCGTCGAGACATGACCACATAGTTAAAGCTACGTAAAATAAATAGAGTGAAAAACAACTCTCGGATTTATATCACAAGTTTATTTTGTTAGTAACGGGCTTTGCAAAAGAACATATAAGTTGCAGTTATTTTAAAACATATGTTGCATAGATTTCGCATGAAAGCTTCAGCCTTTAAAACTACTGCTATCACGAAAGCTTTTTCTTATAAACTGTATATTTTAATGAGCTATACATTTTTCTGCACTATCCGTTTATTTGTATTGGATGTATAGGATTCAGTAGGAGTGGAGAGGGCTTCGTTTATAGAAAGTTCAATATATGCATTTTGTTCGTCTCGGCGATATATCCAACATACGCTATTTTGATCAAACTGTTTAGTGTCATTTATTATCCAATAAATAATACACTTTTTCAATGAAAGTGTTCCTTTTGTGTAAGAAGGAAATTCTATGAAGATCTTCACCTTTTAATACATAAATAGCGCTTAAAAGCAGGAAATTTGGTATTTATCCGACTTTCCTTTTTTAGGTGTGCTGTTCACTGACTCGCAACCAATGATGACTATCTCTAAAGAATGTAATATAGAAAGTTCATCGGAAATATGCGTTTTGAGGTCCTCTTCATCAGAAAGAGCATTTTAAGAAACAATTTCTGTATGCGTGTGTGTATGTGTGTGTGTGTGTGTGTGTGTGTGTGAGAGAGAGAGAGAGAGAGAGAGAGAGACCAGCATTAGTAACTAAAAATTAAAAGAAAAAAGAAATAAGACATTGAAAAATTACTTAAGTTCATACCTGTGTCAGTTATCCTTGAGGATGGATAACAAGAATTTTCCAATAAATAAACAAACAAATAAATAAAAGATGAATATAAACGTTTTCGTTAGTTTTATTTTCTCAAAGATGCCTCTAACGATATTGATTAGAAAGTTACATGCTTCGAATGACAGATAAAATGCATACCCGGTGTTCCCGGCTCGCCGTCCACTTTGTTCTAGTAGGCAACATAAATGAGAACAAAAATGCCTATACCTACTGTTTTATCAATACATTACGTAGGACTTCATGCTTCTGTTTCAGTTATTTTATTTAAAAGTGTTCTGGTAATGCCAACAATGTCGCCGTGTACAAGACAAGTGTACTAACATACCAGGTGGTCCAACTGCACCGTATTTGACTTGTGCAGACAACCCTTCTTGCGTTAAAAGGGTTGCAGAACTCAACGGGGCAATTCCAAGTAAACATAGGTCAGTGGGGTACTGGCGCATTAGCGCCCTAAAAACTAACTACTACTGCCACCACCGCCACCACCACCATCACCACCATTACTACTACTACTACTACTACTACTACTACTACTACTACTACTACTACTACTACTACTACTACTACTACTACTACTACTACTACTACTACACCAGCGTTCTCAGAAACGTCCATATGGATACACGGAGACGGCTGAAAGATCGTATCAGTCAACAGGGAAGCAATTTCGAACACCTACTCAATTAGCGAAGTCAGCATAACAGCACCGTTGGATGATGATAAAAGTAACAATAACATTTATAATATCAAGCGAAAAAATGGCAGTGAAACACTAATAGCGTAAACACAATTAAAAGAGTAGTTATTGGCGGCTAAGGTTAGGTAAAATACAGACATTTTAATTATTTTTCAGTCTAAACAGTGAGTTTATTCCCTCTAAAATAAAGCGTATGTAACTGAAATGGAAAATATTCTAAGACCTTTTCGGTCTATTTTTATCTATCATCACGGATAGTACACTCTAGTGCAAGGGTCTGTTCTTGTGTACCATCACGGACTGTACACTCTATTGCAAACCTGGGAAGTGCTTCTCAATGAGCGCTATCCGCTCATCGTCTTTGCTGATAAGCAGGAGGAGTAGATCGAAGCTCGACTGGCCCCGTAATTCAGTCCGTAGAGCACCTGCCTGCCGTGCGACGAGTCCCTGGTTTGATTCCCGGCTTGGGGGGGGGGTCCGCATTTTTCTCTAGCTACAATTTTCTCTATCGTCCTCAAAGCCTGGATATAATTATAATAATATTAATAATAATACGCCCCATCCGTTATGAATGGGACATCCGAAGACTCTCTGTTAAATAGCTGTTTTGACCTATGTATTGGCAGCCAAAGTACTTTGTTTATGAGTGATCAGGACGATGGGTTTCTAACAAAGAGGTTCGGAGATTGAATTCCACTTCTGTTTGCAGAATTTTATAACTGTAACATACAGGTACTGTACGTTACATACACATTTATGTACAGAGCCACAACTCGTAAGTGATTAAGCTTTGTGTCATCCCTAAAACCCCTGTAACATACAACTATCATTACTGGCGCGCATAACTACGATATCCCACAAGAAGTGGACAGGGATTGAGTGTAGATTAGATTTTCTGCAAAATGGTTTTTGCTTTCATACTTATTTAGTTTTATACAACTTGGAAACCATAACAGATACACAGATCTTACTAACAGAAACGCTGTAGAGCTACTTAAATTATACATTTTGGGTTAAAAACCAAATAAACATTTTTTCGTTGCATTAGCCTTTTTGGAAATATTCGCTGTTGTAGGTTTGAGTTTTATCACATTGAAGTTGACTCTAGTGCGTAGTAAAGTGTATGAGAATTTGCGATTCTTCTTTTGTCTTTTTACTTTCTCTACTACGTATAGTAAGTAGGGGAAGTATTGCATTCCACCCAAAACTTCGATACGGAGATTTCACAGGAAATACATGTTTTGAGACCCTCTGAATCCCAAATAAAGCATTTTTAGAAACATGTCCGTGTGTGTGTCTGTGTGTCTGTGTATCTGTCTGTGTGTGTGTGTGTGGGTGTGTGTGTGTGTCTGTGAACAGCATAACTCAGAAACGAACAGTCGGATAAACACCAAACTTAATACTTAGGTTCAGTATCTTCCAGAGATGCGACACAAAGGTTTTCAAGAAAACCCTCCCACCCCAGAATACCCATTACATGGAACATTTTTCGAAAATTTTAATTTTCTCAAAAATGGCTCTAACGATTTTCATTAAAATATCATATGTTTAAGATATTTTCATGACAAATGAAATGTTTATCTCGAATTTTCTGGGAATGTCTCCAATAGTATTCTTCATTGTGAACGACTTTTGCAAAAACTGGTAAACCATAAGAGATAGACCAAATTTTACTGCACAAAAAATGTAGATCGCATTAAAATACACAATTTATCATATACTTTTTTTGTTCGGTGAACCATTTTCGAGATATTGCTTGTTATTCTCTTAAATTTTTCAATACTTATTTTCTCAAATGGGAATTCGTTATTCATTTTGTTGTCTTGGATATGCAAAGAGTATTAATCTGTGGCAAAGATAATGGTGCTGCACATAACAACCAGCTATTAAGAGTAATGTCTATGCTTAAAGGCTACTTTATTTCTATATTGCCCTTGTAAATATATATTCCCCTTACATCTACAAGAAAATAAGCAATAAGATAGAGTCTGCAAATGTTTATCTCGGTTAACATGAAGTAGATGGAGAATAAGCGTTTGTAAAAATAGTTTGTACAAGAGTAGAAAAAGTCACGTGAGTGTAACACATCAGCACATCAGATGTTTTCTTGTAGGAGTTCGCTGCTAACACAAACAGACTTGTGATATAAACATCTGAGCGATTGTTTTCGCATGCTGCATGTAAATATCTTCATACTCCTTAATTAATGCATTTTCTAGGCAAACATTTGTGGATTAACGCAAACGATAAGATAATGGTTAAAGTGAATAGTGTAATACACACACTCCTGAATGACCATCCGCTTTCTTCAAAATGGCAACCCACATGTCAGCATAAGAAGGTGATATTCGACCTCCATGATTTTACCTTTGAATTATCAAGAACCACTTGCTTCTGTTTGGTCTTTTATTAAAAACTGAGATTCTGATATCACTAACACGGTCACCACATACGAGGCGAGCGTATTTGATATACTAACATCTATACTTGTTTTATTTTGAGGTTGAAGAGGACCAAAGCAAACCTAAGCACGCGAATCAGTCGTCAGAGCTCTTGTCGGTTGGGCTCACAGAAATGGTTCGCGTTCATGTACGCAATTTGTAGCAATTATCACGCAATACACTTGAAATATTAGCAGAACCTTAACACACAACTAAAGAACACGAATTGGAGATTGAAGAAAAACGGCATTGAATAGAAAAAATCTGATGTGTTACACTCACATGACTTTCTCTACTCTTGTACAAACTATTTTTACAAACGCTTATTCTCCATATGCTTCATGTTAATATGCTTATTGTTAATTTTCTTGTAGATGCAAGGGGAATTGCTAGGCTTTAAGCGATAGTCAAATCTTTTAAGCCCTGGTTGCTGTGTGGCTCATTCCATTCTCTTTGCATGTCCAGTACATAAAAAAAATTAATAACGAATTTGAGAAAAAGTATAAGTATTGAAAATTTAAGGGAATAACAGGCAATATCTCCAAAACGGTTCACTCAACAAACCGTTGATATAAATTGTGATTGTTATCGTGATCTACATTTTTTGTGTAGTAAAATTTTGTCCATCTCTTATGGTTTACCAGTTATGCAAAAGTCGTTCACAATAAAGAATACTTTTGGAGACATTCCCAGAAAATTCGAGATATACATTTCATTTGTCATGAAAATATCTTAAACATTTGATATTTTAGTCAAAATCGTTAGAGCCAATTTTGAGAAAATTAAAATTTTCGAAAAATATTCCATGTAAAGGGTAATATGGGGTGGTTGGATTTTCTTGAAAACCTTCGTGTCGCATCTCTGGAAGATACTGAACCTAAATACCAAGTTTGGTGTTTATCCGACTGTTAGTTTCTGAGTTATGCTGTTCACAGACGCACAGAGACACACGGACATGTGTCTAAAAATGCTTTTCTTGGATTCAGGGGGTCTCAAAACATGTATTGCCGGTGAAATCTCGGTATCGAATTTTTGGATGGAATACAATACTGCCCCTACTTACTATACGTAGTAGATGAAGTAAAAATGAATAACAATTTGAGAAAAAGTATTGAAAATTTATGGGAATAACAGGCAATATCTCGAAAATGGTTCACTCAACAAAAAGAATGTATATTGCACAAATTGTGTATTTTAACACGATCTACATTTTTTGTGTAGTAAAATTTTGTCTATCTCTTATGGTTTACCAGTTATGTAAAAGTCGCTCATAATGAAGAATACTTTTGTAGAAATTCGCAGAAAATTCGAGCTATACATTTTATTTGTCATAAATATATCATAAACATATGATATTTTAATCAAATCTCTAGAGCAATTTTTGAGAAAATTAAAATTTTCGAAAATGTTCCATGTAAAGTGTAATATGGGGTGAGGAAATTTTCTTGAAATCCTTCGTGTCGCATCTCTGGAAGATACTGAACCTAAATACCAAGTTTGGTGTTTATCCGACTGTTCGTTTCTGAGTTATGCTGTTCACAGACACACACACACAGACACACACACGGACATGTTTCCAAAAATGATTTTTTTTTTTGGATTCAGTGGGTCTCAAAACATGTATTTCCGGTGAAATCTCGGTATCGAATTTTTGGGTGGAATACAATACTTCCCCTACTTACTATACGTAGTAGAGAAAGTAAAAATTACAGCTAGCAAATCCCTGCGCACGCCGTCTGTTTTGCTGTACATAGTATGTATGACCAACTTTACCCTCAAATCAGTCCGTTGCTTGTGAGCGTTAACATATGTGACAAGGAGCAGGGCGCTGTTTGCAACAATAAAATATAATAAAGGCAAACCTTTACACATTGGGGAGAAAGCAATGCTCTAAACGTATTTAGTAAAAGGAAAAGTACGGACAAACGGACCCCCCCCCGCAGCCGATGCAGAGCACCGCAAGTAGGCCGTAGCAGCCCTCTTTGCTTCTACCATGACCCCTGGGAGGAAGGGATGAGGGGAAAGACCCGAAAGATGACCAGTTTCAGATGACGACGAGAGCAAGCATGCATGCATACATCTACCGTTTTTAGATCGAACGCATACGATAACTCCCGGGCCCACCCACAAGCCTCATAACCGGTGGCCCCCTGGTGGGTTCCACTTATAGGCGGGTCCTAACTGAGCAGTGCCAGGGTTCAAACTTCTACAGAGTGCACAGCCACCGCCCAACCGCAACCTGCCGAACACCGTCGCCTGGCCCTGTAACCCTGAAAACAGATGACAAGGAAGATAATGCGTACAGAGATGAGGCGCAGGAAGGTCGCGGTAGAAGATGAACCACCCCAGCATTCTCTTGCCAAAGAACGAAAAACCTGTGGTTCAGAATGAGCGGTCGCCGTAGATCGAACTCGCGACCTCCCGAATGCGAGTAGCACACGTTACCCAGGCGCTACCTTGCTCGGTAAAAGTGTTTAGTAAGTTTTGTGAGAAAGTAAGTATGCAACAACTTCCATACATTTACATTAACATCAGAGCTCATCGGTGTGTCCATGGTAAGTGTGTACAGTGCAGAAAAGAACGACTGACTCGGACCTTGAGGGAGTGGAGCTCCTTCCAGAATCTAACAGATAGTTGTACATCATCCTAGGTGTTAGGGACGAGGACTAGGTGCGGAGGGGGATTAGCACCTCGAACTTCAGGTCCTTTTGTGCCAAAGCCGCCCCCGGGAGGGAGGGGCGAGAGGAGACAGAGGGCAGCCGGACCAGGAGACACGACAGGTCAGAGGGCAGGATCCCGAAATGCAGCTGGTGCAACCTTCTCCCCTCCCCTGCAGGCTTCACAACCCACTGGTGGGCCCATGACTCGGAGAGCACCCCATTCCGGGGAACGAAGGGTTGCATAGAGCATCCTTTTCCCCTTCCATGCAACGCCGACACTCTTGCCGACATTTTCAACCCCGAAACAGCCAAGAAGATGAAAGGTGAAGAAATGAGAAGGTTGGTGAAATGGAAATCGGGGGATGTAATGAACCTTCCCAGTATTATCTAGCGACCCGGGGAAGCCTCGAAAAAAACCTGAGTCACGAAGGTCGGCTGTGGGAACCAAACCCAGGATCTCCCGAATGCGGGCCATAGACATTGCCGCCTGAGCCATCTCGCTCGGTTCCTAGGAGTTTAAATCATTAGAAATGAAACTGAAATTGAATTTTACTTACGGACGCTCTTTAACTGCTGTGGTCGTTAGCGTCCCATTCTATATTGGGGGTGAAAGATCGGTAGTTTTGCTCAGAGGCCTCTTTATCAGGCTTGAAGTTCTTTTACGTGCCGTAAATGTACGACACGGGACCAATGACTTTACTTCCCTTCCTAAGGAAGCTATACTAAGGATTTTTACGCCCGAAAATAATCCATTGCCCTTCGCCGGTTTGAACCCGCAATCTCGGGGATTAGAGGCTAGCATGGTAACCACTAGACCACGGAGGGCGAAAAATGAGTTGCGGCGGGAAATTAATATACATGAAAGTTGTTCCACTATAAATTTGTGTGAATGGAGGTTTCCACAATATAAGCCTTAACCTGAAAATTAACACGGTTTGATGTAATACGAAACTCTTGTTTATGTTCTGAACACGATATAACTCGCGGAGTGTGCCTCAGGGCTATTTCCACCACACATTTTCCTGTCTGCTAACTAAATCCTCACGCTTATATATTTTTCTAATAAGTTATTTTACGACACCCATTTTCTGGCTGAGGTAACAATACATAAATTTCTTTACCTCACAGCTGTTATAGATACCACTACACAAGGATAACAATTTTTGTTTTATGCAGATTTACGAAGTGTAAAATGCTACACACTCGTTTCTGTGACGGTTGTACAAATATTAGTGACCTTGGTACTAATTGCACTTTAACTAGCCTCTACAAACACTATAATTATCTCTCTCGCTTAAATTAAAATATACTTCTATTTGTTTTGTAAAGGCCTACTCTCGTCTATACCTAGCGCGACCTTCTTGGTGTCTCCTCTCCTCTCTTCAAACGTTGTTGATTATTCCTTGTAACCACCATTGTCTTTCTCTTGATTTTCTTAGCGTTTTAGTACTTTCTGTCGGCTATTCCGGTATTAATACTTTCTCAACAATACTACCGATTCTTTTAACTCATTAATTGTATACAGTTTCTTTCCTATCTTACTAAAATCACTTATGCCCCTTTTATGCTAAATGCATATTAATGATTCTAAAAATTTATTTAGAATTGTTTTTCTTGGCGTGACTCTATATAACGCTTTTAATGCCTTCCTTCTTCTTCGTCTTCTTCTTCTCGGCCTTCGTTTTTAGCTTTTATACTCTTATTATTCAGGTCATTTTCACATTCGTTTGCCCTAAATTCAATATTATATGCAATAATAAGGCATTGTAATTTTTCTTATTACTTTCTCTACTAGTATAGCAAGTAGGGGAGGTATTGTACTCCGCCCAAAAATTCGATGTTGAGATTTCATCAGATTTTGAGTCCTCTTGAATCCCCCAAAAAGCATTTTTACAAAAAGGTCCGTGTGTGAGTGTGCGCGCGTGTACGTAAGCCTCCACTCAAAAACGAAAATTCGGTTAAATGTGAAGCTTATTATTTAAGTTCAGCATCCTTGAAGGAAGCGACACAATGATTTTGAAGAAAATCACCCACCCCAAACTACTTTATATGGAACATTCTTCGAAGATTTTGATTTTCTCAATAATGTTCTAATGATTTTGATTAAAATATCATATATTAATGATATATACATGAAAAATAAAACATATGTCTTTAATTTTCTGGGAATAGCTTATGAGATCCGCTTCATTCGGAAGGAATTTTGTATAATCTGTATAATTAATAACGTTAAATACTAGAGGAAAATGCAATACACAAAACTTGTAGATTTCTTGAAACACACAATTTATTTTAAAGAACGTTTTTTGAGGCAGAAACAATCTCCGAGACATTCTTCATTAGTGGTTCGAATTTTTCAATGTGACTTTAAATTCATATTGATTTTCACCTGTTTCCTGCGACTGGATGAACAGAGCATGGAATTTTAAGGCCAGCGTTCCAGTTCTATAACATTTGACTATCGTTATTCCCTTTGTATCTATAAGGAAACGTTTAACGTACCTATTTCTGTAAAGGTTTATTTCGATTAAAATGAAGTAGATAGAAAAAAAATCTGATGTGTTACACTCACATGACTTTCTCTACTCTTGTACAAACTATTTTTACAAACTCTTATTCTCCATCTATTTTATATTAATCGAGATAAACATTTGCAGAAACGATTTTTTGACTTGCAAAGAGAATTACATTTTACACATAGTGACCAGTTCTAAAAATATTTGACTATCGCTTAAGGCGTACTATGTTCCCCTTGTTTTGTATTTGCAAGGGCAATATAGAAATACAGTAAGCCTTTAAGTATAGACATATCTCTTAATAGCTGGTTGCTAGGTGCAGCACCATTCTCTTTGCCACAGATTAATATTCTTTACTTATCCAAGACAAAAAAAATCTGATGTGTTACACACACATGGCTTTCCCTACTCTTGTACAAACTATTTTTACAAACGCTTATTCTCCATATGCTTCATGTTAATCGAGATATCGAGAGGTTAAACGTATTGCTAATTTTCTTGTAGATGAAAGGGGAATTGGTAGGCTTTAAGCTATAGTTAAATATTTTAAGAGCTGGTTGCTATGCGGAGTATTCCATTTTCTTTGCATTACCGGGACAAAAAGAATTAATAACGAATTTGAGAAAAAGTATAAGTATTGCAAAATTTAAGGGAATAACAAGCAATATCTCGAAAATGATTCACTCAACAACAAAAAATGTATATGACATAAATTGTGTATTTTAACGCGATCTACATTTTTTGTGCAGTAAAATTTTGTCTATGATTTTGTTTATGATTTACCAGTTATGCAAAAGTCGTTCACAATGAAGAATACTTTTGGAGACATTCCCAGAAAATTCGAGATATACATTTCATGAAAATATTTTAAACATATGATATTTTAATCAAAATCGTTAGAGCCATTTGTGAGAAAATTAAATTTTCGAAAAATGTTTCATGTAAAGGTTAATCTGGGGTGGTGGATTTTCTTGAAAACCTTCATGTCGCATCTCTGGAACATACTGAACCTAAATATCAAGTTTGGTGTTTATCTGACTGTTCGTTTCTGAGTTTTGCTGTTCACAGTCACACACACAGACACACAAACGGACATGTTTCCAAAAATGCTTTTTTTGGATTCAGGGGGTTCTGAAAACATGTATTTCCGGTAAAATCTCGGTATCGAATTTTTGGGTGGGATGCATTACTTCCCCTACTTACTATATGTAGTAGAGAAAGTAATAATTTGTCATATGAATAGCTTTTATACTCAATAAATGATACCGGGTAGAGAAACTCACGTGATTGGAGCACATGAGGCGTTTTAAACACATAATACATATTCAAAATTCTAAAACTTAGTTTATTTACAACTTTTCTTTTGATTTTCTTGATGTGACTCTAAAGCTTTTAAATGTTTTTCTTCATCTTCGGTTTTGTTTACTTCTATTATTTACATAAGGCGTTTTCACATTACGTTAGCCCGTTAGTGTTGTAATTTTTCTTATTTTATTTTTATCGTTTCTGGATGTTCCTTATTACTGCTTATTGATTAGTCACCTCTTCCTACAATGAAAGGTTGGCACAACCCCTACCGTCAGCTACGCACGTGCACGCCGGAGTGATTAATTACTTCACAGTAGCAGTAAAGCTTAGATATCTAGCCGACATATATTTATTACTCCGAATTTAAAATAAAAGCAAAGCGAGAGACGGAAGGCCTAACATTCCATAGCACTTAAATAACATATATCAGCAATGCTACATTGTCTTAAATGATTCTTGTTTTATCAAATTATTAAGGTCGTTAAAAGCAAACTTTGCACCGCGATTACATGGTAATTCACCCCACTCATTTGCTGTATATTATTAAGGTGACAACGACGGTACTAAATTACACAAAGAGAATACAAAGGATACATATACCGGTTTGAAATGTGAGGTCCACACAGGAGGCAAACCTCTCCCCTCCTCCTTTATACCTAAGGAGGCGCCTTTGAAATGGGTTTCCGTCGTGGTTTTCTAAGGAGTTGTGCTTTAAAAAGGTGTCCTACTTGTGCAGATGGAAGTATTGGCAGTCGTGGCCTAAACCATGCCCGTACCCAGAAAAAAATTTCGGGGAGGGTTTTTCACAAGTAGATCTAAACTTAACAGTAACTCACACAGTTACCATGTACCTACTCTGTAGTATATAGACGTTACATGGATAAGAAAAGTGCTTGGAGACCTTATATAGACAATATAAGGTGACGATATTAATTTTCCCTTTTTACTTTCTCTGCTACGTATAGTAAGTGGGGGAAGTATTGTATTCCATCCAAAAATTCGATACCGAGATTTCACCGGAAATACATGTTTTGAGACCCCCGGAATAAAAAAAGAGCATTTTTGGAAATATGTCCGTGTGTGTGTCTGTGAACAGCATAACTCAGAAATGAACAGTTGGATAAACACCAAACTTGGTATTTAGGTTCAGTATCTTCCAGAAATTCGGCACGAAGCTTTTCAAGAAAATCCCCCACCCCATATTACCCTTTACATGGAACATTTTTGGAAAATTTTAATTTTCTCAAAAATGGCTCTAACGATTTTGATTAAAATATCATATGTTTAAGATATTTTTATAACAAATGAAATGTATATCTCGAATTTTCTGGGAATGTCTCCAAAAGTATTCTTCATTGTGAACGACTTTCGCATAACTGGTAAACCATAAGAGATAGACAAAATTTTACTAAACAAAAATGTAGATCGCGTTAAAATACACAATTTGTCATATACATTTTTTTTGTTGAGTGAACCATTTTCGAGATATTGCCTGTTATTCCCTTAAATTTTCAATACTTATACTTTTTCTCAAATTCATTATTCATTTTTTTTGTCCTGGTAATTCAAAGAGAATGGAATGCTCCACATAGCAACTAGCTCTTAAAATATTTGAGTATCGCTTAAAGCCTACAAATTCCCCTTGCATTTACAAGAAAATTAGCAATAAGATTAACATGTCGATTAACATGAAGCATATGGAGAATAAGCATTTGTAAAAATAGTTTGTTCAAGAGTAGAAAAAGTCATGTGAGTGTAACACATCAGCAATAGACCTACTATTATCTAACGACATTTTCCTATATTGGTTTGCTATGAATTTAAATAAATAAAACTGTCAGAAGTTTCGGGGTGGGGGTTGAACTCTAGAAACCCCCCCTCTAAATACGGCCCTGGCCTAAACTATAGGTGATACATTTTTCCACACAAAACAAGGAATACAACTTACATATTTTGTACATAAGTTGAATCTCCTATCCTTTCGCTTGGCGCGCGCTTCTCGATAATGTCGTCGTGAAAGGACTGCCTCCTCATTATGTATAGTACTGCTTCGGTTACTGTTTTAATGAATAATTTGTAAAGACTAACATTTTCATTATATTGAGGTACAATGAATTTTCTTTTAGAGCGTCAACAATAATTTGCATTTTGATTTTTCTCGAGCTGTTTTAATTGCAGCTCGAATTTGAAAGGTTCATCAGAATGTTTATGCAATGACCGATTGATATTCAGAATTTTACAAAAGCAATTAGAATTCCACAGTGTTTTCTTCGTTCCAAGTAATAGCTAAGCCCAGCAAAATAACTTTGTAAATAATTACTACCGAAAAACCACTCATACTCGCTACACCAGGAGCTTTACGAACCGTTTCTTTTCACTTTATGCGTCGATACACTAAGGGCCAGTTTCACCAACAGATGCTAAATTTTAACACAATGTTAAGCTGATTTAACACTGAAGTTAACACAAATTCTGTTTCATCAAACAATGTTAACTTTAACAATGTATTAAAGTCGGTGTTAAGTTAACATCCCCATACCCCTGTGTTAAGGTATTTAACAAATGCTAGAAATTGGAAAATAGCTGCCGCAAACCAAGCTGTTGATGCATTTTGCTACAATTGGCATTTTTAATGTCATTCCTAATAGAAGAGTAGTCGTACGTCGTAATAAATTTAAAACCATGCAAAAGGAGGAAGTTTTAAAGCAATATAGACTGTCCATGGTGGCATGAGCATGGTTTTATGGGAAATACGAGAGGTTAGAATACTATCAACAGAAACATATCTCTTTTTCCTAAGTGTTAATTAGGTACTTGAATTTTATACTACTAACGGTTTTCATTTACTTGTGATAATGTTGGTGTTTCCAAAACTATCTTTTGTGAGTTTATTCGGAAGGTTTTCAAAGCAATTGCTTCAAGAAGCAAACTATTTTTTTCGGGTCTGTTTGATTAATCAGCGATAACACGCTTTCGTCCACTTTAGTTTCGATGCAGTGTCCACCACCAGTTTTAAACCGTCTTAAACGCTCTTCGCACCTAACGTTTCTGGTGCAGCACTTTATGTTAGCATAAAATTGTCGTAGTTGTTTGTTGGACTTAAGAGTTCATTCCAATTAAATTACTCGTGGATTTTGTCCCAAGCTGCAATCTCATCCTTTAATGTAAGACCGTCAGCCTTTTCGCAGCTGATAATACGTCTGTACTTATTAACTAGATGTTAATTAACGCGTTTCAAACGGTAAAACATTTATTTCAGTTGATATCGCGATTCAAACCTCAAACAATCGTGAACATCACATGAATGTAAATAGTTGTCGGCTACTGACACAGAGAGCGCAGCGATACGTAGACAAAAGTGCATCGGAGTACGTTCAGAAGCAGTGTAGTTCGGCCACCGTCTTCTCGAAAGCTAGCGTTCGCAGTTGTCTTTGTCGATAACAAAATGTTAGCTAACAATTTGCTGTAAAAGCGTGATGAAACACAAAAGTTTTAAACTTATGTTAAACTCTGAACACCTTGTTAACAAACTAGATGTTAGAGTATTTTTAACATTGGTTGGTGAAACCGGCCCTAAGAATTGACTTAGGTCTACCTGTAAATATTACGTCTTATCCTCAGTCCACCGCAAAAACTACTTTTGTAACATGCATTACACTATGCAATTTTGAGGATTTGTTGCAAATCGTAAATGGTTTAAATATTTTTAAGATAAACTTATTACTGATGGTATAATTCACAATGGCGAACTTCCAAAAACACGGCCATAATAATCGCTACTGAACTGACGCTGAAGGTCGAGTCCGAGAACTGAAAACGATTTGAGAGGGAGAACACTCCGTTACCCAGGCGATGGGATGTTTGCAAGTCTACAAAAATTTCACAAGTGTCGGTGACCACCTAATAGCCTCTACAAGGGGTATTTCTATTACAAAAGATCCAGTATTTTAGCTTCACGGTATCCTCGAAGAGATAGTTTGTTGGTGTACACAGCACTCGTACAATCCAAGTTTGAGTTAGCTGTCATGGCAACCAGACATAAACAGTGCAGCTGAACATCCCATAGTCGAGAATAGCTGCACCAACCCTCTATATCTGCTCATAGCTTTCCCATTTCGCTCGCTTACAACCCAGTTTCCTTATTCCCTGCTAATGGCGTGCTTACAAATCGGAACGGGCGGTTTTCGCTCTTAATGTAGTGATTCGTAAAATTATATTCCATTATGTGAGTAGTAGAATATTTAAAGAAACAATGTTTACATTGAGATAGATACTAGCTCCACCTAAGGAATCGTCCTTGAGTGAGGGCCGAACAGCCTGGTGTTGGTTGACGAAACCGGTTCTTTATTTTGTATTATTATTATTATTATTATTATTATTATTATTATTACTATTATTAATTTTTTCGCCATATACTCCGAAAACACTTGTGCCTATAGTTATGTTTTTGTTTTTAGCGTCCTTTAAGCTAATAGGTCATATCGTACGATTAATGAATGAAATGGTGATATTATGCTCAAATAAGCTAGGGGTCCAGAGAGCTTAAAGTTACCCGACGTTCGTTCTCTCAGGATAAAGGGAAACCCCAGAAAAAAACCTTAACTGGTTAAGCCACCCTAACTGAGATTTGAACTCGGGACCTCCAGAATATGAGGCAGACACGCTACCACCACACCACAGAGGCAAGCTATCCAGTTGCTTTACTGTGCTATTTGTATCGTTATAATACCAATTCATTATGCCTGCACCCTTTACCATGGTATACAGTGCCGTGAGAAATATCAATTCAAAATCTTCCCGGACCAAAAACATTTCCCCAAAAGGAAACATGCCTTACATCAGCATATAATGTGGTGGGTTATTTCATTTCCTTTCTTACATAATCTGCAGCTGGTGGACAGGGGTAGAAAAAATTATGGAGAAGATAGGAATGGGAGATATTTGGAGAACAGGAGAAAGAAATAGCAATGGTTTCTGAATAGCAGTAAGAAACAGAGTGGAGGACATAGAAAGACAAGAGATTTGGGGAAGCTTAGAGAATAAAAAGTCACTAGGGTTCTATAGATTAGTAAAAAGGAAATGGGGAACAGAAGGGTATGTGGATTATTGTAATAGAGCAGAAAAAGAAGCGTTTGCATGGATGAGAACAGGATCAATGTATCTGAGAAGGCTAAGAGGTAAAAAAAAACCGGAATTTGTGAATTATGAGGAGGCAGTGAAAGCACAGAGCATTATATGACAGAATGCAAAGAATTAGCAGAATGGAGACAAGTAGTATGGGAAGAAAAATGGGAAAAAATGGATAGAAAAATAGTAGTAATTAAAATGCTAACGAGAAAAGAAGAAAAGCAAAATAAGAATATGGGGGAGTTCTTAAAGAAAGTAAAAGAGAAATGGATTAGAAAAGTAAGAGAGATAAGAAAGGTAGAAAGGCAAACGGAGGAAGGAGAAGATGGGCAATAGGGATTAAAGGTAGCAAGGAATGCTTAGACGAGCCAGAAGGCCAGGGTGCCAGGCAAAAAGAGCAGTATTGCTGGCAAGGAAACTTGTACATAGCTTAAGTTAGTATATAAGTGGAATATTGTAAACAGAATCGTGTAGAAAAAATGTACAAATAAAGTATCCATCCATCCATCCCTCCCTCTCTCCCTCCGTCCATCTGTCCGTCCGTCCATCCGTCCGTCCGTCGATCTATCTATCTATCTATCTATCTATCTGTCTGTCTGTCTGTCTATGTATCTGTCTGTCTGTCTATCTACATAATCTGCAATCTAAGTCGCTCTGAAGGAGTCCTATCGCATTAAGATACTTCTTCACAGGAGCATGTCTTGTGGAAAAATAAATAGTTTTTCCCAGGCTGAAATCTGCTGCATTTGAACAAGTTTTCAGCTCTTTTCTTGCATATTTTCCTTGTCTTGTATGATGCGATACAGGTTTCCATCATTGCTTCGGACACAGTTCAGCCTTGGGCTTCCTGTATCGTTTTAAAGCCAATTCATTTTGCTTGCACCCTTTACCAAAGAATACAGTCTCATAACGGATATGGTTTCAAATTCTTCTGGTTCTAAAAACTTTTAACCAGAAGCAATATATCTCGTTTGAGCCAAAGCCTCACAAGAGCACATATGTGCTGGGCTGTTTCAGTTTCTTTCTTGCACAATCTGCAGTCTAAGTTACCCTGAAACACTCCCATCGTGTTAAGATGCTTTTTCACAGGAGCATGTCCTGAGAGAAATGCAATAATTATTCTCAGCTGAAGTCTGTTACAGTTAACTAAGCTTTCGCTTCTTTTCTTACGTGGTTTTCTAATAAATAATTTAACATATTTGTTACTTTTAGCTTTAAGTCAAGTATTATGATGTTTTAATTTGGACCAGTTCTTAATAGCCTCTCTTACTAAACAGCGAGATGTTCCTAGAGCCGGCTCTGACGCAATAAATTGTGAAGCTACTCCTTACCTTGCAAGTTCATCAGCTTTTTCATTTCCGTCTATACCACTATGACCAGGCACCCGGACTGCATTCCATTCTGCCAAGCTTGTGAGCATGTTTAGGCAGTTTAAAACCACTTCTGACGTAACCTTATAACTACTTAGAGCCTTAGGTGCAACCTGTCTATCTGAGAAGATAAGGATCTGTTTACCAGTGTAAGCTCTCCTTATGTTTTCCTGTTGCATTGAATAATAGCATAAATTTCTGTTTCAAAAAAACTGACGTGTTACACTCACATGACTTTCTCTACTCTTGTACAAACTATTTTTACAAACTCTTATTCTCCGTCTATTTCATATTAATCGAGATAAACATTTGCAGAAACGACCTTTTGACACGCAAAGAGAATTAAATTTTACACATAGCGACCAGTTCTAAAAATATTTGACTATCGCTTAAGGCGTACTATGTTCTCCTTGTTTTGTATTTACAAGGGCAATATAGAAATACAGTAGCCTTTAAGCATAGACATATCTCTTAGTAGCTGGTCGCTAGGTGCAGCACCATTCTCTTTGCCACAGATTAATACTCTTTGCATATCCAAGACAAAAAATGAATAATAAATTCCCATTTGAGAAAATAAGTATAGAAAAATTTAAGGGAATAACAAGCAATATCTTGAAAATGGTCCACTCAAAAAAAATGTATGTGACATAAATTGTGTATTTTAACGCGATCTACATTTTTTGTGTAGTAAAATTTTGTCTATCTCTTATGGTTTACCAGTTATGCAAAAGTCGTTCACAATGAAGAATACTCCCAGAAAATTCAAGATATACATTTTATTTGTCATAAAAATATCTCAAACATATGATATTTTAATCAAAATCGTTAGAACCATGTAAAGGGTAATCTGGGGTGGGGGGATTTTCTTGAAAACCTTCGTGTCGCATCTGTGGAAGATACTGAACCTAAATACCAAGTTTGGTGTTTATCCGACTGTTCGTTTCTGAGTTATGCTATTCACAGACAGACACACAGACAGGCACACACACGGACATGTTTCCAAAAATGCTTTTTTTTTCCGGTGAAATCTCGGTATCGAATTTTTGGGTGGAATACAATACTTCCCCTACTTACTATACGTAGTAGAGAAAGTAAAAATGGTAGCATATTCACCCGAGGGAAAGAACTTTTTGCACCTTGGTCTTATGCCACACTCCGGATCCTATTCCTGAGCCATCCTTTGAGTCGTCTGTAAACCACATCAAAGTTTTTTCAGGTGCTTCCAGAGTTTTATTCGTCCAACATTCAGGCTCCTTGAAGTTCTTTATAAAATGTTTAATTGGAATTACATAGTCTGAAGGCATTTCTAAAAATGCATCTCCTAATTCTTAGCAAAGTTGAGTCTATTTCAGGAATTCTCAGTTGCTTAGCGTGTTGCAGAGTGTCATGCTTGCCTCCTTCATTGCAACTAAATGCAATGGAGTCAGGTTCGAGAGTTGAAATTGAAATTGAGTTTTATTTATGGGAGCTCTTTAACTACTGTGGTTCTTAGCGTCCCATTCCATACTGGGCGTGAAAGACCGGACATTTTGCTCAGAGGCCTCTTATCAAGCTTGAGGTTCTTTTACGTGCCGTAAATCTACGACACGGGACCACCGGCTTTACTTCCCTTCCGAAGGAAGCCGTGCTAAGGATTTTTATGCCCGAAAAAATCCATCGCCCTCCGCGGGTTTGAACCCGCGACCTCGGGAACTAGAGGCTAGCACGGCACCACTAGTCCACGGAGGACGACGGGTTCAAGAGTGTCTCCATTGGTGCAGCAGGAGGCATATTTTCCTAATAAATTGTTTACCATGCTTATTTCCTGGGGTTTTATGGCTGGTTTCATAATGCTTTACCCTGAACCAGTTCTTAAACCACTTACCAAACACCACTTGATGTTCCTATAGCCGACTCTGGTCCAACCCCTTGTCGTGCTAGTTCATCAACTGTTTTATTTCTCTCAGGCCTTGTATTACGATCTCCAGTTAAAGCTGAGGCTTGATAACCTGTGGTAATTGATACCTGTTGGTTAAACGGAGTACCCCGTATTACGAAAGCTAGGTAATTGCAGGTTAGTTAACCTGGAGTTTGTTCGAGGGTCACTAAAAGTTTTGAGAATGAGCAACAATGACTAGTGGTAAACCAAAGCAGTTTTTCCTAACTTCAGATTGAAGTTCAGATAGCAAAATGTGCACGCCTGGGCGCGCTCCAGCAATGTGCATCGTCATCACCGCATTTGTATGTACAGCAGGTGTTGCTATGCCATACGCTAGGAATGGATTTTAAACAAGACCATTTGCGTGCTATGATTTTCTATGACTTTAAATTCGGTTTAGGGGGGAGAGAAGGCCTTCAAAGACTGCATTGTGCATTTTGGGATCTTTGCCCCTCGCAATCCGCGATTTATCGTTGGCATGTAGAGTTTAGAAGATGAAGACCGAGCAGGACGGCCGTCTACAGCTAAAGTGGTGGAATAATATGACGAAAGCTCAGCACATGTTGCGGAGAAATCATCGTTGCACATATGATCAGATTCAAGAAGCCTTAAATATTGGATCGGCAGCAGTGAAAACAATCCTTAAAGAAAAACTTGACGTCAGGAAGCTCTGCAGTCGCTGGATCCCCCACAGCCTCACAAATCAGCAGAAGCAAGCACGTGTGCAATGGTGCCAGGAAACGATTGAACAATCAATCGAGGAAAATCCAAAAACCTATCATTGTAACAGGTGACGAAAGCTCTATTTACCAATATAATCCAGAAACTAAATGACAATCAACGGTCTGGGTCTTCCCAGAAGAAGATCCCCCAACAGAAGTGAAGCGAACGAGAAGTGTTGCCAAGAAGATGATCGCTCCTTCTTCTCAACAAGTGGCCACATTGTGACGATTCCGCTTGAGGGACAAAAGACTGTTACTTCCAGAAGTTACACCACAAAATGTCTGCCACAAGTGTTCAATGAACTGAGAAAAAAGCGTCCTAAGACTGGTCTGCGTGGAATTTCGTTGCACCATGACATGACAGTGCCTCTGTCCACACTGTACAAGGAACAACCCATCTCTGCAGGAGTCATATATTTGTCCCATCCTCCCTAAACTCCAGATCTGTCCCATGCGACTTTTTTATATTCCTTAAAATGAAAGAAAAATTCGAGGTCAGCGATTTGAGTCACCTGAAGCCGCAGTAGCTGCTTACGAAGAATATATCCGCAATCTCTCCAAAGAAGAATGGCGTTCAGCATTTTAAAAATGGTTTGAAAAGATGAGGTGGTGTATAAAACGCAATGGAGAATATTTTGAAAAGAGCCAATGATCATATCTAAACTTCTATATTTTATTGCGTCCATTCTCAAAACTTTTGGAGTGACCCTATGTAACAGTTTGGTAAGGTTGACAACATTTTCGTGCACAATTTCACGCCCCTAGGTGGAAACTTGTAGCGTTAGATCTTCAGAATATATTTTCAGATATTAATTTTCTTGAGCTTGTCGTCCGATTTATGGTATAATACAATCTAAAGTTTGTATTAAATTAGTGTGATGGGCTTTCGTGATTAATATAGATGTACGTGATAGCCTGATAATAGGCTGGATACATTCAGGAACATAATAAAGCATACTGGCTGTTAATATTATGATTTGTATAGTTTAGGTAGTGGTACATTTCAAAGGGCTGTGCCGTGGTTTAGTTCGCATTGGAATGTATTAAATGCCTCTCGGTATGTTTAAAAAAGTAATGATTTGCTGTTAATATACGAGTTCTTGGAGGTGGTGTAAAATACGTAGCTATAGGTGTGGCATAGTTTGAAAATAAGTAAGGGCATTTCGGAGTATTAGATTATATTGGACTTCACTCTCAATATACTTTGTTTAGTTAATGGAAAAATAGATTTTGTATATATATGGAGTAGAAACATGAAACATGTTGGTAGTGGAGAAGGCTGGATTCTCTCGATTCTAAAGTCTGGTTCAGAACCAACGAGAACGGTAACCAGAACGAGAACGAGAAAGTTGAAATACATGTATTCAAATGGGAATGTTCACGACCGACGGGAAGCCTTCCCGGGCCCCTGGAACGGGAAATAAGAGTTGCCCAACTTTTAACTTTCTCGTTCTCGTTATCGGGTACGGCATATTAGATTCCTATTGTGCATATTAGACTCTTCACTCAAGAGGTTATTCTAGGCAGCCGTGACATGAAACAGCCACTAGTGCTCTCTATAGTCGCAAGCTAGAAATATGGAATTAGTAGTAAATGTGCTTCCTAACCTCATCGCGACACCCGCAAATCTAATCAGCGTTGGTTCCTCTGGTGAAGGGGTCATTTGTAGTTTGTTTATATGCAACTCAAAACTGACTATTAGCTAATAAAACAATTGCAAAAGCTACAAAGAAGGGCTAAAACCGGTGGAAATGAAAACAAGAACAGTAAACAATTTTAATGTATGCCATTAAATAAAGGAATGAAAGCTTGGCATAACTAGAGTGATCGGAAATGTAATGGATATGCATTTAGATAATGTTTACTCTATCGAATTTTGACGTTGGCTTGGCTAAATTGGAAGTAGGTGAAAACATGTCATTGGTCAGTTAAAAACAAATGAAATCCCAATGCGCAAAATCGACTTTCACTTTGTGATCGGTATGCATTCCCGTTCTCGTTACCGGGCTGTTGTGAACCAATAGGCATTGCTTCCCGTTCTCTTTTCTGTTCTGGTTATCGTTCTCGGGCGGTTGTGAACCAGCCTTAACATACACTAACACCTACTGTATTAATTTTGTTGTTAAAACATTCGAAACTGAATAGAGCCGGAATGGAATGGTTTACCTGACTTATTTTATTTCTGCCAGGGGTTTGATGGCATGGAGGTTTTAGCCGTAAGGCTTTCTCCGCTACACTGGAATTTGTGATGACTACATTTAAGAAACAGTTTCGCCAAATACCATAAACTCAGAAAGAGGTTGTGATTCAGTTACGCTTTATTGCAGAGCATAAGTGGGATAGAAAATAAAGCTATAGTGCTGTTTTCCTTAACCCAAATCATTTCCCAATTTTCTCACTCCTCACCTCAAATTTATTTTCCCGGGATTATTTCTATTATATAAATAATGTCTGAGTCGTTCGCCTTAGCATGGCTGCAAAAGCAGTAATGTAGAGCTTTCATTAGATTAAAACATTTCAGAATGTTAAATTATATAGGTTTTGCTCTCTACACGCTCTGTTTAGGTTAGTGTGAATGAAGTTATTAATAAATGCTTACGTTTAGATGAAAACTCCCACAAACAAACAAAAATGGAAAGCCTATGTTACGTCGGATTTCGCATTAATATACTCGTGTAGATCAGTGTGGAAATATGTTGGGTTGAAGAAGGTAGTATCTTTACGTTATTTGCAACACGCTTTGGGCGTCAATTTGAAGTAGGTTGTATTGAAGGAGTTGTATTATATTTCAACTATTGGGAGCCGAACTTGAAGTTGGTTGCAACCGCACGTATAGTAAACAGTTTCCGGTAGCCTTCGCACCAAATGTACTTTCAGGTGGCCTTTGCCCCAAGTTTAAAAAAAAATATTAACTTCTAATTTGACTGTTTCTTTAAATATTATATATTTATGTTTGCCTCGGCTGCGTCAGTATTATTGTTAGAGACATGGATGTCTTGACAGGGTTGTGGTGCAACAAGATGTAGGCTTACACAGATTATAATTTTACTTCACTCCTTTTAATAATGCTTGACATGATTTAAATAACACTTCACTGATATATATATATATATAGAGAGAGAGAGAGAGAGAGAGAGAGAGCTGTGAGATTATTTTAATTAATTACTTGCATTTTTTAACACGTATACTATTTCGTCTCACACGAATACGTATTAAATTTCTCGAGGACACATCTCGCGTCTGGTTAGTAACGTTATCTGCTAGCAACGCGTCCAGTTGTGAGCACTGTTACAAGTAACTGACTTGAATTCCACCGCCTAAATTTGTAAATTTCTGTATTTAAATTTCTGATTGGCTATTCCTAATCCAATAGAATACTTTTATTTAACTAAAGCTTTTTGTGGTTCTTGATTGGCTGTTTTTTAAACTGTCTCAAAAATTAATTATTGCTTCCAAGAATCATACTGTTAAACTTTCTTACTCATTATTGCCTCAAGGTTACCTCATTGTTACCTCATTGTTAGCAACCTTTAACCGATTATTCTCACAGCTCCTACATTATTAAATTACGTAATACATTCACATAAAATTATTGAATCTGTACATAATAATATAAATATATACAATGACTATAATATGTACTTTTTATATATTGTTACATACACATATTGCTTTAAGGCGAGCTGTTATTGAATTTATATATTATATAATTAGACTGAAATCATTTAAATGTTAAAAATACTGTCTCGGGGTCTGTGGATAATTTCAGAGTAATAATATATGAACCTTTAGTATAGGTTTCCTATAGGTTAATCGGAGAATAGGACCTTTTAGAATCAAAGATTAAGTTTTTCTGTTGATATTTTGTAAAGGTTACCTGTAAAATAGGTTAGACGCTTTTACGAATATATTTTATATTATATTTAAGCAAATATCTGCTGCAATGCACGTTAAAAATAAAATTAAACAAAACCATAAACGAACTATGCCTAAGGATAATGCTGGAGGTATTATGCAGCATAAATGTAATAGAAACTAAAGCCAACGGTGAAACTTTCGACTATCTTATAACGTTTAGGAAATTCCTCATCGACCCAAACCTGGAAACTGTTTTGGCTTTCCTCCTGCTTTGTTGCTCAAATATTTCGCCTTGAAATTACTGTCGACTATCAATCGAGGCCACGGACAGTTAGTTGGTCTATTAGCAGGACGCTGTCAGTTGTAGGCATCTCTACAAAATCGGCAAAGCAGTCAATCAAATATGCAGGAGAGCAAACGAAACATTGGCTCATTTGCTATGAGAGCGTGAAGCTCTTACAGTTCTTAGGTTTAAATACTTTGATCGGAAATCATGCAGTTGTAAGGATTTCAAGAAGGGCATTTATTGTCCTCCCTTTCCTTAAAAACAATAATTTAATAAAATCAATTGAGGCCGAAGGTACGCCATTTTTCTGGTTACCTACCATTAGTATCCTAACCGCTACCCGAGGTCGTAATACGAAAATTTGTCCCCAATTCCTAACATCAATATGTAACCGGAACCTTAACCGGGGATCGTAATAATGGCCCTCAATGTATAGTGACCTGGCACCCAGATGAGCTGAACTTCATTTGTTCTTCCAAGATTATGAGTATATTAAAGCAATTTAAGACCAGTCCCGATGTTACCTTATGACTACCCAAAGCCTTAAGTGCGGTCTGGTTCTTTGAGAAATTAAGGACCGTTTGCCAATGTACCATGTATGAATTGAATAATACCATGAATTTTTGTTTAACAGATCTGATGCGTTACACTCACATGACTTTCTCTACTCTTGTACAAACTATTTTTACAAACGCTTATTCTCCATATGCTTCATGTTAATCGATATCTTAATCTTATTGCTAATTTTCTTGTAGATGCAAGGGGAAATGGTAGGTTTTAAGCGATAGTCAAATCTTTTAAGAGCTGGTTGCTATGTGGCGCATTCCATTCTCCTTTGCATGTCCAGGACATAAGAAAAATGAATAAGGAATTTGAGAAAAAGTATAAGTATTGGAACATTTAAGGGAATAACAAGCAATATCTCGAAAACGGTTCACTCAACAAAAAAAATCTGATGTGTTACACTCACATGACTTTCTCTACTCTTGTACAAACTATTTTTACAAACGCTTATTCTCCATATGCTTCATGTTAATCGAGATATCGAGATGTCAATCTTATTGGTAATGTTCATGTAGATGCAAGGGGAATATGCTAGATTTTAAGCGATAGTCAAATATTTTAACGCTGGTTGCTATGTGGCGCATTCCATTCTCTTTGCATGTCCGGGAATGAATAACGAATTTGAGAAAAAGTATAAGTATTGGAAAATTTAAGGGAATAACAAGCAATATCTCGAAAACGGTTCACTCAACAAAACAAATGTGTGTGACATAAATTGTGTATTTTAATGCGATCTACATTTTTTGTGTAGTAAAATTTTGTCTATCTCTTATGGTTTACCAGTTATGCAAACGTCGTTCACAATAAAGAATACTTTTGGAGACATTCCCAGAAAATTCGAGATATACATTTCATTTGTCATGAAAATATCTTAAACATATGATATTTTAATCAAAATCGTTAGAGCCATTTTTGAGAGAATTAAAATTTTCGAAAGATGTTCCATGTAAAGGGTAATCTGAGGTGGGGGGATTTTCTTGAAAACCTTCATGTCGCATTTCTGGAAGATACTGAACGCAAATACCAAGTTTGGTGTTTATGCGACTGTTCGTTTCTGAGTTATGCTGTTCACAGGCACACACAAACACAGACAGACATACACACGGACATGTTTACAAAAATGCTTTTTTGGGTTCAGGGGGTCTCAAAACATGTATTTCCGGTGAAATCTCGGTATCGAATTTTTGGGTGGAATACAATACTTCCGCTACTTACTATACGTAGTAGAGAAAGTAAAAACAGTAGTATATTCTTTCAAGGAGAACTCAAGGAAAAAGAGTATCTGTATACCAGGTATCACAGGCTGGTGCTGGAGCACAACCCGAAATCTACACAGTTCCACCGAGTTCAACCCAGTCCGAACAGATCCTCAACAGGTGATGGGGCTCGGTGTGTTCGGCCTAGTATACTTCTGTTAAAGTCAGAAGTACCACTGTGCCAAGGTCCACAGTGCTCGCACGTCGGAGCCCCTCCTCTACGACGACATGCCCGGGTTACTCGAATTGCAAATTACCCCACTGAAAATACCTCCACCGATCCGATGACGCTGGTCCTTCAATTCTCATTGCGACGCACAGTAAAACGGTGGAATACCGAGGCGGAAGCAACTTTTCAAACTTATTGACTAGATATTGAGTAAGTTATTTTCACTGCTGTAACGTTATGTATAATTCAACGCTTAGTCTGACAGAGCGGCTGAACCAAAGCAAGGTCGGAAAACAGCCGCGGAGAACAAACGATAAACGTTAGAGATGTGACATAAGATTCAATAGTATGCGCATAAACTAACAAACCAGTTTGGTTGCCGTAGTACCGACATTGATCGTCGAGAGGTCGTTAGGGTGCGGAGTCGTGAACGGGAGGTTTGGGGTTCAAATTCCACCAGGACTTTCCTCTCTGACTGAATTTTTTACTTTCTTTACTACGTACTTTCAGCAAGTAGGAAAGTACTTATTGTATTCCACCAAAAAATTCGATGTCGAGATTTCACCGGAAATACATGTTTTGAGACTCCTGAATCAAAAAAAAAAAAGCTTTTTAGAATAAGGTCTGTTTGCATGTGTATGTGTGTGTGTGTGTGTGTTTGTGTGGCGTCTGTGAACAGCATTACTTAAAAATGAAAAGTTGGATAAATACCAAACTTGAAGATTTTAAAAATAATTCGTCACTCCAGCTACCCTTTACATGGAAATTTTTCGAAATTTTTTATTTTCTTAAAAATGGTCCAACAATTTCGAATAAAATAACATGTATTAAAGATAGTTTGGTAACAAATAAAATGTATATCTTGAATTTTCTGAAAATAGTCTGTGAAGACTTCTTTATACGGAAGGAATTTTGTATAATCTTGTGTAACCGCTAAACATTAAGCGATAGACGAAAACACACTGCACAAAAATTGTAATCGCTTTAAAACGCACAAATTTATTTCAAGTAACTTTTTATGGCATAAGCCGTTTCCGAGATATTTCGCATTGTTGATTACTTTGTCATTCTTTTAAAGTACTGTAGACATTCAGTTGTTTTTCGCGATTGCTCGGAAAGAGTCAGACCAACCTATAGCGTCCAGTTCTTAAACATTTGAGTATCGCTATTTCCTTTCTATTTTTAACGAAATGTGTAATGTAGCTAATTCTGAAAATGTTTATCTCGATTAAAATGAAGTAGATAGGAAAATAAGCTTTCGAAAGAATAGTTTTACCCATTAATAAATGACAGTGGATAGAGAAAGTCATGTGAATGTAACACATGAGATTTTTTTATTACTTTCTCTACTACGTATAGTAAGTAGGGGAAGTATTGCATTCCACCCAAAAATTCGATGCCGAGATTTCACCGGAAATACATGTTTTGAGACCTCCTGAATTCAAAAAAAGGATTTTTGGAAACATGTCCGTGTGTGTGTCTGTGTGTGTGTGTGTGTGTGTGTGTGTGTGTCTGTGAACAGCATAACTCAAAAACGAACAGTCGGATAAGCACCAAACTTGGTATTTAGGTTAAGTATCTTCCAGAGATGTGACACGAAGGTTTTCAAGAAAATCCCCCCACCCCAGACTACCCTTTACATGGAAGATTTTTCGAAAATTTTAATTTTTTCCAAAATGGCTCTAACGATTTTGATGAAAATATCATATGTTTAAGATATTCTCATAAGAAATGAAATGTATATCTCGAATTTTCTGGGAATGTCTCCAAAGGTGTTCTTCATTGTGAACGATTTTTGCATAACTGGTAAACCATAAGAGATAGACAAAATTTTACTACACAAAAATGTAGATCGCGTTAAAATACACAACTTATGTCATATACATTTCTTTTGTTGAGTGAACCGTTTTCGAGATGTTGCTTGTTATTTCCTTAAATTTTCCAATACTTATATTTTTTCTCAAATGCGTAATTAATTTTTACTTTCTCTACTACGTATAGTAAGTAGGGGAAGTATTGTATTCCACCCAAAATTTCGATACCGAGATTTCACCGGAAATACATGTTTTGAGACTCACTGAATCCAAAAAAAGCATTTTTGGTAACATGTCCGTGTGTGTGTCTGTCTGTGTGTCTGTGTGTCTGTCTGTGTGTCTGTGTGTCTGTGAACAGCATAACTCAAAAACGAAGAGTCGGATAAACATCAAACTTGGTATTTAGGTTCGGTATCTTTCAGAGATGCGACACGAAGGTTTTCAAGAAAATCCCCCCACCCCAGACTACCCTTTACATGGAACATTTTTCGAAAATTTTAATTTTCTCAAAAACGGCTCTAACGTTTTGATTAAAATATCATATGTTTAGGATGTTGTCATGACAAATAAAATGTATATCTCGAATTTTCTGGGAATGTCTCCAAAAGTATTCTTCATTATGAACGATTTTTTCATAACTGGTAAACCATAAGAGATAGACAAAATTTTACTACACAAAAAATGTAGATTGCGTTAAAATACACAATTTATGTCATATACATTTCTTTTGTTGAGTGAACCGTTTGCGAGATATTGCTTGTTATTCCCTTAAATTTTCCAATACTTATACTTTTTCTCAAATTCGCTATTCATTTTTTTTTGTCCTGGACATGCAAAGAGAATGGAATGCGCCACATAGCAACCAGCGTTAAAATATTTGACTATCGCTTAAAACCTACCATATTACCCTTGCATTTACAAGAAAATTATCAATAAGATTAACATCTTGATATCTCCATTAACATGAAGCATATGGAGAATAAGTATTTGTAAAAATAGATTGTACAAGAGTAGAGAAAGTCATGTGAGTTTAACACATCAGAATTTTTTTTATGTCCTGGACATGCAAAGAGAATGGAATGCGCCACATAGCAACCAGCGTTAAAATATTTGACTATCGCTTAAAACCTACCATATTCCCCTTGCATCTACAAGAAAATTACCAATAAGATTGACATCTCGATATCTCCATTAACATGAAGCATATGGAGAATAGACGTTTGTAAAATTAGATTGTACAAGAGTAGAGAAAGTCATGTGAGTGTAACACATCAGATTTTTTCCAAGTTTTCCTGATCCCTCATAACTGGCGAATGCATAACTTAGGTCTGGAACATTTCCTCACTGAATTTCCTTTCCCAATTATCATTGCATTTCATGTATAATCAGTGTGCGCCTGTGGTGCCGTATATAGTGAGAAAGTTGTTAAGCAGCAATGGGCTATCGGGGGTACGCAACGGAAAGTGGCAGGCCGAAACATGCCTGGATACCTGTGACCTGATAAGCAACCGGAAGAGACCTTCAGTTAGGTTCGACCCTGGCGAAGCACATTAAACCTTATTTTGAGGCAGTTTTCTGTACAGAAACGATGGTATATTAATGCATTATTAATTAATATGTGCATAATATGTATTCTTGATACAATCATAGTGTTAATTATATGTATTTGTGTGATTGTTAGTTCACTATATATGTTAGTGATATTTCTGGTATACGACGCAAGGATATTTCCACTGGACACAATTTTACGAGCAAGAACTTGTTTCACACAAAAGCGAGGGGAAACTTCACAAATTCACAAGCCGGGGATTCCACCAATCTTAAGTCACGTGAGTTTTGAGAAACCAATAGGGAGGAACTAACACATCCCCCAGATTTCTCAAACTTGAGAAATCGTGCGAGTATTCAGCCAATCAGAAAATTAAAAGTAAAATACGGACCGATCGACTATCATCCTATATACGCCAAGGTCCGGAAGACAAATTACGCTTTCTGTTAAATTCACTTGCCAGATAAACTTCCGACGCTCACACATAAATATTCCGCGCCAAAGCTATAAGTGTAAATATGTAATGCAAAGAATATCGTGTGCGCGATGGTAACTACTTTAAAGTGAAGGTATTTGTATTAACTCACCTGACGTTAAAATTACGAACGTCATAGAAACAATTCTGTTCATACGTAAGTGCGGTAAGCTTCAAAGAAGTGTCGAGTGTGCGATGTAAAGCAGTTTCAGGGAAGCGTTGTGTTAAGTGAATAATCTTCAGTGAGCAAATAAATTCCGAAGTCCAACAAAGTGGAAAAGCGTCAGTTATCAGAAACAATGTAAGGTATTCACATTGTAATGCAAACTTGTTTAAAGTAAACACCGTAAATTCAGGTTAATTAATGTCTTCATGTCTTCTTATGAGGCATACCCTTGAGATACCCATATCCAGTCTGATGCTCAGTAATATTTATCAACAGCCGACAGCAGCCGTGGACAAAGAGCTTCAAATGCAGCAGCTAGAATCTGAAGTCACGACCACGCAACTAGCCGACACAACTAGTAATTACAACCATAACACTTCTATTTCACCAAACAATAGCCATACAGTGATTACACTCAGTTGGGGAAATTTATGTCGACCAGTTATCCTTCGCCATTTATGCTGCATTATTAATGATAATAAATAATAATGGACGAGAAGGATAACGCGGCAATTTAAAGTTATAGCCTTACAGTTCATTGCACGTTAACTTAGGCATGATTTTGTAACATGATTATTTCCTCCTTGCGCAACAAAACTGTCCAAGTCTCACAGGAGTACCTATATGGTTGCTGTCAGGGTTACCAATACCTTAACATAAATCACGGACAAATAAATGGAGATATGCCCAGTGCGTGATGACGTTGTACATCAGAAAAGTTTGCGTCTTATAGTTGTGGAATTCCCACTTTAGGGAAACGATTACAAATATACATGCCTAACTTTAGTAAACAAATCTGATGTGTTACACTCACATGACTTTCTCTACTCTTGAAAAACAATTTTTACAAACGCTTATTCTCCATTGCTTCATGTTAATCGAGATGTTAATATTATTGCTAAGATACAAGGGGAATATGGTAGGTTTTAACCGATAGTCAAATATTTTAAGCGCTGGTTGCTATGTGGCGCATTCCATTCTCTTTGCATCTCCAGGACATAAAAAAATGAATAACGAATTTGAGAAAAAGCATAAAGTATTGGAAAATTTAAGGGAATAACAAGCAATATCTCGAAAATGGTTCACTCAACAAAAAAAAAGTATATGACATAAATTGTGTATTTTAACGCGATCTACATTTTTTGTGTAGTAAAATTTTGTCTATCTCTTATGATTTACCAGTTATGCAAAAGTCGTTCACAATGAAGAATACTTTTGGAGACATTCCCAGAAAATTCGAGATATACAATTCATTTGCTATAAAAATGTCTTAAACTTATGGTATTTTATTCAAAATCATAAGAGCCAGTTTTGAGAAAATTAAAATTTTCGAAAAATTTTCCATGTAAAGGGTAATCTGGGGTGGGGGAGTTTCTTGAAAAACTTCGTGTCGCATCTCTGGAAGATACTGAACCTAAGTACCAAGTTTGGTGTTTATCCGACTGTTCGTTTCTGAGTTATGCTGTTCACACACACACACACACACACACACACACACACACACACACACACACGCATGTTTCCAAAAATTCTTTTTTTTTGGATTCAGGGGCTCTCAAAACATGTATTTCCGGTGAAATCTCGGTATCGAATTTTTGGGTGGAATGCAATACTTCCCCTACTTACTATACGTAGTAGAGAAAGTAATAACATCTGTCCCTTGCTTCTGAAGGGTTGTGGATACAGATAGCCGAAGTCGTTAAGGCACAAATTCGTCAACGGGAATTACGCAGTACAATCCTGACCGAGCCGTCCTGCCTGTTTGACATTTTCCAAGTGTTCCTCAGTTGTCATAATTAGCAAATGCCTGGGAGGTAACCTAAACTTAGGCCTAGAAAGTTTCAATCCCAAATTTTGTTTCCCAATCATTTAATTTCATTTAATATATCACCAGTGTCCGTCGCCTCTAATACCGAGCAAGATGGCGCCGCGGTAGCGTGTGCGACTCGCATTCGAAAAGTCCCTGGTTCGGTCCCCGGCGACTGCCCACTCTGACCCATGGGTTCTTCGTAGTTTCCCCTGCTGGGATGCTCATCCTCTACCACGCCTCTCCTGCCCCCCCCATTTTCTCCACCCATCATCTTCCTTGTCAACTATTTCAGGGTTCTAGGACCAGGTGACGCTGTTCGGCGGGTTGCGGCTGGGCGGTGGCTGTGCGCTCTGTGGAAGTTTCAACATGACGACGTTCAGCGACTGTTCGGCCGGAACCCACCTCCGGAGGCTCGGGGCCCAATAGAGTGGACTCGACGGCGTTGGAGGCATTCAATCAAGAAACATTAGAGACCAGGTCTATGCTTGAGCACATAGTCATCCAGATCTGGGCCCCCTTCGTCCATCCCTCCCGGGGGATGCACAAGGGGCGGACTGGCCTGCGAGCAGTGCTCTTCCCGAGGTCGGGGGCCTCCTCTGTTCCTCCTAACCTTTACCTTTGACCACCTTTGGTGTCGTATATAGTAAGAAAGGTCGTGAAATAAAAAACAATGTAATTGTTTACACACATATGACTTTCTCTACTCACTCCTCAACAAACTATTCTTACAAAAGCTTCACGTTATTCGAGATAAACCATCATAAGGATAATAGTACATTAGGCAATCGCGATAGTCAAATATTTTAAAAGCCGGTCGCTATGTGGTGGCTTTGATATACTGTTCTATTTTAAACACGGCAAAAAGAAAAAAAACCTTATGTGATACATTCGTATGACTTTCTTTACCATCTGTGGTTTATTATAGATACAAACAGAACAGCGATAGTCAAATGTTTAAAAACTAGACGCTATATGCTGGCCTTAGAATGCCATACTGTTTCTATGTAATCGCGAGAAACAATTGAATGTTGAAAGGACTTTGAAGTATGACCAAAAATGAACAATTCGAACCATTAATAACGGATAACTCAGAAATGCCACATCTCATGGCACAAAGAAACTTATTTGAAATAAACTGTGTGTTTTAAAGAGATATACATTTTTTATGTAGCACGTTTTCGTCTATCGCTTAACGAGTTATACAAGATTACACAAGATTCCTTCAGAATGGAGAGGACTTTACAGCCTGCTCCGAGATAATTCAAAATATACACTTTATTTATCATGTATGATATTTTAATCAAAACGCTAGAGCCATATTTTATAAAAATAAAAAAATTCGAAAAGTGATCGATGTAAAGGGTAATTGGGGTGGAGGATTTTCTTGAAAATCATCAAGATTAGTATTTGTCGGACATTTCGTTTTTGGGTAATGCTGTTCACACACGCACACATACATACAAGTTTTCTAAAAATGTTTTTTGGGTCCAGGGGACTTAAAAACGTGTATTTCCGGTAAAATTTCGACATCACTTTTTTGGGTGGAATACACATAATTATTATTGTATTTACCTATAACTTCAACACGGAGATATCACCGGAAATACATGTTTTGAGGTGCCCTGAATCCATATAAATCATTTTTGGAAACATGTCTGTGTGTAAGAACAGCATAACTCATAAAACGAAAAGTCGGATAAATACCAAATTTGTATTTGTATTTAGTATCTTCCAAGGTTGCGACACGAAGATAATATCCCTTCACCCCAGACTACCCTTTACATCAATCTTTTTCGAAAGTTTTGATTTTCTCAAAAATGTCTCTAACGATTTTGATTAAAATATATGTTTAAGATGTTTTCGTGGAAAATGAAATGCTTATCTTGAATTTTATGGGAATGCCCCAAACATCCTCTCCATTCTGAATGAGTTTTGCATAACTGGTACACTGTAAGAGACAAACAAACTTTTTGTACACAAAAAATATAGAGTTCGTAAAAGCACAGAATTAATGTCACATAATTTTTTTTTCCAGTAAACCATTTCCGAGAAGGATTTCTTATTTGTTTGAATTTTTCAATACTTACACTTTTTCTCAAATGGGAATTCGTTATTTGTTTTTTATTTTCTCTACTACGTATAGTAAGTAGGGGAAGTGTTACATTCCATCCAAAAATTCGATGGTCAGATTTCAACGGAAATACATATTTTGACCCCTCCTGAATCTAAAAAGAGCAATTTTAGAAAAAGGTCTGCGTGTGTGTGTGTGTGTGTGTGTGTGTGTGTGTGTGTCTGTGCGCTTGTGAACAGCATACCTCAAAAACGAAATTCGGATCGATACCAAACTTGGTATTTAGGTTCAGCATGCTTCAAATGTGCAACACTAAGATTTGCAAGAGAATTCTCCCACCCGACTACCCTTTACATGAAACATTTTTCGAAACTCTTGATTTTCTCAAAAATGGCTATAACGATTTTGATTAAAATATCATATATTTAAGATATTTTCTTGACAAATGAAATTTATATCTTGAATTTTCTGGGAATGCCCCAAAAGTACGCTTCTTTCTGAATGGCTTTTGCATAATTGGTAAACCGTAAGAATTAAGAATTTTTTCTACACAAAAAGTGCAGAGCACGTTAAAACACCCTTTATGTCATATACTTTTTTTCTTTCTCTACTACGTATAGTAAGTAGGGGAAGTATTGTATTCCACCCAAAAATTCGATACCGAGATTTCACCGGAAATATATGTTTTGAGACCCCCTGAATCCAAAAAAAGCACTTTTGGAAACATATCCGTGTGTGTGTCTGTCTGTGTGTGTGTGTGTGTGTTTGTGTGTTTGACTGTGAACAGCATAACTCAGAAACGAACAGTCGGATAAACACTAAACTTGGTATTTAGGTCCAGTATCTTCCAGAGATGCAACACGAAGGTTTTCAAGAAAATCCCACCACCCCAAATTACCCTTTACAAGGAACATTTTTCGAAAATTTTAATTTTCTCAAAAATGGCTCTAACGATTTTGATTAAAATATAATATGCTTAAGATATTTTTTGACAAATGAAATGTATATCTCGAATTTTCTGGGAATGTCTGCAAAAGTATTCTTCATTGTGAAGGAATTTTGCATAACTGGTAAACCATAAGAGATTGATAAAATTTTACTACACAAAAAATGTAGATCGCGTTAAAATACACATTTCATGTCATATATTTTTTATGTAGAGTGAACCATTTTCGAGATATTGCTTGTTATTCCCTTAAATTTTCAATACTTATACTTTTTCTCAAATGGAAGTTCGTTATTCTTTTTTTGTCCTGGTAATGTAAAGAGAATGGAATGCTGCACATAGCAACCAGCTCTTAAAATATTTGACTATCGCTTAAAGTCTAGCAATTCCCCTTGCATCTACAAGAAAATTAGCAATAAGATGGACTCTGCAAATGTTTATCTCGATTAGATTTTATTTTTGTGGAGTGAACCATTTCTGAGGCATTCCTTGTTATTTGTTTGAATTTAAACTGTTTCTCAAATGGAAATCCGTTATTCTTTTTCTCCACATAGCAACCAGATCTTAAAAGATTTGACTAATGCTTAAAGCCTACCAAATTTCCATTGTACCTATTAGAAAACTAGCAATAAGATAGAGTCTGCAAATGTTTATCTCAATTAACATGAAGTAGTTGGAGAATAAGCGTTTGTAAAAATAGTTTATACAAGAGTAGAGAAAGTCATGTGAGTGTAACACATATCAGATTTTTTTTTGGATTTAGGAAGGCTCAATACATGCATTTCTGGTGAACTGTCGACTCCTCCTACTTACTATACGTAGTAAAGGAAGTGGAAGGAGAGGATGTATAATTGAAACCTGCCTCAGGGAGAATCTAAATAGAGGCTACAAACGAAGCAACATTGGATTATTTCTGACAGCCAGGCTCTTCTGAAGGCAATAGCAAGGTGTCAGATAACATCAAAGTTAGTCTGGGACTGGCTAATAAGCCTTATACAACAAGATTGCTCTTGATGTGTGCCTGGGCCTAAAGGAATTTTAGGCAATGAAAAAGAAATACCTTGGTAAAGAAAGAGGCTTACTGAGCCTGATCCTTTTAAATTATGTTCGAGGAACCATTGCTGAGTGGATCAATTGTTACCGCCAACTGCGATGGGTTCAAACAAACGGATGCAAGCACAGTAAACGAATTATGAGTAAAATATCCTCCTTAATCACTGAGATGTACTTAATCCCAACAGATCCTGTAGCGGGAAATCGTCGTAGGGCGACGTTTGTGGCGGGAAACGGTGCTGTGCGCTATTTGTAGCGCGAAATCGTTGATCCTTGGGTTGTTGTAGCCTATTGCTGTGTTCTTCCTCGGCTATTGATGTTCATCGGTTGTTGCGTATTCCATTCCTAACTATATCTAATTATTAATTCTCAGGTTATAGTGGGTGAGGCAAGTTAAAAAATACACTGCAAGTGTCCCTTAATCAGTGAAGTTTATTTCACAGTTTGAATAATTATGGGCGGCTAGCTTTTCCCATTATTATAATCCCACCACTTTAAATTAGTCAGGAGCCTAGCTATCTGCACACGCACTCCCACCCTTGTGCACCCACGTGCATCTGTAGCACCTTGTGTCGACGTGAATTCTTGAAGATCAGTTAGAGAGAGAGTGGGCTCTGAGGCCTTCCTGCCCTTATATACGGGAGCATAGCGACGCTCACCTCTGCGTTTAAAACTGTAACGACGTTTCCTATTGGTCCTCAGACCGCGTTACCTTAATATATATGAGAATGTGTGGCTTCAGATCCGTTCGCTTAAACGCCATCTTGTAGCGTTGTGAAGCCAGTTCCATATCTCCGTCTCTTTCTTTTCTCTATCTGTCTCTTTCTATTTCTCCGTACCGTTACCGGTTCCCTGCCTGTTGGCTTGGTGAAAGGAACGCTCTACTTAGGATTATGTTTTCTTGGAATTTTGCTAGCTCGCCCGTTCCTTACAATCAGCTCTGTACAAATGTTAGGTGTTGAATATTTTAACATGTTAGTGAATTAAATTATGACTGTACAATTCTTATATGTATGGTTCCCCTTTCATATGTACAATTCCTCTATATATGTATAATATATCCCCTTTCAATCCCAAATAAACCTGGTAACAGGGCTCTTGACGGACACTGTATATTACGGAAACACCCACATATAATAGGAATCTGCAATGAAGAACCAGCATGCAGGTTATGTAATGAATATAATCTTCAAATGCGAAGTATTGTGTAGGAAAAGATATGAACAGGTAGGGTTGATAAATCTGGATGTCCATCTTATTAAAGGGACGGGCTATTTTGTTAAAGTGATAGACGTAAGAGATAATACAATAAACATTGTAGGTTCCAGTGTTAAGGACAATCGTAACCTGACTCCATCTTTACATAAGTCAAGTCAAAACGGGAGAATAGTTAATATGTCTATACTGAACTGAAAGAAAAAATGGTAATACACGTAAATACAATGGAACAACACAAGGAGTCAAACTAATTATATACTACATGCTGAAATATGATTGAATAAAGGAAATGGAATTATCAAGCTTTTGGAACAAAGAGCCTTGGATCCCCAATACCTACAGTCAGGAGATTCTTATTACATTTTTACTTTCTGTACTAGCTACTGGTAAGCAGGGGAAGTATTGTATTCCACCCAAAAATTCGATATCAAAATTTCACCGGAAATACATGTTTGAGGCCCCCTGAATCCAAGAAAAGGGTCCATGTCTGTGCACAGCATAAATCAAAAATAAAAAGTGGGATAAATACCAAACTTGGTATTTAGGTGCAGTAATTTTCAAGATAGGACACGCAGATTTTCAAGAAAATCCCCCACCCCAGACTACTCTTTAGAAGGAACATTTTAAAACATTCTCATTTTCTCAAAAATGGCTATAAAATTTTTGATTAAAATATCACGTGTTTAAGATATTTTCACGACAAATGAAATGCATATCTTGAATTTTCTGGGAATATCCCCAAAGTACGCTTCTTTCTGAATGAATGTTTTCAGATGGTAAACTGTAAGAGATTTTACTACACAAAAACACACTATTTATATCATATACATGTTTTGTTTTCTGTGGAGTGAACTATTTTCGAGATATTCCTTGTTTGTTTGAATTTTTTAATACTTATACTTTTGCTCAAATGGGAATTCGTTTCTTTTTTTAACTTTTTTTTATGTCCTGGACATGCAAGGAGAATGGAATGCTCCATAGCAACCAGCTCTTAAAAGATTTGACTTTGGCTTAAAACCTACCATATTCCACGAATACGATAGTTTCTGCAAATGTTTATCTGGATGGAGAATAAGCGTTTGTAAAAATAGTTTGTACAATAGTAGGGAAGTTCATGTGAGTGTAACACATCAGATTTTTAAACAATTACGTTAAACTACTTGGCTTACCTTCAATCATAAACGTGATTTATATAAAAACCGTTTCGACAATTTGATGAAAAATATATTTGGAATAAAACTGTTATATGTAGTATGTATTTATCTCGCTATTTATTAACAAAACCTCATAAGTCTCAACATAAATACAAGCCTTCAGTATAGTTTTTAACTAGAATGTCAAGTATTAATGGCGATGAAGGATTCACTTACCCTCCGGTGGTATGCGCGCCCTAGAGGTTCAACATTGCCGCTAAAGTAACGTAGACCGACCTCGACCCCTGCTGAGGTCGGTTCTTTAATCAACGCGCGGCGCGGCGCCTTGTCCTTTAGGAGGGAGTCGCATCGTCATGTTTAGAGGGCGGTGCTGCAGGCTGCTTCCGAAACGATAAAAGTTGCGGCGAGTTTCCGCGACACACATATGTAGCATAGCTTCGTCATCGTACTCACGGTCATGTTATACGGTTAGTGCCAGCACCGCACCGCATAGGATACTCCGGTTACTAGGTAAGGCGATGTGTCTCTGTTTTAATAACCGTTATTTTGTTTCAAGAGCTAAAAGAAGTGTAATCTGGTGTGTTACATCCACACGACTTTCTCTAACCTCTATCGCTTATGGGTATACAAATTATTCTTACTAAAACTTATTTTTCTATCTACTTGTTTTATTGACATAAACCTTTGCAGAAGTAGCTACATTACACATTTCGTTATAAATACAAAGGGGATAGCGATACTCAAATGTTTAAGACCTGGACGCTATGTACTGGCCTTAAAATTTCACACTCTTCCAATGAAATCGCGAGAAACAATTGAAAATCGACAGGACTTTAAAAGAATAAGTATAGAACAATTCAATCACTAATAACGAATATCCCGGAAATGGCTGATTTCACAAAAAAAAAGTTATTTGAAATGAATTGTGTGTTTTAAAGAGATCTACATTTTTGAGTATTACGTTTTCGTCTGTCCTTAACGCTTACCAGCTATACAAGATTATATAAATTTAATTCTGAATGAGAGAATTTCTGAGAGAACTCTAGATAAACAGTTTATTTGTCACGTAAATGTCGTTAATATATAGTATTTAAATCAAAATCATTAGAGCCATTTTTAGAAAACAAAAAAAATTCGAAAAATGCTCCCTGGGGAGGGTCGTTTTGGAATGAGGGATTTTGTTGAAAATCTTTATATTACATCTTTAGAAGGTACTGAACTTAAATACCAAATTTGTATTTTAAAACATATAATAGAAGAAGCCTCAACGTATATGCACCAAACTTTGCAACCACTTTTCTTTATACGCTCCATAAGGTTAATAAGAATTCAAAACACTGAGTAAAATACTTTGGGTGTTTCAAAATTCACATGGCGGTCCGCTTAAGTCTCACATCACTTAAAAATTTCACTCCGCTGAAGGCAACATGTAGTTGTCCATGACTGAACACACACCGAGGCAAATAAATGCCTAGTTCTTTGTTAATAGATACTGCTGTAAATGCAAGGCATAAAGGAACAGTTTCATTATCAGACCTAAATTGAACTCTGCAATATAGTTTTCATGTTGAAGAGTGTTGTGGCCAAAGGGGCTTACGGTCTTTCACGAATATTTTGTGCCCTTATTCGTATTTTTGCTCTTGCTATTGAAGAATTGTTTTTAGTACTATACTACAGCGCCGTGGTCGTCCTATTAAGCGATGACTAATAAATCCAGAACAACGCATACACATATAATACACTGAACAGAACAAAATAATATATTAGCGCTTTTAAGCTTGTAGTACTGTCTTTTTAGCGGAGAAACATTTGGTGGCATGGTTATCAAAGCTGTGATCAACGTACCAGTGGTAGATACATAAACACGGTTCTGTTAGCCTCCAGCAATTGGCACTTACAACAGCCAATTGCTGTGAAATCGACTAATATTTCGCAAACTTTTGGCAATCAACGAAGTAATTTAAGAATTTAATATTTTTACGATATTGTAGACACTGGGCAGTTTCGATTGGTACATATGCTACTCTTAGTCCAAAATTTCAAAATTAATGTGTAAATTCACTATGATTTCAAATTATATATACGGGTGAACCATTTAAGTTGAGACTGTACAATATCTCAAAAAGTAAGCGTAGTAGAAAGAATGTGTTGATTAAAGTTGTTTGATATTATGGAGGAAAGTAAATGCCATTAATTGTGTTTTATTTGGAGGACGTTGTGATGGTCATTTTAGGGTCAATTTAATTTTTTTAATGGGAACCTACCCTTTTTATATTATTTTATCACTCCTAAAAAAACAAATTAAACAACATTTGTATAAAGCACTTTGCAATTGTTCTTACACCAGTATAAATAACAACATAAATTCTGAATGGTTGTGTACGAAGAGCGCAATGAATGGTTGGATCACCCATGGATGGTCATTTGAGGGTCAAGTTACGTTTCGTAATTGGGAACCAACATTTTTTATTTTGTTTTCTTGTTTCTCATCATAAAATAAATAGATTTTTATAAGCCATTTTCTAATGAGAGAATAACATACAAAATGTAGGTTTCCATTTAATAAAATTAAATTGACCGTAAAATTACCATCATAACGTCCTCCAAATAAAACACGACTAATGGTATCTACTTTGTCCCATAATATCCAGCATCTGTTATTCAAGACATTTCTTTCTACAACGCTTAATTTTGTAGATGTTGTACAGTCTCAACTTAAATGGTCCACCCTGTATATATAATTATGGTGAAGGGTATACAGTAAAGAACTAAACACCTGTTTTTGAAAACCATTAAGTTTATTTTCTATTGTTATTTGATATAAAGTTCCTAGTGCACGGACTAATTTTCAGTAATGGCTTAACAAATATACGTGCTACTTACATTTTATGCAATCCCAGTGTAACATATATTTTATAGTTAGGATAACTTCCGATAGCAAGTGCAGCAGCGATACGTGACGTCATGGTTTCCAAGGAAGTTATTTAATGCTTACAATCGATATGAAATAGGAAATGTGTGTTTCTGACTTAAGTTTGTAACACTTATAATATTTTTAATGACTTAATAAATAACGTATGGCTTGCCAGCACAGAACTATAAGTAACCTATATGAAAGCCCGGAATCAGTGTTAAATTAGAATAACTGTAGCACTTATCGGACGTGATGCCATCAGTTCCAAAGGGAACTGTGGCAGAAGGCTTCATTTTGCAGATAAGGAAGAAACTGGAAGGGGATCGAGTATGAATTCATAGTAGATTCACTACGTCGTTACTTCCGGATAAGTTTAACCGGGTAGATCACATCGGACAGCGATTGATCAAAATGGTTTAAATGATACTGAAATAAGCCCAGACTCCCTAGAGGTTAGAGTTTATCTTCTAAGAATAAGGAAAAACTCCAGAAAATACCTTATCCTTAACCGATATTTGAACTCAGGACCTCTTGAATGTGAGGCAGGCACGCTACCCCTGCACCACGGAGATGAGCTAGATAACCTTTAGGAGACGTGCACCATAAAGGGACACCAAGCGGGATGGCTCAGGCGGTTTTGTCTGTGACCCGCATCGGGAGGTTCCGGAATCAAACACCGGCGACCGCCCCCTGGCCCATGGGTTTTTCATGGTTTCCATGGGTCGCCAGGCGAATACTGAGGTGGTTCATCTTCTAACACGACTCTCTTTCCTTTCATTTCCTGTACCCATTATCTTCCTCGTCGTCTGTTACAGGGTTGCAGGACCAGGCGACGGTGTTCAGCTGATTGCGGCTGGACGGTGGCTTGCGCTCTGTAAAGGTTTCTTACCCGACGTCGCTGCGGTACTGCTCAGTTAGGTATCTCCTCAGTGTGCGTTTCCGCTCCGGGGGACCCTGGAGGTTGGTAGCTTGTGGGCAGGGACCGTGCGGCGTTGGATGCGTTCTATCCGGAAACATTAGGGACCTCGTCTCTACTTGCGCCCGTCGGCATCCGGATCTGGTCGCTCTTCTGGTCTCTCCCCTCATCCCTCCCACCCTCCCTCCCAGGGATTACGTTGGGATCACAATGGTTCGACTGGCCTGCGTGCGGTGCTCTGCCCCGGTTCCGTGAGCCCCTCCGTGATACGTACCTTTACCTTTTACCACAATGAGACAGTTTTGTACAATTTTGGCCTTCACTTCGACCTGTTCAAAGTACTAGAATTACATAAAGGCATTTATAACCTACCTTGTAACTTCGACATTATCTGAATGTATTCATAAAACATTGTAACGAATGTAAGTACCAGTTACTGCGAAAACACCCTTTGGTTATCACTAGACTTCAACGTAGCACTAGGGATGAGAATCGAGACAGGTGGTTATGCTACTTTTGCACTACAAGAGCAAGGCACCGGTATGTTTAGTCGCGAGGTGTAGCGCGTGCCTTTCCTGTCAATAGCGAACCGGTTTTGCTGCAGTCCCAAATCATGCTTCTCATCCCTGCGTAGCGCAAACGTTACACTTGAGTCACTTTGGCACACACTCGGAATACTATACCACTAATCCGTGGAATCAAATTACAACTGAACTGCACAACTCACTACTGATTTCGGGGTTACAACTCACAATAAAACTGTACTGTCCGCTTGCACTGTTACTTCTAAAAGAACTCAACCGAATTCAACTCTGCTTGTCCTGGCGACCAGTCCCTTATATGACCCTCGTACACAAAGCGGAACCTTCGTGAACAAGAATCTACTAGAATATACCGAACCGAAGGTTCCGAAACAAGTAAAGGGTATACAGCCGCTATTGTTTTATTGTTTCCGCGCTAGCTATTGTTCCAATAGTCCGTCGCGGGCTACAACCAGGCCCCGGGCTGGGAGGCACTTACATGCGGCCAATTAGCGGCGCGCGCTCGCGGTCTCAGTATATTGCTCTTAATAATAATAATAATAATAATAATAATAATAATAATAATAATAATAATAATAATAATAATAAACAACGTAAAATACCTTATTTTTTGTACTAATAATAATAATAGTATTGGAAACGTGCGCCATGTATAAAGTGCGGACCGAAAATATAGTGACTGACGCTCAAACAACCATAGGTTATACAACGGAGGGGACACCTTGCACACATACGCTACGTGATCAAAAGTATCCGGACTCCTGGCTGAAAATGACGTACAAGTTCGTGGCGCCCTCCATCCGTAATGCTGGAAGTCAATATGGTGTTGACCCACCCTTAGCCTTGATGACACGTTCACTCTCGCAGGCATACTTTAAATCAGGTGATGGAAGGTTTGTTAGGGAATGGCAGCCCATTCTTCAGAGTGCAAAACTCAGGAGAGGTATCGATGTAGGTCGGCGAGGCCTGGCACGAAGTCGGAGTTCCAAAACATCCCAAAGGTGTTCTATATGATTCAAGTCAGAACTCTGTGCAGGCCAGTCCATTACAGGGATGTTATTGTCGCGTAACCACTCCGCCACAGCCCGTGCAGTATGAACAGGTGCTCGATCGTGTTGAAAGATGCAATCGCCATCCTCGAATTGCTCTTTAACAGTAGGAAGCAAGGAGGTGCTTAAAATATCAATGTAGGTCTGCGCTGTGATCGTACCACGCAAAACAACAAGTGGTGCAAGCCCCTTCCAGGAAAAACACGACCACACCATAACACCACCACCTCCGAATTTCACTGTTGGCACTACACACGCTGGTAGATGACGTTCACCGGGCATTCGCCATACCCACACACTGCCATCGGATCGCCACATTGTGTACCGTGATTCGTCACTCCACACAACGTTTTGCCACTGTTCAGTCGTGTAATGTTGATGCTCCTTACACCAAGCGAGGCGTCGTTTGGCGTTTTCCTGCGTGATATGTGGCTTATGAGCAGCCGCTCGACCATGGAAACCAAGGTTTCTCACCTCAGCCTAACTGTCATAGTACTTGGAGTGGATTCTGATGCAGTTTGGAATTTCTGTGTAATGGTCTGCATAGATGTCTGCCTATTACTCTTTACGACCCTCTTCAAATGTCGGCGGTCTCTGTCAGTCAACAGACCAGGTCGGCCTGTATGCTATTGTACTGTACATGTCCCTTCACGTTTCCACTTCACTATCACATCAGCAACAGTGGGCCTAGGGATGTTTAAGAGTGTGGAAATCTCGCGTACAGACTTCTGACGCAAGCGACACCCAATCACCTGACCACGTTCGAAGTCCGTGAGTTCCACGGAGCGTCCCATTTCGCTGTTTCACGATGTCTAATGTCTACTGAGGTCGCGGATAATGAGTACCAGGCAGTAGATGGCATCACAATGCACCTGAGATGAAAAACGTATGTTTGTGGGGGTGTCCGGATACCTTTGATCACATAGTGTACATAGATGAATTGGGATGAAATGAAGGAAGAGGCAGGCATGAAGTGAAGAAACCATAGGAGGCTACAGGCCGCACGCAGACAGGCCACAGAAACTCAAGGAATTCCCTAATAATTCCAGGCTCAAGACTCGTCCCACTGCTGGACTTGCCTAGATAGTGCGACTCGCCGACCAAGCAGCCTTCTAGAGTCCATAGGGAGTGTTCTTTTCTTTGAGCAAGCATCCGCGTCATTTATCCGGCACCGTCATGTGCCACGATACCCAGAAGCACACTGAAAGATGAGGAGAGACGGAATGAAAAGGAAACAATGCCAGTATTTGCTACTGACCAGGAAAACCACGAAAAACCCATGGACCAGAGAGGGAGATCGCCGGGGATACATCCCCGAATGTGGGCCACCAACCTAACCGCCTGAGCTGTCCCGCTCGGTAGACCAAGGGCAACATGGCAGAATCGGATATAAATAATAGGGGAAAGAGGCAGAAGATGATGTTTAAGATGGGCATCACGAGTAAGGAGAGGGTGTTGTGGAGAAGGTGAACAACTGGGGCGATGCTCGACGTTAGACAGCAGGATGGCAAGAAGAAGAAAAACGTTTAAGAATTTACATGATAAATAAAATTTATATCTTTAGTTTTTGTGCGAGCAGTCTGTGAAGTCCTCTTCGTTCGGTGAATTTTATGTAATGTTGTATAAATGATAAACCACAAAAGATGGATAAACGCTTACCATACAAAACATGTAGAGCCTTTTAAAACACGCTCTTTATTTCAAATAACTTTTTTACTTTCTCTACTACGTATAGTAAACAATAGTCCACTCAAAAATTCGATACCGAGATTTCACCGGATATATATGTTTTGAGATCCCCTGAATCCAAAAAAAAGCATTTTTGGAAACATGTCCGTGTGTGTGTGTGTGTGTCCGTGTGTCTGTCTGTGAACAGCATAACTCAGAAACGAACAGTCGGATAAACACCAAACTTGGTATTTAGGTTCAACATCTTCCAAGCATGCGACACGAAGGTTTTCAAGAAAATCCCCCCACCCCAGATTACCCTTTACATGGAACATTTTTCGAAAATTTTTATTTTCTTAAAACTGGCTCTAACTATTTTGATTAAAATATCATATGTTTAAGATATTTTCATGACAAATAAAATGTATATCTTGAATTTTCTGGGAATGTCTCCAAAAGTATTCTTCATTCTGAACGACTTTTGCATAACTGGTAAACCATAAGAGATAGACAAAATTTTACTACACAAAAAATGTAGACCGCGTTAAAATACACAATTTATGTCATATACATTTTGTTTGTTGAGTGAACCATTTTGGAGATAGTGCTTGTTATTCCCTTAAACTTTTCAATACTTATTTTCTCAAATGAGAATTCGTTATTCATTTTTTTGTCTTGGATATGCAAAGAGTATTAATGTGTGGCAAAGAGAATGGTGTTGCACCTAGCAACCAGCTATTAAGATATATGTCTATGCTTAAAGGCTATTGTATTTCTATATTGCCCTTGTAAATATATATTCCCCTTACATCTGCAAGAAAATTAGCAATAAGATAGAGTCTGCAAATGTTTATCTCGATTAACTGAAGTAGATGGAGAATAAGCGTTTGGCAAAATTGTTTGTACAAGAATAGAGAAAGTCATGTGAGTGTAACACATCTGATATTTTATCTTTGATCTTAGCCATTTCCGAGATATTGTTGCGCTTGGTTTAATTCTTCAATACTTAAGACTTGTTTAAAGTGCTGTCACCATTCATTTGTTCTCTGCTTTGACACGGAAAGTGTAAGAATTTAAAAGCCATCACACATCGATGCACTTATAAAATTTGACTACTGTTTCAGCCTACTGTTTTACTTTGCACCTACAAAGAAATGTATAATGAAATAGTTTCAGCAACGGTATATATTAACTAACGCTAAGTAGATATAAAATAAATATGATGCCTTACATTCATATGACCTTCTCTATCCTCTATTGCTTATTAGTGGGTATACAAATTATTGTTACGGAAGTTTATTTTCCTAACTTCTTCATTTTAGTCGAAATAAACCTTTCCGGAATAGCTGCTTTCGTTATAGATGCAAAGTGAAAGCGGTAGTCAAATGTTTTAGAACTGGACGCTATATGTTTCCATGACATCGCGAGAAACAACTGCAAATGGACAGGACTTGAAAGGAATAGCTAAACATTTGAACAATTCCAACCGTTAATAACGGATATCTCGGAAATGGCTCTTGCCACAAAGAAAGGTATTTGAAATAAATTATGTGTTTTATTTTTTGTGCAGCATTTTCGTCTATCGCTTAACGTTTACCGGTTATTCACGATTATACAACATTCCTTCCGAATGAAGAGGATTTCACAGGTTATTCCCAGAAAATTCAAGATATACATTTTATTTGTCATGTAAATATATTTAATATGTGGTATTTTAATCAAAATTTTTACAGCCATTTATAGTAAATCAAAAATTTCGAAAAGTGTTCCATGTAATATGTAGTTTGGTGTGGGTATTTTCCTGAAAATCTTCGTGTTGCATCTTTGGAAGGTAGTGAACGTAAAATCCAAGATTAGTATTTATTCGACTTTGGTTTTTAATTATGCTGTGCATTATGCTATTCACAGATGCGTGCGCGCACGTACACACACACACACACACACACACACACACGGGCCATTTTCTAAAAATGTTTTATTTGGATTCCGAGGATATCAAATCATGTATTTCCGGTGAAATCTCTGTATCGAATTTTTGGTGGAATGCAATACCTTCTCTACATATTATGTGCGCGGTAGAGAAAGTAATAAGCTTTTGCAAGAATAGATTATGAAAGTTCTACAAAAATAGAGATTAGTGGCTAGAGAAAGTCATGTAAACTCATGTTACTCATTAGACTTTGTTTGTTGCAGTTTAGTTCTAATTATTGATCTAGTCGTCATAATAAACTTCACTTTAATACGTTTAATAAATGCGAATTAATTTTTCGCTCTCAGCTTCTGTGAGGCGTGTTTTTAAAGCATGTACCGTTTTAATAATTTGCCGCTGCAGCGCTGCAGTTGCGATTTTGAGCTTGCGCGATCACTTTCTCCGTTTATTAGGAAGCCAGACGCAGCTGTGAGCGATTGTCACTTTTGTGTTTTCCTGTGTTAGAGCGTTTCAAAATGCTCAAAACAGTCGAACTACCCAGGCGACTGTGAAGTCAGATCAGTGATTCGTTTTTTGAATGCGAGAAACGTTACGCCAGAAAACATTCATCGACAACTGTGTGAGGTTTTATGGGGAAACAATAATGAGTGACAATGCGTGGCCACACAGCCTAACAAACTGAAGATCTGGTCATCATTTGGTTAGGAACAATTCGATCGTCCTCCCTACAGTCCGGATTTTGGAATTCAAGTGATTTTCGTTTGTTTCTTCATCTGAAGGAATTCCTTGGTGAAAAACATTTCAACAACAATGATGTTATGAAACAAGAAGTGTAGGCTCGGCTTTCATCACAGATGGCATAATTCTTTGACGAAGGCTTACAAAAAAATCTGATGTGTTACACTCACATGACTTTCTCTACTCTTGTACAATCTATTTTTACAAACGCCTATTCTCCATATGCTTTATGTTAATCGAGATGTCAATCTTATTGCTAATTTTCTTGTAGATGCAAGGGGAATATGGTAGCTTTTAAGCGATGGTCAAATATTTTAACGCTGGTTGCTATGCGGCGCATTCCATTCTCTTTGCAAGTCCAGGACATAAAAAAATGAATAACGAATTTGAGAAAAAGTATAAGTATTGGAAAATTTAAGGGAATAACAAGCAATATCTCGAAAACGGTTCACTCAACAAAAGAAATGTATATGACATAAGTTGTGTATTTTAACGAGATCTACATTTTTTGTGTAGTAAAATTTTGTCTATCTCTTATGGTTTACCAGTTATGCAAAAGTCGTTCACAATGAAGAATACTTTTGGAGACATTCCCAGGAAATTCAAGATATACATTTCATTTCTCATGACATTATCTTAAACATATGATATTTTAATCAAAATCGTTAGAGCCATTTTTGAGAAAATTAAAATTTTCGAAAAATCTTCCATGTAAAGGGTAGTCTGGGGTGGGGGGATTTTCTTGAAAACCTTCGTGTCGCATCTCTGGAAGATACTGAACCTAAATACCAAGTTTGGTGTTTATCCGACTGTTCGTTTTTGAGTTATGCTGTTCACAGACACACAGACACACAGACACACACACACACACACACACACACAGACACACACACGGACATGTTTCCAAAAATGCTTTTTTTGGATTCAGGAGGTTTCAAAACATGTATTTCCGGTGAAATCTCGGTATCGAATTTTTGGGTGGAATGCAATACTTCCCCTACTTACTATACGTAGTAGGGAAAGTAAAAAGGTTTCCTTACGACTAGTGCCTGAATGAGGGCGGTGACTATGTGGAGAAGCAGTGTAAGGTGTTTACGGTACTGAATGGTAACTAAGCATTTGGAAAATAATGTTCTGTTACTTTTTAAAAAATTATCGTTACTTACTTTAAAATCCCGCCTCGTAATTACCTGACAGAAACATTTCTTCGCCGATGTGATTACGTCCTGAAACCTTTATACGTACTTATGGACGTGTATATCCAATTAAATATATCTATTGCGTGTACCAATCAAGGCTGACTACTCTGTTCTTTGTGGGTGTGTCAAGTAAGCAACAGGTATTAAAACTCAAGACTTTGTTGCATTATTTATTACAATAATTAAAATAATTATATTAATAGCTAACAATTAATAAGAATAGATAATAATCATAATAATAATGTTCATTATGAGGAAGTAATATACATGTAGAAGTCATGCCGATGTCTAAACCTGTGCTACCGAAATGAATTAATTGATAATTATTAACATAAAGATAACAGAGGTATTACATTCAGATGGTTTCTCAACAAACCATCGTTACAAACTCTTTTTCTTCAACGTTCTTCTTGTTAATCCAGGTAAACCTTTCGTTGTAGATATAAGAAGGATACAGTGTGCTAAAGCGATAGGTTAGGGTTAGGGTTATACAACGGAGGGAGACACCACCCGCCCCGGAGGGTAGGGATGAAGTGAAGGCACCACAGGCGGCTAAAGGCCGCAAAGACGCGCTGAGGTCCTTAACAATTCCAGGCTCAAAGAACCGTCCCACTGTCGGAGCTGTCTAGAGAGGGCGATGAATGTCGATCAAGCACTACTCTAACGTCCACGGGGAGTACTCTTTCCTTTGTGCAAGCATCGGCGCCATCTTCCGGCACCGCCATACCCACGAAACCTAGAAGCATACCTCAAAGATGAGAAGGAAACGGAATGAAAGGGAAATGATGGAAAGGAAATCGTGGTAGATGAAAAATCACACTAGAATTCGCCTACCGACTAGGGAAAACCATGAAAACCCAAGGTCAAAGTGGGCGGTCGAATCCGCGACCTCCAGAATGCGAGACTCACACGCTACCGCGGGGCCATCTCTCTCGCTTTCATAATCCCTGTGCTCCAACTGCTGGTTAACAGCAACACAGTGTGAGGATTCAAGAGGCTGAAACTATTAACACAAATTAAATAACACAACTTGTGCAACACATATTTGTAAATTGTGTAACGGAATTTCATCAGTGGAACAAGTTTCCAAAATTGTGGTTTTATATTATGTGATTGTACATTATTAAATGAGAACTAACAAATAAGTGTATACCTCAATATAGCATTAAACATTTCGTTTAAGAAGGTTTATTCTTACTGCTGTGACATTTGTTCAGTAGTTAATTTTGCGTTTCTGGAGATTTACCTCAGGTGAAACCGAGCGAGATGATTCCGTGGTAATGTGTGAGGCTCGCATTTGGAAGGTTCCGGGTTTGGTTTCCGTCGATCATCTACTCTGACCTTGTTTTATCATGGTTTTCCCTGGCCGGTAGGCGAATTCTGCGATGGTTTCTCATCTATCACGATTTCCTTTCCATCATTTCCCTTTCCGTTTCTTTCTTATCTTTCAGGTGTGCTTCTAGGTTTCGTGGCGTATGGCGGTGCCGGACAGATGGTACGGATGCTTGCTCAAAGGGAAGAGTAGTCTGCGTGCACACTAGAGGGCTACTTGGTCGTTCATCGGCCTTTTTAGGCAGCTCCAGCAATGAGACGGGTCTTAAGCATGAAACTGTTAGGGACTTCCGCGCGTCTCTGTGGAGTGTCTTCCTGCGGCATATAGCCTCCTGTGGTTTCGTTACTTTAATTCCTTTCTTCTGGGGATGGTAGCCACAATACATCTATATAGGTCGCAGTGCGCGAGGTGTCTTCCTCAGACATACATAACCTATACTTATATCTCAGGTCGATCAGAAAAAGAAGCATGAAAATGGGACGTTGTCAAATGTGGTCCAACCTTGGCAATTTTATGCAAGACCTTCTTTGACCTAGAAAGATCGGCAACTTTTTTTTCTATGTAAATGTACAGGCTCCATTAAGACAGTCAAACAGAATCATTACTTATCAAGATTTTTCTTAAAACGAAAACGGAGAGTATAAAAAAAAGAAACATGGCCTAAGACAGCATTTCTACAACTGACCACTTCAGCTGAGTCATAAATTCCATCAAGGTGCTCTAATCATTGGCATTCGCTACCATTCTGTAAACAATTGCAGTCTTTGTATTAATCTAAGCTATGGCAAATGTTCTGTACAATTTTCCTACATTAATCAACAACAGTACTTTATGTATCAAGTCGATGAACTTGATAATGGTGGCAGAAGTGAATGTTTGTCGCGCTCACTTGTCATTCGCGTGACGTTTTTGACGAGTGTCAGTTTAAGAGTATCTTATTCACTTAGTCGGCTTACCCTTCTGTTATGTAGGCTTACACCCTCTAGGACTTACAACCGTGCCTAGGGTCAGTGGCCTGTTGAGGAGCAGACGAACATTGAATCATAGAAAGAAGAACCCGGACCTTGGGATCGGCCCGCAGCCAGGTGTGAGAGTGAGGGAAAAAGATTATATGAAATGAAGGCGAAATGGATGAAAGGAAATATGATAATGGACAATTGACGGAATGAATTGCGGGGGAAACCAGAGAATCCGGAGAAAACCGCCCAGAGGCCACTTCGTACACCACAAACCCCACATGCTGGATCGAACGGGGGCGTCCTTTTTGGGAGGGAAGCGGTCTAACCACTAGGCCACGGCGCTGCCTTTACGAGTTGACTACAACATTTTATGCAATCTTAGGATTATAAATTGTAGGAAATAAATAATTAAATAGTAATTAATTGACGTAATAGTTGGTTAAACTATGAAGCGGGGCTGAAAGTATTTACGACATTGTAAGTCGCCACTGGGGAATGACATCTCAAATTGAATTTCAGATCTCCTTGTTTATCTGGAAAAAGGCGAGTCATTTGGAGAATTTAATGTCATGCCGGTCTGTTTCCATGCTAGCTCAATTGGTTAGAGCAATCGGACGGAAACTGGAAGATCCGTGGTAATCCCGGCTATGGCATTGCATTTCTCAATCTGATTCTACCCCTCCAAATCATGAAATAATTCGGTATCCATTGCTGAGATAAGCGAAAGCGCCCTTATATGTTCGTAAATCAGACGTTAGCCTGTCTCCCCGCATTTCATTTGTTATTACCTGCGTGTTGAACCGACAAGCAAGACAGTCACTTGCAGCATTCCCTTCCTGGGAGAGAAGTGAGCGGGTGTTATGGGCTGTGATGTAGTCTATTATCAGCACAGCATGAGAAGTAATTACAAATTCGTATCTTTATTATTGTTATTGTATGTTTAATAATGTTCAGAGGTGTTTGTTTGTCTCTTCGTTACTCAGAGAAACGAATATCATTTTTAGGATACAAGTACTAAAAGTGGAGCTTTATTATGGGAATAGCGATGTCAGCGGAACGAGGTTGAAAGTCGGGTGTAACAATCCTACAAGCAAAATAAAATCGCTTCCAACCTGTGTTGTCATTCAATATATTTTAGAGAAACTTGCAGGCCGCCCCCGGTGCAAATCATGGCAAACAATTTTGGGGAATACAAAAATATTGAAAGAAATTAACATAACTAATATAAACACAGTTATTACAGTTTTAAATCAAGTACTGTAATCGTTAATTCAGTTTGTACCTTTAAGTTTGCTAATCCGAATCTACTGCATCTCCCAAAAAGTAATGTTAAGTACAATTCATACTGTATGGTATTATATGGCATATCAAATGATAATTTTGGAAATTTATAAAAGGAACTATAACATTATAGGCAAGTATGTAGTTGTTCAGAACATATAGTATTATTACACTTACTATGTTGTTCTATTTAGATAGATACTATAGGGTACATGGAAATAGCAAGTAATAAATTACACCATCTGCCATATATTTTTATTTGTAATTTTTGCTGTAAACATTACGATTTTTAATTGATTTTAGATTTCCAATTGTTTGTTTAAGCTTTTATTTATTATATACCAGTATCGCAATATTACTATAGTACCTTTGCGAAGCTATCAGCGGCATAAAATGGAACTATATAGTTAATAATTGAGGTCTCAGAAATATTCGGGGGAGCGCCATAAACTTTGGGGGGGTGGGCATCCCTGCAGTACGTCGCGGGTTCAAACCCGGCGGAGGGTGATGGATTTTTTCGGACGTAAGAATCCTTAGCATGGCTTCCTTCGGAAGGGAAGTAAAGCCGGTGGTCCCGTGTCGTAGGTTTACGGCACGTACAAGAACCTCAGGCCTAATATAGATCCCTGAGCAATATTTCCGGGTTTTCACGCCCAATATAGAATGGGACGCTAAGAACCATAGTGGTTAAAGAACGCCCATAAATAAAACCGAATTTAACTTCTACCCTGCAGCCCTGGATATTATGTAATATCCAACTAAAACTTTTATGGAAATAGCAGTATACATTCGGACACGTGCAAAGTTGAGCTCTAGACTGTTATTGTTGTTTGGCCTTCATACACAGGGCTGACAACCTGATCAAACACACAATCTGTTGTTTGTGCAATGTTGTATCTTTTCCTCGACTTCTTTGGCAACAACTCCAACGCTGTTCTCTCTGCTTCTTGCAGCATTTCTTCTGGTTCTGCTGAATCCATACCTTAACGTTATTCGATACAAGCCCTCCGCTTAATATACATATAATTTCTATCGCAAGAAACAACGTTGGTAACAGCGGAGTGTTATAAAAAGGTTATTCCGTTGCGTGTTATAATCATCAAGTTATAGTATGAGTGGCTCGTGTTAAAAGCTCTACTTTTAGTGCCAGCTGTCTAAAAATGGGCCCATATTCTCTGTATAAGTCACTGCAACTTGGAATACCGGTATTACGGTTTTACTATAGCAAATAGAACATTGTCATTATTGGAACGTGTGTCGTAATAAGCCAATTAGCTACAATTTTGAACACAGTAACAACTTGTTTATAATACTAAGATTGCTCAAATCAATTTATTTTCATATTTTATAAACATGGCGTTATCTATATTATGATTATGCAAACCACAATCATAAAACAAAAATTTCCCTTTCCAAAGCATAATAATCTCTACTTAAAACTACAATATTTTTACTTTCTCTACTGTATTCCATCCAAAAATGCGATACCGAGCTACCAGAAATACATGTTTTGAGGCACCTTGAATCCAAATAAAGCATTTTTGGAAACATGGCCGCGTGTGTTTGTGTGTCTGACGGTGAACAGCATAACTGAAAACCAAAGGTCGGATAAATACTAAACCTGGTATTTCAGTTTAGTGTCCTCCAAGGATGCGACACAAGATTTTCAAGAAAATTCTGTCATTTCCAAATACCCTTCACATGCAACATTTTTTAAAAATTTTGATTTTATAGAAATTGACTAACGATTTTGATTAAAATACCGCATATAAAAGATATTTACATTACAAATAAAATGTATTTCTTGACTTTCTTGAATATCCTTGAAATCCGCCTCATTCGGAAGGAAATTTGTATAATTTTATATAACTGGTAGCTAAACGTTAAGCGATAGATAAAACACTATACATGCACAAGAAATATAGATCTCTTTTGACGCAGTATTTTATATCACAACAATGTAAATGCCAGAGTGATTATAGTGTAAATAAGCATTATTGTATGACATTGATTTGAGATGTTTGTTAATTGTAAGCATTGTTAGGAAATAAGTTTACACGGTCTCACTGAAACTGACAATAAGAGCGGGCAACAATGAGCGAGGGGGTGAGTTGTTTATTAATTAGAAGAGGCAAGCAAATGACGTCAGAGTAGCGCGCATTTCTGTAGAAATGGAGGGAATATTTTCCCTAGAGCATATGTGTTCGTAATTTTGATTGGATATAAAAATAGGCGGTAATGTTGGCGCGTTTTATTAACCAATAGCAGCTCGGTTATAATCTTTAGGCATATCGTGTGAGGGTGTATAAAAAGCTAAAGCCGAGAAGCGGGTGGCACACAGTCCAACAGAAGCATTCGCGTGTAATACGTCGTTCAGTTCAACATAAGTATTCGTGGGTTATACGTCACAAAGTTAAAGAGAATCGTCGCACAATTCTACAAAATCTCTCGCGTCGTAAAGTTAGTTATAAATGCGAAATACGGGAATTAATAAAGTGCGGCAAATAAGTGATTATAATAACATTAGAAAACATAACAGTTTCAGTCTGGCGTGTATCAAAAGATATGTGAAATGAATAAAGTGTGACGGCAATAAAAGTGTAAAAACAAATTGTTTTATCAGTGTTATCTTTTAGTAAAAACTCCTTTCCGTTTACACACCCTGTTCAAGAGATTTGCTCGACCGAGAAATAATAGCTAGCCGGAGGACAATGAACCCAACATTCAAAGTAGTAAAACAATAACAGGCGCTCAGAAATAAGATAACACGAAGTGACCGCGTAAAATTGGCTCCCATACGTGGTGCATATAAACATGAAGCATTTTCCAACTACCTACAAATATTCCCCTTCAAATTGGCGCCCAAACGTGGGGCTAACAAATAATCATACTACACTTTAAAACGCACAATTTATTTCAAATAACTTTATTTCTGGCACAAGCCATTTCCAAGTTATCCGTTATTAATGGTTCGAACTGTTCATTACAAGTCATTCTTTTAATTCTGTCAACATTCAGTTGTTTCTCGCGATTGCATGGAAACAGTATGGAATTTTAAGGCCAGCGCATAGCATCTTGTTCTTAAACATTTGACTATCGCAGTTCCCTTTGTATCTATAACGAAGTGTGTAATGTAGCTATTTCTGTGAAGTCGTCCACCGTGGTCTAAGGGTACCATGATATCCTCTAGTTCCCGAGGTCGCGGGTTTAAACCCACTGGAGGGCGATGGATTTTTTCGGGCATAAAAATTCTTAGTATGGTTTCCTTCGGGAGGGAAGTAGAGCCCGTGGTAGTATTCCTACTAAAGCTTCTTTTTCTTTATACTTCATTTTAATTCAAATAAATCTTTGCAGAAGTAAAAAATTAGATTGTGTTTTATTTATGGATGCTCTCTAACTACTGTGCCCTTAGTGACCCATTCTGTATTGGGCGTGAAGGACCGGAAGTTTTGCTCAGAGGCCTCTTTATCACGCTTGGCGTTATTTTGCATGCCGTAAATCTACGACACAGGATCACCGGCTAAGGATTTTTACGCCCGAAAAAGTCCATCGCGCTCCGCTGGGTTTGAATCCACTGCCTCTGGAACCAGAGGCTAGCATGGTATCCCCAAACCACGGAGGACGACTGAACCACCCCAGCATTCGCCTGCCGATCCGTGATAACCACGAAAAATCCAGTTTGTCAGAGCGAGCTGTCACCGGGGATCAAACTCGAGACCTCTCGAATGCAAGTCACGCCACCTCACTCGGTAAGACCTAAGCTAATAATGTACATAGTATAACGTGGCTTGTAACATAAGATGGACTGCCCGTTTTAACAGTGGCCAGGGCCAATTTCAGTGGACAGACCAATACAGTAATGTATTACTACTTCAACAAATGTTTATTATTGTTATTATTACTATTGTTATGGGCAGAAGGGACGGTGTGCCAAATTATAATTTCTTGAATGACGTACCCCTCGCCGTATAGAAAGGAAATTGATGATGTAACCTGGCGAAGCACACAATTGTGTTACAGTTCTATATGCCTGGTTTAGTTACTTACGGCTAAAATATTCTATTGTTAAGTCACTATAAGAATGAACAAACGTCACAGATGTCGAACTATAGGCCATATCGTTACTAACTGCTTTCTACAAAGTATTTTAAAAACTAATGTTCAATCGAATATGTCACATCTAAATAAAAATAATATTTTAGCAAAGGAACAATTTGGATTTAGGAAAAACATGTCAACCAATGATACCACTTTCAACTTAACTATGGAGTTCTGAAATAGATTGATAATAAATGTAACACACTAGGAACATTTTGCGATGTATCAAAGGCCTTTGACTGCGAATCATAACATACCCTTATAAAATTATCCTATTAAGACCTTAATGGTGCAGCATATCAATGGATTGCATCATACTTACCAAACGGAAGCTAAAGGTCATTATAAATGCTGCAGATAATTGCAAAACATACTCCGAATGGTCTGAAATAAAGCATGGTGATCCACAAGGTTCGATTCTTGGTGCATTGTTGTTTCTAGTATGGTGTTATGATCTTTGGTTGTATTAAAGATATAATGAGTTGGAAAGACCATATTGACTACATTCTATCGAAACTAAGCTCTTCATGTTTTGCAATTACACAATTAATTAATTTTACAATTAAAAGCATTCTAAAACAGTATCTTATGCTTGTTTTCATTCAATGATACTTATGGAATAACGTTCTGGATAAATACAGAAGATGCCCAAAAAAAAAAAAAAAAAAAGAAAAATCCAAAGCTGTAGCTCTCACATGCTCTACACACAATGTATGTAATTTTGACGCAATGTACATTCCAGATTAGATTAGCCCTCTTAAGCTGGCCTAACTCATATATCATCTACAGATTGATATGTATATTATCAATATATCATATTAATATATGATATATATTACACGTTCCTACATACGCTGTTTTAACAAGCTTCACATGTTTACTCGTTCACTTAGCAACACTCACCATGGTGCCCTATTACTTTCTCTACTACGTATAGTAAGTAGGGGAAGTATTGTATTCCCCAAAAATTCGATACGAGATTTCACCGGAAATACATGTTTTGAGACCCCTGAATCCAAAAAAAGCATTTTTGGAAAACATGTCCGTGTGTGTGTGTGTGTGTGTGTGTGTGTCTGTCTGTGAACAGGATAACTCAGAAACGAACAGTCGGATAAACACCAAACTTGGATTTAGGTTCAATACCTTCCAGAGATGCGACACGCAGGTTTTCAAGAAAATCCCCCAACCCCAGGATATATGGAACATTTTTCGAAAATTTTAATTTTCTCAAAAACGGCTCAAACGATTTTGATTAAAATATCATATGTTTAAGATATTTTCATGACAAATAAAATGTATATGTTGAATTTTCTGGGAATGTGTTCTTCATTGTGAACGACTTTTGCATAACTGGTAAACTATAAGAGATAGGCAAAATTTTACTACACAAAAAATGTAGATGGCGTTAAAATACACAATTTAAGTTATATACATTTTTTTGTTGAGTGAACCGTTTTCGAGATATTGCTTGTTATTCCCTTAAATTTTCCAATACTTATACTTTTTCTCAAATTCGTTATTCATTTTATTTTATGTCCTGGACATGCAAAGAGAATGGAATGCGCCACATAGCAACCAGCGTTAAAATATTTGACTATCGCTTAAAACCTACCATATTCCCCTTGCATCTACAAGAAAATTACCAATAAGATTAACATCTCGATATCTCGATTAACATGAAGCATATGGAGAATAAGCGTTTGTAAAAATAGTTTGTACAAGAGTAGTGAAAGTCATGTGAGTGTAACACATCAGATTTTTTTTGGAAGTATCGCATCTGGTCGCCAGCTCATTCTTCCATAAAAAGAGATAAACTCATTTTTCTCTCCATACATGAAGTGTTCTTACGCGTGTTACTCCAGGATTAGGTTTAGATGACCCTAACAAGTGTTACACATACGAATTAAACGATCGTCTCATACCTATCAAGCACTCACCTGAGCATTGCTTCAAGTTGATTTTGAAAGGATTGTATATGGGTTAAAGTGCTCACTTTGCTTGTTTAAAAATAGGATGTATTATATTCGATGGCTTATGAAAGCTTATTTTCTACCTACTTCATGTTAGTCGAAACAAACTTTTCCAGAAATAGTTTCATTACACATTTCGTTTCAGCCACAAAATGGATACAAAAGAGGGTCGATAGTCACATGCCTTGGAATTCCCTATTCTTTCCATGACTTCCGGAAAAAAAAACCTAATGGCGGCAGCCTAACATTTACTTACGTACTGAAAAATTCAAACCATTAATAACGGATATGTCTGATGCTAGAGAAAATATTGTTTGAAACTAATTGTGTATTTTATGGAGATATACACTTTGGTTTTTGTGTAGTATTTTTTTGTCTATATCTTATGGTTGACTTTATATACGAAATGATATAAAATCCTCCCGAATGAATAGGACTCCACAGGCTATTCGCAGAAAATTAAGATGTACTTTTTATTTGTCGCATAAATGTCTTAAATGTACAGAGTGGACCATTTAAGTTGAGACTGTACAGTATCTCCAAAAGTAAGTGTTGTAGAAAGAAATGTCTTGAATAAAAGTTACTTGATATAATGGGGGAAAGTAAATACTATTATTGTGTTTTGTTGGGAGGACGTTGTGATGGTCATTTTAGGGTCAATTTAAATTGACCCTTAATTGTAGGCTCCCATTAAAACAATTAAATTGATTCTAAAATGACCATCATAACGTCCTACAAACAAAATAGGGCTAATGGCATTTACTTTCTCCCATAATATCAAGCAACGTTTATTCAAGACATTCCTTTCTACAACACTTACTTTTGGCGATATTGTACAGTCTCAACTTAAATGGTCCACTCTGTATAACATTTTGATAAATTTTTAGAGGCATGTTTGAGAAAAGTATAGTAAGTAGGGGAAGTATTGCATTCCACCCAAAAATGCGATACCGAAATTTCACCGGAAATACATGTTTTGAGGCCTCCTGAATCCAAAAAAAGTATTTTTGGAAACATGTCCGTGTGTGTGTCTGACTGTGAACAGCATAACTCAGAAACGAACAGTCGGATAAACACCAAACTTGGTATTTAGGTTCAGTATCTTCCAGAAATGAGACACGAAGGTTTTCAAGAAAATCCCCCCACCCAAGATTACCCTTTACATGGAACATTTTTCGAAAATTTTAATTTTCTCTAAAATGGCTATAATAATTTTGATTAAAATATAATATATTTAAGATACTTTCATGAAGAATAAATTGTATATCTTAAATTTTCTGGGAATGTCTCCAAAAGTATCCTTCATTGTGAACGACTTTTGCATAACTGGTAAACCATAAGAGATAAACAAAATTTTACTACACAAAAAAGTAGATTGCGTCAAAATACACAATCTAAGCCATATACATGTTTTGTTGAGTGAACCATTTTCGAGATATTGTTTGTTATTCCCTTAAATTTTCCACTACTTATACTTTTTCTCAAATGGGAATTCGTTATTATTTTTTTGTCCTGGTAATGCAAAGAGAATGGAATACTCTACATAGCAACCAGCTCTTAAAATATTTGATTATCGCTACCAAAGCCTACCAATTCCCCTTGCCTCTAAAAGAAAATTAGCAATAAGATTAACATCTCGATATCTGATTAACACGAAGCATATAGAGAATAAGCGTTTGTAAAAATAATTTGTACAGGAGTAGAGAAAGCCATGTGAGTGTAACACATCAAATTTTTAAAATCTTCTTATCGCACCTTTGGAAGAAGCTGAACTTAAATACAAGGTTTAGTATTTATCTATTTCTTTTTGAGTTATGTTGTTCACAGACAGATACACACTCGCGGAACTTTTTCTAAAAATACCTTTTTGGGGGGTTCAGCGGGCCTCAAAACATGTATTCCGGTGAAATCTCGGTATCTAGTTTTTGGGTGGAATGCAATACTTTCTCTGCTTACGTAGATGCGTAGTAGGGAGAGAAAAAGGAATTGCTGTCCGAGCGTTTGACGACCTGGAGTTGAACCGGAAGTTGTACGTGACAGTATGGAAATGATACATGTTCAGAATCACGTGCTGCTGCTGTTTCTCTTACGTTTCCTGGTTTTCAACCAGGCATGTGCAGCATAACTCACATTTAGAGTTTATAAGATTCCAATGATTAGAACAGAAAATAGTTCATAACTAGTGGTGGTGAATTTTAGCATTTTGTTTTCAGAAATTTCGTATTTTGATCTGTACATTTGGGTCTTTGTAGAGTTTATGAATTTGCAATTTAGCATTTTATATCACTTTGAAGAAAAAACATATAATTTCAGTAAATTGTATTAAACAAGTTGTTATCTTTTGAAATAACACTAATGTGAAATTAAAATCACATTGTAAAGGATTGATTGTGAGATAAAAATGCATACATTAAATGTTGAATTTATTTTGGAACAAAATAGGTTATAGAAACACAGAAATATAGGAAAATTGATACAGGCTAAAGCATAACACAAAAAGGGAGGTTTATACTGATTTATAACCAAAATAATAAGAATAAAATACACAAATTAACTTAAGCAATGCAAGTTCACAAACCAGTAAGATGTTGAATGAAATCCTCAACATGTTGTTCTGTTTTCCTGTCAGTTATAATTAACTTGTGTTTACAGAAATACAGGGTTATTACAAAAGTAGTAGAAACTTTGAAGTCCTATGAAACAAAAATTAAGTGTGAATCAACAAAAATTTTGCGGTGGTATGTTGGAAAACTCTGGAAGTTTTTATTGATGGTTTTGTAGTTGGTATTCATGTAAGTCATTGTTGTTGAAGATGAAAAAATGGCGAATCCTATGGAAAAAGCATATTGTGTGCTAGAACTTGCTAAAACAAATTCTATAACTGCTGTCCAACAACAATTCAGAACACGTTTCCAGAAACCACCACCGACTAGACAATTCATCTATAATCACAGAAAGTTTGAGACAACAGGCTGTGAGTGCAAAGGAAAGAGCCCGGGAAGAAACGCGTATCAGAAGAGGATGTTGAACATGTTTGTGGTGTTCTCGCAAGAAGTCCACAGAAATCGACAACAAGGGCAAGCTTGGAGTTACACATTCCACAACCAACCGTATGGAAAGTTTTGCGAAAGCGACTAAAACTGATGTTTTACAGGTTGCAGTTCTTGCAACAGCTACATGAAGACGACAAAGTCAAACGTCAAGATTTCTGCATTAAAATGTTGCGACATAATGAAGAAGACGACGACCTCAGTGAACGAATAGTGTTCAGTGATGAGTCAACTTTCCGCTTAAGTGGAAAAGTGAATAAACGAAATGCTCGAATATGTTTTTGTGCGGTATCCCCACCAAGGTGTATGGCCCCTACTTTTTTGCAGAAAAAAAACAGTAACAGGACCTACATATCTGGATATGTTACAAATTTGGTTGATGCCCCGACTATATGAGGAAATGGAAAGGGAAATCTTTATCTTCCAACAAGATCGTGCACCGCCTCACTGGCACACAGATGTTAAGACTTTTGAGATAGATAGTTGTTTACGTTGTTGTTGTTAGTTGTTGTTTTTGGAGTTCATGGAGTTGTTTGCACCACATTTTGACTTCAATTTTCAAGTGGATTATTTGTTACATAATTGAGAAAGTGTTTGTTTTTCTTGAGATGGTGTTTTGTTTACGTAATTTATTTTGAGGTAATTTATTAAACTTCCTGCATTGGAAGCCAACTTGAAGAAGTATTGTTCTTGGAGTATACTTTGTTTAAGAAGTTTGCAACACGCTTTGGGCGTCGGTTTGAAGTTGTTGATTACGTAATAGTTACTGTTGTTACGCAATATGCTGCTACGTATGAGAAGCTGATTTAAAGATGTGTTTTTGTTGTTAAACTCCAAGTTTTACACTATAATATTTAACTTTGTTATTAAAATTGCTTCTATAGATAGTATTTATGTTTGAATCTGCCTCGACTGCGTCAGTCTTGTTTGTAGAGTCATGTATATCTTAGTCAGGGTGCGGTGCAACAAGAATTGTAGACATACACAGAATTTAAGTTTTTAAATTCACATCTTTTATTAATCCTTGCACATTTCAATAAAGCACTAAACTTTTTAAGAGCTGTGAAATTCTTTAATATCTTCACTTAGCTAAGGCGTAGACATATTTTACGATTCACACGTAATATTTCTGTAGAGAACACATCTTCCATCTGGTCACTACAAGGTTTGCCAGCAACTGAACATTATTTTAACCGTTAAACCTGTAAGCTTGGTTTTTCAAGTCTCTAATTCTAGTCCAATAGATAATCTGCATTTTACTTAAACGTTTTCCGTGCTATTGATTGGCTAATTTTAAACTGTTACTGAAATTACATTATCGTTGCTATAATCATGACTAGTAACATTCAAACTCTAACTTATTATTCTCACAGCTCTTGCATTATTAAAGTATGTAATGTATTCAAATAACATTATTAAACATGTTTTACAATAAAAATAAGCGTATGCAATGACTGTTACGTACATTTAAAAATAAGTATTACATAATATTGTTTCAAGGCGGGCTGTTAATGAATTTACTTATTATAAAAATACAGTTGAAATTATTCAGGTATTAAAATACTGCCTCAATTTACATGGATGAAATTCTACCATAGCGTTGGATTGGCCGTGCTGCAGATGACAATAACGCTTTGCTACGTTCGTCACCGAGGAGTCCCGATCTCACGCGATGTGACTTTCCTTTGGGGATTTCTCAAAGACAGAGTTTTCGTTACTCCACTTCCACGCGATTTAGATGACGTGAAGGAACGTATCAGAAGAACCGTGGCAAGTGTCCATGCAGATGTTACATTGCGTTTGGGATGAACTTGATTATCGTTTTGATGTGTGGTGTGACGCAGAGATCACACTCGAACATTTGTGAGTTCACAAACTAAACTTCAAGACTTCCTCTACATGACAGTGCAAACAGATTCATTATATCATGAATAGTTATGGATTTATAATACATTGAAAGTGTTTATTTCTTTTGTAATACCCTGTATATTTCAGCGTTTATGCAGAACTGCTTGGGCAAACTCTGGGTACTTCAGTTAACGGGAGTCTGCACAATTTGTAACAGCAGAGAATAAAGGTATTAATATCCCTCAAACAAAACAATGTATTTTAACAACCCGAAAAATGACATCTTTCTTTTACTTAAACTTAATCTTTCAAATCTTTGACATACTCGGCCAGCAACATCGTGTCGAACTTTTCTCCATGTGACTGCACAATATTTTGTTGCATTTAAATGCACAATCCAGTAAGACGCTTCTTTTTTACCTTCTCTCCATATACATACTACACAGTAAAAATTTGATATTGAGATTTCACCGGAAGTATATCTTTTGAGGCCCCCTGAATCCAAGAAAAACTTTCTTAGAAAAAGTCCATGTCTGTCTGTGCACAGCAAAACACCAACGAAAATTCGGAAATACCAAACTTGGTATATAAGTTCGTATCTTCCAAGGATGCGACACGAAGATTTTCAAGAAAATCCTCCAGTTCCCAACTACCATTTACATGGAACATTTTTCGAAATATCTGTCTTTCTAACAAGTTACTCTAACAATTTTGATTACAATACCGTATATTAAATATACTTACGCTACAAATAAAACGTACATCTTGAATTTTCGGAGAATAACCTGAAAAGTCCTCTTCATTCGAAAGCAATTTTGTATAATATTGTATAAGCGATAGATGAGAATGTATTACACAAAAAAAGTAGATATCTTTAAAACACTATTTTATTTCAATAAGTTTTTTGTGATATTCGTTATTAAAGGTTCGAATTGTTGCGTACATCTTTTAAAATCCTTCAAAATTCAGTTGTTTCTTGCGATTGCATATAAACAGTTTAGAATTTTAAGGCCAACGTATAGCGACCAGTTCTTAAATATTTGACAATTAGCCTGACATTATACTTAAAAATAATTATATTAACATTAGGATCACAGCTATGATTGTTTTCCCTGTGCTCAAAAATTCACACTCTAAATGGACTCAACTTATTTTAAATGTTAGAATCGAATAAGTAAAATTTATTAATTATGCTAATTTCACCGAGTATTACATTTTTGCCTTCCAGAACCGTAATCAAGTGCGTCGTAACCTTTCCGAGAATGTAAAAGCTCTGCAGATGACATTTACAGAAGAAAGAACGAACGAAATAAAAGAATTTTATTTTAAAGTCGTAGATTTCACATTTATACCGTGTTTGAGCATAATTTTCGCATCTTGAGCCAATTTCGCATCTTATCGCATTTTGAAGACATTAAAAAGTGTTTTTTAATGTAGGTAGGTCAACCTGTGGGCTGTGAAAATGTAAAATGCAAATAGTACAAACTTTATTAGCATTTTGTGTATTACATTTGCGAGAAATCACCATTCGTGTTCATAACATATTCAAATCTGCAGGCTCTTGATGTGTAGGTAGTCAGGAGATACGACCGAAATATAAATTATATTTTGAAGAAAAGAAACGGATTACAAAGCGTTAGCGATGAGACCTTGTACCTCGACAGTCTCGATGCTCAGCGGTATCGAAGTATGGCTAATACTTGGAGATAAACATTCGATACTTTAAAATTTCTTTTGTGTGTCATTTCTTAAGTTTTGCATTATTGAAGGTTGTTGCGTTTAACTTTATGCTAGATAAGGAAAAAAAAGAGTCGAGACTTCATTATTGCCAGGCACGTGTCTTCGACTTAAGTTCTTGATAAACCTTGATTGTGTTTCCTTTGGGGGAATAAACGTAGCATTCCATAGATTCCTGTGTCTAAATAAAAACATGCGAAACAATGGGGAAAGTAGTAAAGGTACTCATGTAACATGCAGCGGTAACTGAGTTGTGAATGAAGCTGATTTAGCCGACGCACTAAATCACGTTTCTGCAGTAGCCTGACTTGGTGACACACTCTCATCCATTACATTTACCTGCTCCAGTGATAAAAATCTGTGAATCCAGCAGAAACAAAACAAAACTTCAGATAATACAGCACCTGGAAATATTGGTTATTTCCCTCCATCTGCTAGTTTGTGTTTCTGCAAGTCAAACTCGTGTCAAAAGCGTAGCTTACAGATAAATTGTACCACTAATTTCTATAATATAGTTAGACAATACATTATTATTGACAAACAAACGGACTATATAACCTGTGGCATTATCAACAAAACAATCTGATGTGTTACACTCACATGACTTTATCTACTCTTGTACAACTATTTTTACAAACGCTTATTCTCCATATGCTTCATGTTAACCGAGATATCGAGGTGTTAATCTTATTGCTAATTTTCTTGTACATGCAAGGGGAATATGGTAGGCTTTAAGCGATAGTCAAATCTTTTAAGAGCTGGTTGCTATGTGGAATATTCCATTCTCTTTGCATTTACAGGACACAAAAAAGAACAACGAATTCCCATTTGAAAAAATGTATAAGTATTTGAAAGTTTAAGGAAATAACAAGCAATATCTCGAAAATGGTTCACTCAACAACAACAAAAAAATCTGATGTGTTACACTCACATGACTTTCTCTACTCTTGTACACACTATTTTTACAAACGCCTATTCTCCATATGCTTCATGTTAATCGAGATATCGAGATGTCAATCTTATTGGTAATTTTTTTGTAGATGCAAGGGAAATATGGTAGCTTTTAAGCGATAGTCAAATCTTTAAAGCGCTGGTTGCTATGTGGCGCATTCCATTCTCTTTGCATGTCCAGGACATAAAAAAATGAATAACGAATTTGAGAAAAAGTACAAGTATTGGAAAATTTAAGGGAATAACAAGCAATATCTCGAAAACGGTTCACTCAACAACAAAAATGTATATAACATAAATTGTGTATTTTAACGCGATCTACATTTTGTGTGTAGTAAAATTTTGTCTATCTCTTATGGTTTACCAGTTATGCAAGAGTCGTTCACAATGAAGAATACTTTTGGAGACATTCCCAGAAAATTCGAGATATACATTTCATTTCTCATGCCAATAACTTAAACATATGATATTTTAATCAAAATCGTTAGAGCCATTTTTGAGAAAATTAAAATTTTCGAAAAATGTTCCATGTAAAGGGTAGTCTAGGGTGGGGGGATTTTCTTGAAAACCTTCGTGTCGCATCTCTGGACGATACCAAACCTAAATACCAAGTTTGGTGTTTATCCGACTGTTCGTTTATGAGTTATGCTGTTCACAGACACACAGACACACACACACACAGACACACACACAGACACACACACACACACACAGACACACACACGGACATGTTTCCAAAAATGCTTTTTTTGGATTCAGGTGGTCTCAAAACATGTATTTCCGGTGAAATCTCGGTATCGAATTTTTGGGTGGAATGCAATACTTCCCCTACTTACTATACGTAGTAGAGAAAGTAAAAATGTATATGATATAAATTGTGTATTTTACCGAGATCTACATTTTTTGTGTAGTAAACTTTTGTCTATCTCTTATAGTTTACCAGTTAAGGAAAAGTCGTTCACAATGAAGAATACTTTTGGAGACATTTCCAGAAAATTCGAGATATACATCTCATTTGTCATGAAAATATTTTAAACATATGATATTTGAATCGAAATCGTTAGCCATTTTTGAGAAAATTAAGTTTTTCGAAAAATGTTCCATGTAAAGGGTAATCTGGGGTGGGGGAATATTCTTGAAAACCTTCGTGTCGCATCTCTGGAAGATACTGAACCTAAATACCAAGTTTGGTGTTTATCCGACTCCTCGTTTCTGAGTTATGCTGTTCACAGACACAGACACGCACACACACAGACACACAGACGGACATGTTTCCAAAAATGCTTTTTTTTGGATGTAGGGAGTCTCAAAACATATATTTTCTTTGAAATCTAGGTATCGAATTTTTGGGTGGAATACAATACTTCCCCTAATTACTATACGTAGTAGAGAAAGTACAAATTGCTACCAATTGGTGAATGTCAATCAGGAACAATTTCCTCCGTGGTCTAGGGGTATCATGCTGGCCTCTGATTCCCGAAGTCACGGGCTCAAACCTGGCGGAGGGTGATGGATTTTTTTCGGGCGTTAAAATCCTTAGCATGACTTCCTTCGACAGGAAAGTAAAGTAGATGGTCCCATGTCAGATTTACGGCACGGATAAGAACCTCAAGCCTGATAAAGAGGCCTCGGAGAAAAATTTCCGGTCTTTCACGCCGAATATAGAATGGGACGCTAAAAACCATGGTAGTTAAAGAACGTCCATAAATAAAACTCAATTTAATTTAGGAACAATTTCGGAATTAGTACACAATACAAAATTGATTACATGTGTTTATATACTGAAAACTATTAATAAGAACATAATTCGGCGAACAAGCCTTTGTACTTTTTACTTTCTCTAATACGTATAGTAAGTAGGGGAAGTATTGTATTCCACCTAAAAATTCGATACCGAGATTTCACCGGAAATATATGTTTTGAGACCCCCTGAATCTAAAAAAAGCATTTTTGGAAATATGTCCGTGTGTGTGTCTGTGTGTGTGTGTGTGCGTGTGTGTGTGTGTGTCTGTGAACAGCATAACTCAAAAACGAACAATCGGATAAGCACCAAACTTGGTATTTAGGTTCAGTATCTTCCAGAAATGCGACACGAAGGTTTTCAAGAAAATCCCCCCACCCCAGACGACCCTTTACATGGAAGATTTTTCGAAAATTTTAATTTTCTCAAAAATGGCTCTAACGATTTTGATGAAAATATCATATGTTTAGGGTAATGTCATGAGAAATGAAATGTATATCTCGAATTTTCTGGGAATGTCTCCAAAAGTATTCTTCATTGTGAACGACTTTTGCATAACTGGTAAACCATAAGAGATAGACAAAATTTTACTACACAAAAAATGTAAATCGCGTTAAAATAAACAACTTATGTCATATACATTTCTTTTGTTGAGTGAACCGTTTTCGAGATATTGCTTGTTATTTCCTTAAATTTTCCAATACTTCTACTTTTTCTCAAATGCGTTATTCATTTTTTTTATGTCCTGGACATGCAAAGAGAATGGAATGCGTCACATAGCAACCAGCGTTAAAACATTTGACTATCGCTTAAAAGTTACCATATTTTGCTTGCATCTATAAGAAAATTACCAATAAGATTGACATCTCGATATCTCGATTAACATGAAGCATATGCAGAATAGGCGTTTGTAAAATTAGGTTGTACAAGAGTAGAGAAAGTTATGTGAGTGTAACACATCAGATTTTTTTGTCTTGGATATGCAAAGAGTATTAATCTGTGGCAAAGGGAATGGTGCTGCACCTAGCAACCAGTTATTAAGAGATATGTATGTGCTTAAAGGCTATTGTATTTCTATATTGCCCTTGTAAATATATATTCCCCTTACATCTACAAGAAAATTAGCAATAAGATAGAGTCTGCAAATGTTTATCTCGATTAACATGAAGTAGATGGAGAATAAGCGTTTGTAAAAATAGTTTGTACAAGAGTAGAGAAAGTCATGTGAGTGTAACACATCAGATTTTTTTATAAAGTGAGTATCGAGTATCGGTGTATCGGTATGGGTATCGAGTAGTGAGTATCGACAAATAGTGGTATCGTCCCATCACTACAAAGCGCAAATCCCAAATATAAGTAATTGATAGCTTCCAGTAAACGAAACGGCTGCAGAGAGATGACACTGGGAGCTTTCAAACGATACCAGTATAGTAGGCTCAACAAGCCATCCGTGGATTACCTCTATGGTGTAGATCGCGGCACGCCGGCTTCTGATCAGAGTTCTGGGTTTGATATCCGGCTGGGTGTCTTGATTCAAGTAGTTGTCTTACACTCCGTAGAACCCAAAAAGAAAACATAAATTAATGTGTAAGTGATATCTAGAACTTTTCAAGGTTATAAGAGGAAACAGGATAAAAGCAACGTAAACCTTATGTTACTACCAAGCAGAGTTATTTGCTATTCAACATTATGACTACACTGCCTATATATATATATATATATATATATACATATATTATATATATATATAATTCTGCTTGGAAGTAACGTAAGGCTTACATTGCTTTTATCTTGTTTATATATATATATATATATATATATATATATATATATATATAAGGATTCTCGACCTGCTATTAATGCTATTATATCTAATTTCATCCCATAAAACAACTATAAGTAAAAACATAAATTATAACAATCTTATTTTCTTATCATGGTTTAAGGGCCATGAGGGATTACTAGGGTGTGAAAGAGCGAGTTAACTAGCAAAGGCAGCTGCGAACAGTCACAAAGGATTCAGTTATTCAAAATGGCCAGTATCACGTGCGAAGTTATTAATAGACACTTGGAATATATTCTAGATAAATAGCACCAATGGATGCACCACTAAGGTTTTATTTTTACGGACTTAAATACTCGCTTTAAATGCAAAACCTTCCATCGAAGCTTTGTATGCACGCAGTAGATGACGGACCATTGAAAATTTCAAGATTATTTCAAAAGCTTTCACGTCAATATTGGAAGTAATTACAAATGTCTTTGTGGCAGTGAACAGACAGTGCAATGTTTACTATTTGACAACCGAGTGGGATGGCTCTGATGGCAACAGCTTCGATCCCCGGCGACTCCCACTGACGGGTTTTTTCGTGGTTTTCCCTTGTCTCCAGCGAATGCTGAAGCACTTTTTGTAACGCCATCAATTTTTCCGCTGCCTTATTCCCCATCATTTCATTTCCTGCTGCCTTTAGGGTACGGGACTCGACTGGGTGGCTTGGTGATGTGTGGTGCGCGGCGTATATGCGCTCTGTGACTGTCTCTTCCTATGATTAATACTCAGGGCAGTTCGGACTTATTCGTCAGAAGCCTGCAGAAGTGTTTCCATCTCTGAGCTTTAGGGATCCCGCAATAATTGACCTGCCGCTACCTGATCTGGGCAACACCCTTCGGACCTTTCATCTCTTCCCTTCCCGGGGGTTGCATACGGCACATTAGGCCTCTGGCCCCAAATCGTTAAATCCTCCTCTGCCCCTTGCGAGAAAAAAAATAAAAATTAATATCTGACTGGCCGGTGTTTAAAACATATTTGTTTATTACTCAGTTATTTTACTATGTTGGCGGCGCCGTGGCCGAGTGGTTAGACCGCTCGCCTCCCACTGAGGCGCACCGGGTTCAATCCCAGGGACCTGCATGTGGGATTTGTGGTGGACGAAGCGGCGTCTGGGCGGGTTTTCTCCGGGTTCTCCGGTTTCCCCCGCCATTCATTCCACCAACTGCTCCATCATCACCTTTCCTTTCATCCATTTCACCAACATTTCGTTTCATCTACTTCCTTCATCCCATACCAGACATCGGACTGATCACCCATCCTGGATGTTCTGTCTGATCCCTGAGTGTCTGCTCCTCGACGGGCCTCTGACCCCAGGCACCCGCCTGTAAGTCCTGGGGGGTGTAAGTCCTACATAAGAGGAGGGTAAACAGATAATGAATGAATGAATATTTTACTATGTTAATGAATTTTATACACCTCTGTATGATTTATTTAAAAACAATACTGTTATAATAGTTTCTTGTGTTCTATCTATCTATTTGTGTTAAATTGTAATGCCATAGCTATTGTTCCTTAATATTTAGTTCGTATGGTTGACAATTGTGGAAATAAAAGAAACAACACAAAGTAATGGCGCCAGTATGGCGACAGCAGTTAAGGGGTATATAAATTCCGTATTAAATTTCCTAACCTCATGATACATTATATCAAACGTTATTCAACTTACCAAAATAACTATTTTTGGAAAGAATGAATATTCAAATCTTTAGAAACTTGGACGCTTAATCGATATACACTTCCAGGGGAATGGGCGACGTCAATTGTAGGTCCAGTTTATAAAAATGATGTGTTGGATTCACTTGACCTTTTCTACTAACTCATCTACAAGCTTATTCTTCTATCCACTTCTTGTTAATCGAGATAAGCTTACGTTATACACACTTTGAATGTATAAGAAGAATACAGTAAGCTAAAACGATAGTCAAATCTTTACAAAGACAGTTTGCTATTTGATGGTTTTGAAATTCTGATCTCTTTGCATGAAAATGAACAAAAAAATCTGATGTGTTACACTCACATGACTTTCTCTACTCTTGTACAAACTATTTTTACAAACCCTTATTCTCCATCTACTTCATGTTAATCGAGATAAACATTTGCAGACTCTATCTTATTGCTAATTTTCTTGTAGATGTAAGGGGAATATATATTTAGGGCAATTTGGAAATACAGTAGCCTTTAAGCATATACATATCTCTTAATAGCTGGTTGCTAGGTGCAGCACCATTCCCTTTCGCACAGATTAATACTCTTTGCATATCCAAGACAAAAAAATTAATTACGAATTCGTATTTTAAAAAATAAGTATTGAAAAATTTAAGGGAATAACAAGCAATATCTCGAAAATGGTTTACGCAACAAAAAAAATGTATATGACATAAATTGTGTATTTTAAAGCGATCTACATTTTTTGTGTAGTAAAATTCTGTCTATCTCTTATGGTTTACCAGTTATGCAAAAGTCGTTCACAATGAAAAATACTTTTGGGGACATTCCCAGAAAATTCAAGATATACATTTTATTTGTGATAAAAATATCTTAAACATATGATATTTTAATCAAAATCGTTAGAGCCGTTTTTGAGAAAATTAAAATTTTCGAAAAATCATCCATGTAAAGGGTAATCTGGGGTGGGGGGATTTTCTTGAAAACCTTCGTGTCGCATCCTTGGAAGATGCTGAACCTAAATACTGTTCGTTTCTGAGTTATGCTGTTCACAGACAGACACACAGACAGACACATAGACAGACAGACACATAGACAGACAGACACACAGACACATACACGGAAATGTTTCCAAAAATGCTTTTTTTGGATTCAGGGGATCTCAAAACATGTATTTCCGGTGAAATCTCGGTATTGAATTTTTGGGTGGAATACAATACTTCCCCTACTTACTATACGTAGTAGAGAAAGTAAAAGAAACGGGGGAAATAAAAAAGTATACCGATTTTTAACTGAGACAAGCAAAAATTTGTAAATTCAGCCAATACAAAGAACTATTGGAAATGATTAACACTACAAAAGTTTAATTGACATAAATTATGGCCTTTAACGAGATCTAGTAACATTTTTTCATTTGGTATATCAGTTATGCAAGTCATTCAGAATAAAGAGGACTTCACAGGCTATTCTCTGATGCACATGTGCAGCGTTTTCTAAAACTGTTTTATTTTTAAATCAGGGACTACAAAAGATATATTTCTGGTGAATGTCGACATCGAAGTTTTAGGTAGAATGCGATACGCCCTCTACCTACAAAGTACGTGACAGAGAAAGTAAAACTGCATAACAGCTTCCCATTTGAGGAAAGTATAAGGTTTTTAACATTCAAATCAATAACAAGGAATATTTCGGAAATGGTTAAGTGTTTAAGAAAATGTATTTCACATAACGAGATCTAAATTTTTACTTTATCTACTACGTATAGTAAGTAGGAGAAGTAGCTAATGCATTCCACCCACAAATTTGATATCGGGGTTTCACCGGAAATACTTGTTTTGAGACCCAATGAAAAAAGAATTTTTAGGAAAAGGTCCATGTGTGTGTTTATCTGTCTATGTGTGTGTGTGTGTCTGTGAACAGCATAACTCAAAAACGAAAAATCGGATAAATACCAAACTTGATGTTGAGGTTCAGTCAGTGTCTTTCAAAGATCGCGACGAAGATTTTAAAAAAAATCTCCCACTCCAAACTACTCTTTACATGGAACATTTTTCGAAAATTTTGATTTTCTCATAAATGGCTTTAACGATTTAGATTAAAATATCGTACGTTTAAGATATTTTCATGGCAAATGAAACGTGTATCTTGAATTTTCTGGGAATGTCCCCAAAATACCTCTTCATTCTGAATGACTAGCATAACTGGTAAACCGTAAGAAATAGACAACCTTTTGCTGTACAAAAGATGTAGATCTCTATAAAACACACAATTTATATCATATACATTTTTTGTCGAGTGAATCATTTCCGAGATATTCCTTGTTATTTGTTTGAATATTCCAATACTTATATTTTTTCCCAAGTAGAAATTCGTTATTCGGTTTTTTTTATGTCCTGGACATACAGAGAAAATGGAATACTCCACATAGCAACCAGCTCTTAAAATATTTGACTATCGCTTAAAGCCTAACATATCTCCCTTGCGCTTACAAGAAAACTAGCAATAAGATATTTTCTGCAAATGTTTATCTCGATTAACATGAAGTAGATGGAGAATAAACGTTTGTAAAAATAGTTTGTACAAGAGTAGACAAAGCCATGTGAGTGCAACACATCAAATATTTACTTTCTCTACTACGTATATTAAGTAGGGAATGTATTGTATTCCACCCAAAAATTCGATACCGAGATTTCACCGGAAGTACATGTTTTGAGGCTCCATGAATCTCAAAAAGCATTTTTAGGAAAAGGTCCGCGCGTGTGTGTGTCTATGAACAGCACAACTCAAAAACGAAAAGTCGGATGAATACCAAACTTGGTATTTAGGTTGAGTGCTTTCTAAGGATGCGACATGAAGATTTTAAAGAAAATTCCTCCACCCTTACTATCCTTTACATGGAACAGTTTTCGAAATTTTTGATTTTGTAAAAAATGGCTCTAACGATTTTGATTAAAATACAAAATATTAAGAATATTTACATGACAAATAAGATGTATATCTCGAAATTTCTGGGATTAGCCTGTGAAATGCACTTCAGTTGGAAGAAATTTTGTATAATCCTGTACAACTGCTAAACGTTAAGCGTTAGAAGAAAGCGTACTACACAAAACATTAGATCTATTTAAAACCTTCAATTTACTTCAAATACGTTTATTCATGGTATAAGGCATTTATGAGATATGCGTTATTAAATGTTCGAATTGGATCATTATTATAAAGTCCTTTCAGAATTCGGTTGTTTCTCGCGATATCATGAAATTTTAGTGCTAACGTATAACGTTCAGTTCTTAAACATTTTACTAAGCTGTTCCCTTTGAATCTGTAGCGAAATATGTAACGTAGCTATTTCTGCAAATGTTCATTTGGATTAAAATGTAGTAGATAGAAACATAAGCTTTAGCAAAAAATAGTTTGTATAACCACTAATAAATGTCAGAGGATAGAGTAAGTCATGTTAATGTATCACATCGGAATTTTTGTATAGCAAGATTTTGTCTGTATCTTATGGTTTACTAGTTATGCGAAAGTTATTCAGAATTAAGACCACTTCATAGGTCATTCCCATAAAATGCAAGATATACATTTAATTTGCCATGAAAATCTCCTAAACATATGATGCTGAACTTAAATATCAAATTTGGTTTAGCCGACATTTCGTTTTTGAGCTTTGCTGTTTAGAGAGACACGCGCGCGCGCGGCCTTTTTCTAAAAATGATTTTTTGATGCGACTTCTGGGCCTTCAGGGTCTTTGCTTTCAGAGCTAACATAAGGTGCCTGCATGAAAGCTATGCGTATATTTGTGATTGACAGCTCTGTAGCTTTGAAGATTATTAAAATGTTAACACGCATTAGAACCTTGATGCGCCAGACTTTTTTATTAATTTATATTTGCTAAGTATAAATTGGAAACGAAAATGTTATTGAAATCTGAGACTAAGGATTCTAAAGTTTACATGTGTTATTCGAGATTTTCATCATTGTTTAGTTTCGGGCTTCGGTATTTTATCCGTCTTCTTTCAGTGGATCTTAAAGCTACGAGACGGTCACTGACCCTATGACCAATTTCCGTGCAAATTAGATAATTAGAAATATTGGTCCAATTAGCAGTAGTACATACCAGTCGATGAAGTTGGAATGTGGTATGCTAATTTGCTAACGGCGCCGTCGTATGAGAGAGCTCAACAATCGTAAGAATTCCAGACAGCTCATAAGATAAAAATCTGATGTGTTACACTCACATGACTTTCTCTACTCTTGTACAAACTATTTTTACAAACTCTTATTCTCCATCTATTTCATATTAATCGAGATAAGGATTTGCAGAAACGATCTTTTGACATGCAAAGAGAATTACATTTTACACATAGCGAACAGTTCTAAAAATATTTGACTATCGCTTAAGGCGTACTATGTTCCCCTTGTTTTGTAGTTGCAAGGGCAATATAGAAATACAGTAGCCTTTAAGCATCGACATATCTCTTAATAGCTGGTTGCTAGGTGCAGCACCATTCTGTTTGCCACAGATTAATACTCTTTGCATATCCAAGACAAAAAAAATGAATAACGAATTCTCATTTGAGAAAATAAGTATTGAAAAATTTAAGGGAATAACAAGCAATATCTTGAAAATGGTTCACTCAACAACAACAAAAATGCATATGATATAAATTGTGTATTTTAATGCGATCTACATTTTTTGTGTAGTAAAATTTTATCTATCTCTTATGGTTTACCAGTTATGCAAAAGTCGTTCACAATGAAGAATATTTTTGGAGACATTCCCAGAAAATTCAAGATATACATTTTATTTGTCATGCAAATATTTTAAACATATGATATTTTAATTAAAATCGTTAGAGCCATTTTTGAGAAAATTAAAACTTTCAAAACATTTTCCATGTAAAGCGTAGTTGGGGTAGAAGGATTTTCTTGAAAGCCTTCCTGTCGCATCTTTAGAGGATACCGAACTTAATCATCAAGTTTGATATTTGTCCAAATATTCAGATTCAGAGACCTCAAAACATGTATTTCTGGTGAAATCTTAGTATCGAATTTTTGGATGGAATGCAATACTTTCTGTACTTACTATGTACGTGGTAGAGAAAGTAAAAAAAATTCTGATGTGTTACATTCGCATGGCTTTCTCTACCCTCTATCGCTTATTAATGTGTGTACAAATTATTCTTGCCAAAGTTGATTTTCATATCTACTTAATTTTAATCGATATAAGTCTTTCCAGAAATAGCTGCATTGCAACTTTCTTTATAGATACAAAGGGAACAGCGATAGTCAAATGTTTAAGAAATGGACGCTATATACCTACTGGCCTAAAAGTTTCTACTATTTCCATGGAATCTCCAGAAATAGGAGAATGTCGACTGGTTTTAAAAGAATGACTAAGGGCCGGTTTCACAGTTCAGGCTTAAGCCGAACCTTTACTAAGCTACGGACGCAGCTTAAACAAAACTTAAGCTTTGGTTAAAGCTTTGCGAGTTACACAGTGGGCCAACCACGTTTGGCTTTACTAAGCTAAACAACTCCTCGGAACTTTAAAGTTGGTAACGCTTACGCATGCGCATCGAGCGAATTCCCATCATTTGTTTATGGCGGCGCTATTCCTGAAAGTAAGGTTTTATAGGTTATTAAGATACACATATTAAAATGACCGAAAAATCAGAGCCAAAACGTACTGCTAACTTCACTTCTCAAGAAGTTAGCATTCTGTTAGAAATTGTAAAGCAGTATAAACACATAATAGAGTGCAAGCAATCTGATAAGGTACTCTGGAGCAGGAAGAACCAAACGTGGGGGAAAATTGCGGAGTTATTCAATGCAAAGGGCGGAATAATATACAGAGATGCTATCGTGTTGAAGAAGAAATATGACAATTTGAAGAAAGTTACAAAAAAGAAATACGCCTTCGAGAAATATGCTATTCGGGGTACAGGTGGAGGTCCGGCTGTGCCATTGTTAATTACGCTAATCGACGAGGAAATAAAGGAATTAATTGGTGTCCAAATTGATGGATGTAAAACAATTTTCACAACCCTGCATTTTGAGACGCCGGAAAAGTCTCCAGCTGCAATTAGCATGCTTCCACTTGCATGTAACCTCAACATCAAAAGAAGCATTGCTTCCGACGAGAGGGCTTTGTTCCTGAAATATAAAGTAATAATACCTTATGAGCGATAAAGTATATTATAAAGGTGTAAGAATAAAGTTAATATTAAGTTTTACTTACCAGTCTGTTTTATGTTTAATTGCATCATCAATAATCTCTAGTACCATCATCACAGACTGTTTATTTAACCGATACCTCTCGTAGAATTCTCGGTCATTGCATATGTGGAAACTATTTGGACGCATTCTAAACACTTTAGGCCGTCTTCTGTTGTGAATATGGCTTAAAATAATTTGCATTTCCTCGTCACTAAAATCGTCGTCCTCAGATAACATGGCGACTCCTTAACTTAAACCGCAGTTCAGTAGGTTTAAGTCGAGTCCCGTATAATCTCGGCTTAGCGCTTGAACTACGCACTGTAAAACTCAGCTGTAGCTTAACTCTCCGGTTACGCCCGAATGAAGTTTAAGCTTTTGCTGTGAAACCGGGCCTAAGCGTTGAAAAATTCGAACCATTAACAATGGATACCTCGGAAATGGCTGATACCACAAAAAAGATGTTCGAAATAAATTGTGTTTTAAAGAGATCTACAGTTTTTGTGTAGCACGTTTTTGTCTATCGCTTAACGTTTGCTGTTATACAAGATTATATAAAATTCCTTCCGAAAGAAGAGGACTTCCTAGGCTATTTCCAGAAAATTCAAGATATGTGTTTTATTTCTGTCATGTAAATATCTTAAATATCGAGGCGGCGCCGTGGCCGAGTGGTTAGACCGCTGGCCTCCCACCGAGGCGGACCGGGTTCGATCCCAGGGACCTGCATGTGGGATTTGTGGTGGACGAAGCGGCGTCTGGGCGGGTTTTCTCCGGGATCTCCGGTTTCCCCCGCCATTCATTCCACCAACTGCTCCATCATCACCTTTCCTTTCATCCATTTCACCAACATTTCGTTTCAACTACTTCCTTCATCCCATACCAGGCATCGGGCTGATCACCCATCCTGGATGCTCTGTCTGATCCATGAGTGTCTGCTCCTCGACGGGCCTCTGACCCCAGGCACCCGCCTGTAAATCTTGGGGGGTGTAAGTCCTACATAAGAGGAGGGTAAACAGATAATGAATGAATAAATATCTTAAATATCGTTAGCCATTGTTAAGAAAATAAAACAATTCGATAAAATTTTCATGTAAAGATTATTATTATTATTATTATTATTATTATTATTATTATTATTTTCATGTAGGGGATTATAAAAAACCTTTGTGTCGCATCTTTGGCGGATAGTGAACTTTAAAACCAAGTTTAGTATTTAGCTGGCATATTGTTTTTCTCTACTACTTACCTTTAGTAATAGAGGTAGTATTGCAATCCACGCAAAATTAGATACCGAGATTTTACCGCAAATACACGTGTTGAGACTTCCTGAATCAAAAAAATATCTGGTATGAGTCATTCACACAACGTTCTCTATTCTCTCCCTTTATTAGTGGGTATACAAACTATTCTTACTAAAACTTATTTTTCTATCTACTACATTTTAATCCAAAAAAATCTGACTTTCTCTACTCTTGTACAAACTATTTATACAAACGCTTATTCTCCATCTACTTCATGTTAATCGAAATAAACATTTGCAGAGTCTATCTTATTGCTAATTTTCTTGTAGATGTAAGGGGAATATACATTTACAAGGGCAATATAGAAATACAGTAGCCTTTAAGCACATACATATCTCTTAATAGCTGGTTGCTAGGTGCAGCACCATTCCCTTTGCCACAGATTAATACTCTTTGCATATCCAAGACAAAAAAAATGAATAACGAATTCCCATCTGAGAAAATAAGTATTGAAAAATTTAAGGGAATAACAAGCAATATCTCGAAAATGGTTCACTCAAAAAAGAAATTTATATGACATAAACTGTGTATTTTAAAGCGATCTACATTTTTTGTGTAGTAAAATTTTGTCTATCCCTTATGGTTTACCAGTTATGCAAAAGTCGTTCACAATGAAGAATACTTTTGGAGACATTCCCAGAAAATTCAAGATATACATTTCATTTGTGATGAAAATATCTTAAACATATGATACTGTAATCAAAATCGTTAGAGCCATTTTCGAGAAAGATAAAGTTTTCGAAAAATTTTCCATATAAAGCGTAATCTTGGGTGGGGGGATTTTCTTGAAAACCTGCGTGTCGCATCTCTGGAAGATATTGAACCTAAATACCAAGTTTGATGTTTATCCGACTGTTCGTTTCTGAGTTATGCTGTTCACAGACACACAGACACACACACGGACATGTTTCCAAAAATGCTTTTTTTTTTGGATTCAGGGGGTCTCAAAAAATATATTTCCGGTAAAATCTCGGTATCGAATTTTTGGGTGGAATACAATACTTCCCCTACTTACTATACGTAGTAGAGAAATTAAGAACCTTTGCAAAAATAGCTACATTACACATTTCGTTATAAATACAAAGAGAACTGCGATAGGCAAATGTTTAACAACTAGACACTATATGCTGGCCTGAAAATTCCATACTGTTTCCATGCAATCTCGAGAAACAACTCAAAATCGACGGTACTTTGAAAGAATGGCAAGTATTAAACAATTCGAACCTTTAATTACGGTTATCTCAGAAACGGCTTGTGCCACAAAAAATATTATTTTTAGTAAATTGTGTGTTTTAAAGAGGACTTCAGGGGCTATTCCCAGAAAATTCAAGTTATACATTTGATTTATGATTTAAACATCTTTCATATATAGTATTTTAATCAAAATCGTGGAGCTAGTTTTAAAACAATAAAACAATCCAAAAAAATCTGATGTGTTACACTCACATGACTTTCTCTACTCTTCTACAATCTATTTTTACAAACGCCTATTCTCCATATGCTTCATATTAATCGAGATATCGAGATGTCAATCTTATTTGTAATTTTCTTGTAGATGCAAGGGGAATATGGTAGCTTTTAAGCGATAGTCAAATATTTTATCGCTGGTTGCTATGTGGCGCATTCCATTCTCTTTGCATGTCCAGGACATAAAAAAATCTGATGTGTTACACTCACATGACTTTCTCTACTCTTGTACACACTATTTTTAAAAAACGCCTATTCTCCATATGCTTCATGTTAATCGAGATATCGATATGTCAATCTTATTGGTAATTTTCTTGTAGATGCAAGGGGAATATGGTAGCTTTTAAGCGATAGTCAAATATTTTAACGCTGGTTGCTATGTGGTGCATTCCATTCTCTTTGCATGTCCAGGACATAAAAAAAATCTGATGTGTTACACTCACATGACTTTCTCTACTCTTGTACAACCTAATTTTACAAACGCTTATTCTCCATATGGTTCATGTTAATCGAGATATCGAGATGTCAATCTTATTGGTAATTTTCTTGTAGATGCAAGGGAAATATGGTAGCTTTTAAGCGATAGTCAAATATTTTAACGCTGGTTGCTATGTGGCGCATTCCATTCTCTTTGCATGTCCAGGACATAAAAAAAATGAATAACGAATGTGAGAAAAAGTATAAGTATTGTAAAATTTAAGGAAATAACAAGCAATATCTCGAAAACGGTTCACTCAACAAAAGAAATGTATATGACATAAGTTGTGTATTTTAACGCGATCTACATTTTTTGTGTAGTAAAATTTTGTCTATCTCTTATGGTTTACCAGTTATGCAAAAGTCGTTCACAATGAAGAATACTTTTGGAGACATTCCCAGAAAATTCGAGATATACATTTCATTTCTCATGACATTATCTTAAACATATGATATTTGCATCAAAATCGTTAGAGCCATTTTTGAGAAAATTAAAATTTTCGAAAAATCTTCCATGTAAAGGGTAGTCTGGGGTGGGGGGATTTTCTTGAAAACCTTCGTGTCGCATCTCTGGAAGATACTGAACCTAAATACCAAGTTTGGTGCTTATCCGACTGTTCGTTTTTGAGTTATGCTGTTCACAGACACACACACACAGACACACACACAGACACACACACACACACAGACACACACACAGACACACACACGGACATGTTTCCAAAAATGCTTTTTTTGGATTCAGGAGGTCTCAAAACATGTATTTCCGGTGAAATCTCGGTATCGAATTTTTGGGTGGAATGCAATACTTCCCCTACTTACTATACGTAGTAGAGAAAGTAAAAATGAATAACGAATTTGAGAAAAAGTATAAGTATTGGAAAATTTAAGGAAATAACAAGCAATATCTCCAAAACGGTTCACTCAACAAAAGAAATGTATATGACATAAGTTGTGTATTTTAACGCGATCTACACTTTTTGTGTAGTAACATTTTGTGTATCTCTTATGGTTTACCAGTTATGCAAAAGTTGTTCACAATAAGGAATACTTTTGGAGACATTCCCAGAAAATTCGAGATATACATTTCATTTCCCATGACATTATCTTAAACATATGATATTTTCATCAAAATCGTTAGAGCCATTTTTGAGAAAATTAAAATTTTCGAAAAATCTTCCATGTAAAGGGTAGTTTGGGGTGGGGGGATTTTCTTGAAAACCTTCGTGTCGCATCTCTGGAAGATACTGAACCTAAATACCAAGTTTGGTGCTTATCCGACTGTTCGTTTTTGAGTTATGCTGTTCACACACACACAGACACACACACAGACACACACACACACAGACACACAGACACACACACGGACATGTTTCCAAAAATTCTTTTTTTGGATTCAGGAGGTCTCAAAACATGTATTTCCGGTGAAATCTCGGTATCGAATTTTTGGGTGGAATGCAATACTTCCCCTACTTACTATACGTAGTAGAGAAAGTAAAAATATAACATGTAATGTGTAGTTGGGGGTGGGAGGATTTTCTTGAAAATCTTCCTTGTCGCATCCTTGGAAGATACTGAACTTAAATACCAAGTTTGGTATCTATCCGACTTTTAGTTTTTGAGTTATGCTGTTCACAGGCACACAGATACACAGACACACACGCACGCGCGCGTCTTAGTTCCGTATTACTTTCTCTACTACGTATAGTAAGTAGGGGAAGTATTGTATTCCACCCAAAAATTCGATACCGATATTTCACCGGAAATACATGTTTTGAGACTCCCTGAATCCAAAAAAAACATTTTTGGAAACTAGTCCGTGTGTGTGTCTGTGTGTGTGTGTGTGTGTGCGTGTGTGTGTGTGTCTGTGTGTGTGTGTGTCTGTGTGTGTGTGTCTGTGAACAGCATAACTCAAAAACGAACAGTCGGATAAACACCAAACTTGGTATTTAGGTTCAGTATCTTCCAGAGATGCGACACGAAGGTTTTCAAGAAAATCCCCCCACCCCAGACTACCCTTTACATGGAACATATTTCGAAAATTTTAATTTTCTCAAAAATGGCTCTAACGATTTTGATTAAAATATCATATGTTTAAGATAATGTCATGAGAAATGAAATGTATATCTCGAATTTTCTGGGAATGTCTCCAAAAGTATTCTACATTGTGAACGACTTTTGCATAACTGGTAAACCATAAGAGATAGACAAAATTTTACTACACAAAAAATGTAGATCTCGTTAAAATACACAACTTATGTCATATACAGTTCTTTTGTTGAGTGAACCGTTTTCGAGATATTGCTTGTTATTCCCTTAAAATTTCCAATACTTATACTTTTTCTCAAATTCGTTATTCATTTTTACTTTCTCTACTACGTATAGTAAGTAGGGGAAGTATTGCATTCCACCCAAAAATTCGATACCGAGATTTCGCCGGAAATACATGTTTTGAGACCTCCTGAATCCAAAAAAAGCATTTTTGGAAACATGTCCGTGTGTGTGTCTGTGTGTGTGTGTGTGTGTGTCTGTGTGTGTGTCTGTGTGTGTGTGTGTCTGTGTGTCTGTGAACAGCATAACTCAAAAACTAACAGTCGGATAAGCACCAAACGTGGTATTTAGGTTCAGTATCTTCCAGAGATGCGACACGAAGGTTTTCAAGAAAATCCCCCCACCCCAGACTACCCTTTACATGGAAGATTTTTCGAAAATTTTAATTTTCTCAAAAATGGCTCTAACGATTTTGATGAAAATATCATATGTTTAAGATAATGTCATGAGAAATGAAATGTATATCTCGAATTTTCTGGGAATGTCTCCAAAAGTATTCTTCATTGTGAACGACTTTTGCATAACTGGTAAACCATAAGAGATAGACAAAATTTTACTACACAAAAAATGTAAATCGCGTTAAAATAAACAACTTATGTCATATACATTTCTTTTGTTGAGTGAACCGTTTTCGAGATATTGCTTGTTATTTCCTTAAATTTTCCAATACTTCTACTTTTTCTCAAATGCGTTATTCATTTTTTTTATGTCCTGGACATGCAAAGAGAATGGAACGCGCCACATAGCAACCAACGTTAAAATATTTGACTATCGCTTAAAAGCTACCATATTTCCCTTGCATCTACAAGAAAATTAGCAATAAGATTAACTTCTCGATATCTCGATTAACATGAAGCATATGGAGAATAGGCGTTTGTAAAATTAGATTGTACAAGAGTAGAGAAAGTCATGTGAGTGTAACACATCAGATTGTTTACTTTCTCTACTACGTATAGTAAGTAGGGGAAGTATTGTATTCCACCCAAAAATTCGATACCGATATTTCACCGGAAATACATGTTTTGAGAGTCCCTGAATCCAAAAAAAACATTTTTGGAAACTAGTCCGTGTGTGTGTCTGTGTGTGTGTGTGTGTGTGTGTGTGTCTGTGTGTGTGTGTGTCTGTGTGTGTGACTGTGAACAGCATAACTCAGAAACGAACAGTCGGATAAACACCAAACTTGGTATTTGGGTTCAGTATCTTCCAAGGATACGACACGAAGGTTTTCAAGAAAATCCCCCACCCCAGAGTACCCTTTACATGGAAGATTTTTGGAAAATTTTAATTTTCTCAAAAATGGCTCTAACGATTTTGATTAAAATATCATATGTTTAAGATATTTTCATGACAAATAAAATGTATATCTTGAATTTTCTGGGAATGTCTCCAAAAGTATTCTTTATTGTGAACGACTTTTGCATAACTGGTAAACCATAAGAGATAGACAAAATTTTACTACACAAAAAATGTAGATCGCGTTACAATACACAATTTATGTCATATACATTTTTTTTGTTGAGTGAACCATTTTCGAGATATTGCTTGTTATTCCCTTAAATTTTTCAATACTTATTTTCTCAAATGGGAATTCGTTATTCATTTTTTTTGTCTTGGATATGCAAAGAGTTATAATCTGTGGCAAAGGGAATGGTGCTGCACCTAGCAACCAGCTATTAAGAGATATTTATGTGCTTAAAGGCTACTGTATTTCTATATTGCGTTGTAAATATATTTTTCCCTACATCTACAAGAAAATTAGCAATAAGATAGAGTCTGCAAATGTTTATCTCGATTAACATGAACTAGATGGAGAATAAGCGTTTGTAAAAATACTTTGTACAAGAGTAGAGAAAGTCATGTGAGTGTAACACATCAGATTTTTTATGTCCTGCACTTGCAAAGAGAATGGAATGCGCCGCATAGCAACCAGCGTTAAAATATTTGACCATCGCTTAAAAGCTACCATATTCCCCTTGCATCTACAAGAAAATTAGCAATAAGATTGACATCTCGATATCTCGATTAACATAAAGCATATGGAGAATAGGCGTTTGTAAAAATAGATTGTACAAGAATAGAGAAAGTCATGTGAGTGTAACACATCAGATTTTTTTTTTTTTACTCAGGGGGCCCCAAAACACGAATTTCCGTTGAAATCTCGGTATCGAATGTTTGAGTGGAATGCAATATCTTCTCTACCTAATACGTACTGGTAAAAAGTAATAAATAAACTCTTTCATGATTAAATAAATAAAAGAGAGCATAAAAGATGAAACCGCGAAAGTTTAAAGAACCGAATCCGGTCCTCAAGTACAAGTGAGTACGCTGCTAAATGCCTAAGAAACACGTCAAAGCTGCTTGTTAGCGTTAAGTTAGATTTATGACCTTTCGCCACTCAGTTGTTTATAGCGACCTGTTGCGCAAGGCATAAATTAACAAGCACGATGCTTTTACGTGAAATCATTTATAAACACTTGCCGCGAATTATTCTGTTAATGGTACATTTTAATCAGGTTTCATTACTTAGGAATCTTGTTTTATTTTTAGCCCGAAGTATATATCTTCGTTGTTCCGGGCCGGACAAATACATCGGAAGCAAAAAGTACATCTCGGGTTATGTATGTTTGTATAGCAATGTAATCTTTTCCGTTCCGAATGAAAACACTTCACTGACAATTATATTACTTTTTAGACGGCATGGCCTAAAAGTAGAACTTTTAACACAGTGCACACGAGCTAGTGCGATAATCTTATTGTGACCAACTTTGGTTTTAAGTTTAGTCACATGGCAATTATCCTTTGTATTTTCACATATTTAATAACTCGATCTGATTTATTTAGGTGCTACTTTTAATTGTATCTTTTTACATGCGATCGTATAATCTGTACACAATACAAATCGCTATACTTCAATTTATCGCATTTCGTTGTGGAGTTAACCTACGTTATACTGGCAGCCTTCCGCTTTCCTTTATCTACAATAATATTCATAAATATTAAATGGCGGAAATTATGAATTCAGAAGAAACTGAAATAGAAGAGCCAGGTGAGATTACAGAAGTAACAGAAAGAATAACACTAGAAGTATCCAGAAAGTAATATGAGTGTTTAGTCGCTTCATTGCCGGTGTAAGGCAAACCCTCTAGAAAATAATTTCACTGAAAATGACTGCTAACGAATTAACAAAACTTCAAAACATCTGACATCTCCCTTTTTAACGTAATTTCTCGATTCAAGAACGCCTTCTAAAAGTCATATCTGATGGTTTCTGGAATCAATATGATATTATAGATACTTTGCAAATTCGAGCGCTGTCTAAAAGATCTGATGTGTTACATTCACATGATTTTTCTACTCTTGTACAAACTATTTTTACAAACGCTTATTCTCCATATGCTTCACGTTAATCGAGATATCGAGATGTCAGTCTTATTGGTAATTTTCTTGTAGATGCAAGGAGAATTGCTAGGGTTTAAGCGATAGTCAAATATTTTAAGAACTGGTTGCTATGTGGAGTATTCCATTCTCTTTGTATCACCAGGAAAAAAAATGAATAACGAATTCCCATTTGAGAAAAGTATTGGAAAATTTAAGGGAATAACAAGCACTATGTCGAAAACGGTTCACCCAACAAAAAAAATGTATATGACATAAGTTGTGTATTTTAACGCGATCTACATTTTTTGTGTAGTAAAATTTTGTCTATCTCTTATGGTTTGCCAGTTATGCAAAAGTCGTTCACAATGAAGAATAATTTTGTAGACATTCCCAGAAAATTCGAGATATACGTTTTATTTGTCATGAAAATATCTAAAGATATTATGTTTTAATCAAAATCGTTAGAGCCATTTTTGAGAAAATTAAAATTTTCGAATAATGTTCCATGTAAAGGGTAATTTGGAGTGGAGGGATTTTCTTGAAAACCTTTGTGTCGCATCTGTGAAAGATACTGAACCTAAATACCAAGTTTGGTGTTTATCCGACTGTTGGTTTCTGAATTATGCTGTTCACAGACACACAGACACACACAAGACGTTTCCAAAAATGCTTCTTTTTGCATTCAGGGGCCACAAAACATATATTTCCGGTGAAATTTCGGTATCGAATTTTTGGATGGAATACAATACTTCCCCTACTTACTAAACGTAGTAGAAAAGGTAAGAATAGTGCATGTCGTACATGTTAAAAAAAAATTATTTTACGGCCTTCGTTTCGCAAACGTTCCTACTCGCAAAATAGACCCTACTTTTACTCCTTGTAGTAGATTACTATTCTGTACCACGTACATAGTAGGTAGAGAAGGTATTGCATTCCACACAAAATTCGATACCGAGAGATACATATTTTGAGGCTCCTTGAATAAAAAGAAGCATTTTTAGAAAAAAAGTCCGTGTGTGTATGTGTGTGTGTGTGTGTTTGTGTGTGTGTGTGTGTGTGTGTGTGTGTGTGTGTGTGTGTAGGGTAATATCGTATTGCACCGACACTTTTTCCAGGAAAGTCATTGCATCCTTGAGATGCATGATGAGTTTATAATTACCTTCTTAATAGGTACTGGTATTGCACCATGAATAATTCATTCTTAAACTTCATCAGGTTTCTATTACCGCGTTTAGTAGTTAATATGTATTCCATGTAAAGCAAACGGCACAGCGAGCTGCGAGTTATTGAACATTTATGGATACAAATCACTGTTGAAAGCTTTTTCCTGCAAATCAACTTTTAGACCACCCGCAATGCTGTATAATAGAGCTACCAGAACTAAGCCTAGGTAAAAGTGTGAGAGAAAGTATTTTTAAGCTAATGTGCCTATTAAACTTAGTGAAAATCATTATAAGAAGTTAGAAATTATTTACAAAACCTTTAACAGTATGCGGTAATATTCCAACCTTTCATTTAGCTTCATTAGTTAATTTCGGCAACAATTAAAGCTTTATGCATAGATATAATTAAATATTCCTCTGCATAGTATTGCAGTGCAGATTAAAATTATTTAAAACGCTTCTCCTGTCAGTATTTTATATTACGCAAAATGAACCGTGTTACATATTCTTTGACTACTTAAATGAAAAATTTCAGCAAAGCGTGGCAACTATTACAAGGTTAACATTCCAGTTTTTATTTCCTCTGTATGCTAGGTAAGAAAGTGTTGCACTCCAACCAAGAATTTCATTGCTTCGTATCAAAAGCGATGTTTAAAATCCTGCCTTAATAACGCTCAAAATTTTCGGCTAGAAACTATTTAAAGTGAAGCTACTTGACTTTGCTATATTTGTGCTTCGATGCTTATACTTATACAAGACAGTCAACTGTTTCAGCTGATTTTTATTTTCTTTACAGCCTATCTAGGGTAGAAAGAGGAAGTAGGTACTGTATGCCACCCAAAAAATCGAAAGCAAGTTTTCACTGGTTATACCCCGAAAGCATTTTAAAAGTCTCTTTGTGTGCGTGTGAACAGCATAATTAAAAATCAACACACTTTATATTTAAGTTTTGCATCTTTCAAGATTTTCACAAAATTCCATCCGTCCCAAACTATTATTATTATTTTGGTTATTTTTGTCTCAAATACGGTTCTAACAATTTTTTGTATTAAAATACCAAATGTTTGTGACATAAACATGACAAATAAACCATATATCTTGAATTTTCTGGGAATAGCATGTGAAAAACCTCATAATTCGGGAGGAATATATTCCTTATTTTTCTGTGTAACTACTAAAGCTTAAGCGATAGACGAAAACGTACTACACCAAAACTGTAGGTCTATTTAAAACACATAATTTATTTGAACTTTTTGTGTCATCAGCCATTTTCGAAATATCCGTTATTAATGATTCGAACTGCTCAATACTTTGCCATTGCCATTCTTTTAAAGAACTGACGATTTTCAGTTGTTTTTTGCGATGTCATAGAAGCAGTGTGGAATTTTAAGGCCAGTGTATAGCGCCCAGTACTAAATCATTTGACTATCGCTGTTATCTTTGTATCTATAACAAAATACGTAATACAGCTCTTTTCGGAAAGGTTTACCTCGATTAATGTGAAGGGGATAGGAAAATAAACTTTCGTAGGTATAATTTGTAGCCCATTAATAAACGATAGATGATAGAGAAAGTCATTTAAATGTAATACATCAATTTTTTTAATCATATAGCTGTTTCAACCCTCGACAAATTCGATATAGCTACTCTCGTATAAACCCATGTTTTGAGGCCATCTGAAACGAGTAAAGTTGTCTTTAGAGGGCGGGAGGGAGGGAGTGCTTAACGTCGCATAGGTATACTAGTTCTATGAAGATAATGTATGAAGCCATGTTAAAAAAATCGTTCAATTGTGTCCGGAGTCAAAAGAGCAGATATTTACCCGGTAAAACCGTATATAGGCAGATGATCACCAGACAAGATTAGATTTGTGCCGGTTTTATTACTCAGCAGAAATGGAATTATATTAGTGTGTGTATGTGTTTAAGGTCGCATAAGTATCTATACCAGTTCTAAGACGAAACGTGAAGTGATATTAAATGAGCACCCAAATGAGCCCGGAGTCCAAAGAGCAGAGATTTATCTGGTAAAATCGTATATAGGTAGACAATCACCAGACGAGATTCAATTCGGACCTCTCTATTACTAGGCAGAAATGACATTGTGGGTGGTTTGTGAAAGAAAAAAATAAATAAAGAGAGAGGGAGTTATGCAACGAAAGGGGACACTGCCACTTACACATAGATCTATTGCGGCTACCACACCCAGGAGGAAGCGGTGAAGTGAAGGAACCACAGGGGGCTACAGGCCACAGAGTCTTGCGGAAGTCTCTAACAGTTCCAGGCCGTCCTACTGCTGGAGCTGAATAGAGAGGGCGATGAAGGACTCGTCCGGAACGAAACCTAGAAGCATAGTAGAAAGATGGGAAGGAAACGGAACGAAAGGGAAATGGAAAGGAAATCGTGGTAGATGCGAAATCACTTCAACATTCTCCTATCGATCAGCAAAACCACGAAAATCCCAAGGTCAGAGTTGTCGCGGTCACTTCGTGTTATCTTATTGCTGAGCGCCTGTTATTGTTTTACTATTTTGAGTTTCGGGTTCTTTGTCCTCCGGCTAGCTATTATTACCCAGTCGAGCAAATCTCTTGAACAGGGTGTGTAAATGGAAAGGATTTATTACTGAAAGATAAGACTGATAAAAAATTTGTTTTTACACTTTTATTGCCGTCACACTTTATTCATTTCACATAATTATTCTTGATACACGCCCGTCTGAAACTGTTATATTTTTTATGTTACGATAATCACTTATTTGCTGCACATTATTAATTCGCGTATTTCACATTTATAACTAACTTTACGACGCGAGAGATTCTGTTGAACTGTGCGACGTGTAACCCGCGAATGATTCTGATGAACTGAGCGACTTATTACCCTTTGTATGATTCTGTTGGACTGCACGACGTGTTACCCGCGAATGTTTCTGTTCAACTGAGCGACGTATAACCTTTGTATGATTCTGTTGGACTGCACGACGTGTTACCCGCGAATGCTTCTGTTGAACTGAGCGACGTTTACCTTGTGAATTATTCTGTCAAACTGCGCGTTACCCGTCTCTGGCACGGAATTTATACTCCCTCACCCTAATATGCCTAAACATTATAACAGAGCTGCTATTGGTTAATAAAACGCGCCAACATTAGCGTCTATTTTTATATCCAATCAAAATTACGAACACATATGCTCTAGGGAAAATATTCCCTCCATTTCTACAGAAAAACGCGCTAATCTGACGTCATTTACTTGTCTCTTATAATTGATAAACAACTCACCCCCTCGCTCATTGTTACCCGCTCCTATTGTCAGTTTCAGTGAGGCCGTGTAAACTTATTTCCTAACAATGCTTATAATTAACAAACATCCCAAATCATTGCCATACAATAATGCTTATTTACACTACAATCACTCTGGCATTTACAGTGTTGTAATATAAAATACTGCCACAGAGTGGGTGGTCGGCAGGAATGGAACCCGGAACTTCCCGGATGCGAGCCTCATACTTTAAGGTGAAGCTATCTCACTCCGTGAATTTAAACATATACGTGGTACAAAAATAACACAGTTGTATCAAAGAACATGGAAGATTTGAGTTTGCATACAAGAGATGTGTAAGGAAAGTGTAAACATTTCAGATATCTTCCGAAAAGTCGCAACATCAAACTGTAGAACAAAATTATTCACCAAGATCTATTGTGTCCTCAGTTTCAATGCCACTGGGTCGAATAAAGACATCTGAGTGGTTATAATTATCTTGATGTCGAGGCACTTAAGCTTGCTGTGTTTCTGGAAACCTGCGGGAAGAAGGGGTGAAGCGAAGAACACAGGGCGGCCAGATCCGAGGGGTAGGCTGGGGACGTAGGCGGAGTTCCTAATATCTCCAGGTATTAAATCTGAAACCTGCGAGACCTCCTACACGGATTCCTTTCCCTAGGGAGAGGTCTCTCCGGCGGCCTGTCACACACCGAACCCAGGGCAGATAGTTCATCAAAGCAAACTCCGCCGCTCTACCCCTCTTACGCCGTCCACACTTGATCCTTCGATCCTAAATTATGAGGAAATGAAATTACAGGAAATGGGGAATAAACAAACTTAAAGATATTTTAACTTAAAGCCTTAATCAATTTGTAAGATCAAATTACAAACTACGAGGCTGTTTTTAATGTACTCTTTTAATATTTTGTCGATGCAGCACTGTAGTCGCCAGACGCAGTTGTGGGCGATCGTCACTTTGTATTTTCTGTTGTTAGAACGCTTCGAAATATTCAAAACAATCGAACGTCTCGCCGACTGTGTGTCAGATAAGTGATTCGTTTTTTGAATGTTACACCACAACATCAATCACCAATTGTGTCAGGTTTATGGGAAAACAATAACGATGCCCAGCCACACACAGCCAAACAAACCAAAAATGTGATCGCTTCATCTTTTGAGGACAATTCGACCACCCTCCCTACAGTTTGAGGCAGTATATTTTTAACACCTAAATGATTTCAGTCATATCATATAACATATAAATTCAATAACAGCCCACCTTAAAGCAATATGTGTATGTAACAATATTTAAAAAGTGTATATTACAGTCATTGTATATGTTTATGTTATTGTATACATGTAATAGTGCTATGTGAATGTATTACATAATTTAATAATGTAGGAGCTGTGAGAATAATAGGTTAAAAGTTGTTAACAATGAGGTAACTTTGAGACAATAATGAATTTGAAAGTTTAACAATACTACTTGTAATTCTTGGAAGCAATAATGTAATTTTTGTGACAGTTTATAAAATAGCCAATCAACAACCAGAAAAAGCTTCAGTAAAATGAAGGTATTCTATTGGAGTAGGATTAGCCAATCAGAAACTGAAATATAGCAAAATTTACAAACCTAGAAGTCAGTTGCTTGTAGACAGTGCTCATAACTGGACGCGAGACACGTCCTCGAGAAGTATAATACGTATTTTGTGTGAGACAAAAATAGTTTACGTGTTAAAAAGTGCAAGTAATTAATTTAAAGAATCTCACAGCTTTCTATATCAGTGAAGTGTTATTTAAATCGTGTCAAGCATTAATAAATGGAGTGAAGAAAAACTTCAAATCTGTGTATGCCTACATTCTTCAGTCGCACTACAACCCTGCAAAGAGAAACATGTCTCTAACAGTAATACTGACGCAGCCGAGGCAAACATAAAATATATAATATTTAAAGAAACAGTCAAAATTATAAAGTTAATATTTTTTAAACATTTTTTGGGGGGGGGGGCAAAGGCCACCGGAAAGTGCATTTGGGGCGAAGGCTACCGGAAAGCGGGTACTATACGTGCGGTTGTAACCAACTTCAAGTTCGGCTCCCCAACGTAACAACTATAATACAATTCCTTCAATACCTTCTCAAGTTCGGATTTGGCACCAAGCGATTTTCTTCTGTTTCTTCATTTGGAGAAATTCCTTGGTGGAAAACATTTCCACGACGATGATGTTGTGGAACAAGAAGTGCAGACTTGGCTTTTATCAGAGGCGGCATCACTCTTTGACGAAGGCATACAAACACTGGTTTGCGTTACGACAAATGCGTGAATAATGGCGGTGACTATGTGGAGAAGTAATGTAAGGTGTAGGGTAATGAATGATAATAAAGTATTTGGAAAATGATGTTGTGTTAGTTTTTAAAAAATTATCGGTATTTATTTTAAAAACACGCCTCGTAATGTTCCCAATAAAACTATCTTCACTTAATCAAAACTTCTTTTATTAATTTCAAAACACATACATTTGCATATAGATTATTGTTAAAATGAACAATTCAAAGGCAGGTATAAAACTCAGATTTAATTCTAAAGAAGAAGCAATGAACTGGTTTAGTGAAGAAGAAGAAGAAGAAGCAGCAGCAGAAGAAGAACCGTCAGATTAGCCGGCCAGAGGGGAATCGAGTTCCGGATCTCCCGGATGCATGCCTCAACCTTACCGTGGAGCAATATAGCTCGGTCAATTATGTTGTTAGGGGCAACTATTTCCATCATATTAGGTATTGAAAATACAGGGAAGATAACAACAGGGAAACCAGCTATTGGAGAGAAATATATTCTTCGAACCTGCAACACATTTTGCTGAGCAGATACACTGTTCCATTTGGAGAGAGATGAAAACTCTAGGATGTAATTGTCATATATCCCATAATTGAGGTGCTGGATCCATACAGTATGCAGTTTTATAACCCTGTTCTGTGTCATTTCAATCTCTGATTTCTGGGTCAAATGCTGTACTTCCTTTTGTAAAATAAGCATGAACTGCGACTTTTACGAGATGCAGTTGCATGCAAGAGCTATAAAAGATTTCAGTAACATATTGCATATCTGGTTGAAATTTATACAAAATTAAGGATGATTTATAAGGAAAACCTTATAAAGTGTATCTTGTTGGTTGAACTGAAATTTGATATTATACGATTTTAAAGAAAATATGCGTTAAATTTAAACTCTCACTGAAATCAGAACAAAATTAAAAATAATTTGTAAGGGGCTTCCTGAAGTGTATGGTATTTTTACTGAGTTTGTGGAAAATCCGTCCTCACACTTCAGGAGCGAAACCAAGCGTAGCGAACACTCGGTCAAACTAAAAGTGGCCGTCTCTTGAGCAGTTCTTTTCAAAGTCTCTTCGAGTGAGCGCGATGTTCGCAACCGAAAAACTTCTGTGCGTCGCTTTGTGTTCCCCATTATAACTACTACAAGAATATACGCAGTCTTATGAACAAAGCGTGCTGTCCCGAGCGCTCACAGAAGTATCCTATGCGAGCTCCGTCTCTCAGACCCCGGCCAGTTTTAAATTGACCGAGTGTGCCTCCTAAAAAGTTGCTGTTTTAGGCGAGCCGCTGCTCATACAGTTGAAATTGCATACATAGAATTTAAATGAAACCCTGATCCTTCAGCTTGAGGATTGGGCGGCAGACCGGTAATCTACTGATGTAAAATACAAATTTCTAAGAAAACCAACGAATCGCCTTTCTCAATAGCAACACTTCTTTATGGCAGTGAATCTGAATATTAAGAAAATTGGACAAAAGAAGGGTCGAAGAGCAGAAATGAGACAGAATTAGGACTAAGCTAAGAAAAGAGTTAAACATAAAGAATTCCGTAGTAGAAAAATCTGATGTGTTACACTCACACGACTTTCTTTACTCATGTACAAACTATTTTTACAGACGCTTATTCTCCATATGCTTCATGTTAATCGAGATATCGAGATGTCAATCTTATTGCTAATTTTCTTGTAGATGCAAGGTGGATGTGGTAGGTTTTAAGCGATAGTCAAATCCTTTAAGCGCTGGTTGCTATGTGGCGCATTCCATTCTCTTTGCATGTCCAGGACATAAAAAAATGAATAACGAATTTGAGAAAAAGTACAAGTATTGGAAAATTTAAGGGAATAACAAGCAATATCTCGAAAATGGTTCACTCAAAAAAAAATGTATGTTATATAAATGGTGTATGTTAATGCGATCTACATTTTTTGTGTAGTAAAATTTTGTCTATCTCTTATGGTTTACCAGTTATGCAAAAGTCGTTCACAATTCTTTTGGAGACATTCCCACAAAAATTCGAGATATACATTTCATTTGTCATAAAAATATCTTAAACATATGATATTTTAATCAAAATCGTTAGAGCCATTTTCGAGAAAATTAAAATTTTCAAAAAATGTTCCATGTAAAGGGTAATCTGGGGTGGGGGGATTTTCTCGAAAACCTTCGTATCGCATCTCTGGAAGATACTGAAACTATATACCAAGTTTGGTGTTTATCCGACTGTTCGTTTCTGAGTTATGCTGTTCACAGACACATAGACACACAGACACACACACACACACACACACACGAGCATGTTTCCAAAAATCCTTTTTTTGCATTCAGGGGGTTTCAAAACATGTATTTCCGGTGAAATATCGGTATTGAATTTTTAGTTGCATTACAATACTTCCCCTACTTACTATACGTAGTAGAAAAAGTACAAATCTGATGTGTTACACTCACATAACTTTCTCTACTCTTGTACAACCTAATTTTACAAACGCCTATTCTCCATATGCTTCATGTTAATCGAGATATCGAGATGTCAATCTTATTGGTAATTTTCTTGTAGATGCAAGGAAAATATGGTAGCTTTTAAGCGATAGTTAAATATTTTAACGCTGGTTGCTATGTGACGCATTCCATTCTCTTTGCATGTCCAGGACATAAAAAAAATGAATAACGAATTTGAGAAAAAGTATAAGTATTGGAAAATTTAAGGAAATAACAAGCAATATCTCGAAAACGGTTCACTCAACAAAAGAAATGTATATGACATAAATTGTGTATTTTAACGCGATCTACATTTTTTGTGTAGTAAAAGTTTGTCTATCTCTTATGGTTTACCAGTTATGCAAAAGTCGTTCACAATGAAGAATACTTTTGGAGACATTCCCAGAAAATTCGACATATACATTTCATTTGTCATGACATTACCCTAAACATATGATATTTTCATCAAAATCGTTAGAGCCATTTTTGAGAAAATTAAAATTTTCGAAAAATCTTCCATGTAAAGGGTAGTCTGGGGTGCGGGGATTTTCTTGAAAACCTTCGTGTCGCATCTCTGGAAGATACTGAACCTAAATACCAAGTTTGGTGCTTATCCGATTGTTCGTTTTTGAGTTATGCTGTTCACAGGCACACACACAGACACACACACACACACACACACACACACACACACACACAGACACACACACACAAACACACACACACAGACACACACACGGACATGTTTCCAAAAATGCTTTTTTTGGATTCAGGAGGTCTCAAAACGTGTATTTCCGGTGAAATCTCGGTATCGAATTTTTGGGTGGAATGCAATACTTCCCCTACTTACTATACGTAGTAGAGAAAGTAAAAAGTGATAACTATCAGATGGAAAGGTGCAACCATATACGCAATATAATTCCTGGTCGACTATCACGGCAAACGCTATATTATTAACTTATTGGCGTATTGGGGAGACCAAGAAAATGACGGAAGCAACAATTTCGGTGGTTTCGGTTTCGGAACCAGAAATAACCAATCCTTGAGAAGGAAGAAAAATAATATTTTCAAGGGTGAGATCAGTATGGTAGTAGACATACAGGGTGGAGCATTTAAGCTGAGACTGTACTTAATCTCTAAAACTAAGCGTTGTAGAAAGAAATGTCTTTGATAAAAGCTTTTGTTTAAAGACAACTTTCTGGACCCCAGCTTGGAATTGAACCCGGAACACCCCATATAGCAGGCAGTTTCTCCACCGAATGAGCTCTGGTACGAGTAATGGTAGTTAAATTGTTCGTTTTCATGCGCTATCCGGTATAAACTAACTTCAACTAAGGACGGCTTGTGTGAGCCACCTGGTGTATAGGTATATATATACCCTTTATCAGGAGATTAAAAGACTAGAAACACAATCAATGAAAACTAACATGACGGTCGGCTACTATGATTAATAATCCATAGCATTTTTGAACCTGGGCTTGTTTTCATGAGTAATAAAAGCTAAAAAATTCCCCTTATTTCATTGTAATGTTTGCAATGGTTCCGATGTTTCTCCCAAAACATAAAACTGGAGCAAGGCAGCGAAACCATGCAGACGCTTAAGAAGGGACTGAGTTAGGGAACCCCGGCCAAGCGAAAAGGGAAGCCCTAACGAGTGCCGTAGCGGAAGAAAAAAAAATAAAATGGAAACCAGAACTCTCAAAAATATATTACTATTGATAAGTTGTTTCTCTTTTTCTTGGTACTTTAATGATGATAATAATAAACAAACATTAATAACCAGAACTATAAAGCAACCTTAAAAGAATAACTGTAAAACAAAGATGGCTTAAATAGTAAACAAACCAAAACATCAATTGAGCAGAGCAGTAAGGCAAGTTTTAAATACAGCAAAAATTAAGTAAAACAAAAATTCAACAAACAAAATAAATTTAGAAACGTTATAAAACAAGGCCACTATAAACCTCAGACCAATATTTTATAAGCAGGTACCTTTTCTTAAACTGTAAAATACAGTAGAACCTGGAAACATTACTTGCCCCTTTTTTGTGTGAACCATTGGTCTCACAAATAATTATGCTTATCTAGTCAACTTGCCAAGTATGTTGATCAAGACCTAAACAGACTTTTATGAACTTCTAGGAACAGCAAGCTTCAAAGTCCAGCTGAGCTAGATGTACTTTACAACACAACTGTTTTCAGTTTTTCAAAGTTCAGCATGGTAGGGTTTTTTGACTGCAATTACTGCTCCCATAATTAACACAACACAATTTCTGTAACTTCAAACTAACCAAGCACTGAAAATCATGTATTGAAAATATAACTCAGCTAGAAGTTCAGTAGTACTTTGTGGTTACCGTTAAGTTTTCCTAATTCTTATGATACTTTGAATAAGTTGTGTAAAGAATGAATTGATTCTTGCATTTCTTTGCCATACATTAAAAATACAAATACTGGGAGCTCAGTAACGCTTTATGGCTACGATGTGCTATACCACACTGTTTTCAATTACAAAAGTTCAGCATGATTGGGTTTTAACTGCAATTACTGATCTCATAATTAACACAACAGAATTTCTGTAACTTTAAACTAACTATGCACTGAAAATCACGTATTGAAAATACAACTCAGCTAGAAAGTCAGTAATGCTTTGTGGCTACAGTTAAATTTTCCTGATTCTTATGATACTTTGAATAGGTTGTGTAAAGAATGAATTGATTCTTGCATTTCTTTGCCTTATACACACAAACAACTTATTTTCCAGAATTTCCTTGTTTCCCTGTATTTGATCTCATTCTGAGTCAATGACAAATGACGGATTGTGAGTTTTACTTTATCAGCTAATTAGCTGCTTTATAAGTGAAAGCACTCTTGAACTCCTTAAAGGTGGAGAAGCCAATAAGATAGAAATGTGATCCACTTTCTGGACTCATTAAAACCCAGTATTAAATTTTGACAAAACAAAAGAACCAAAACACACTAAACATACGAACAATTTCAAGAGCCACTCACTTTACGAATTCGTGTCAAAAACACACATTACGTTTTCGCCCCAAAATTCACCCACCAAACCCATAACAAAGCCTACCTTTACGTAAGTCTGATCCACAAAACATCACAAAAGAAGTTCCTTAAATCAATTCCAAAAAAAAACTTCCACAATCCGGATGACTTGTTGCCGGGCAGAGAGCTATCCCTGCAATGCGACAGAAATCCACCACTCCCCGCGTAAGGAGCAGGCACATGCCACGCAATCAAACCAGAGAGGGAAAAAAGGAGAGCACCAAAGAGTGCGTTAAGCAAAGGGACAAGCAACGTAAAGTGACTGGCTGGATGTATAACATAGATACAAAACATAAAACGAACACATAACAGCACATGTTACATGCCACATTATGCGAACGAGTCACATTGCCATTTGTACTTTAGTGTTACTATTAGTGTGCTCTTATGCATTTGGGCCATGTGATATGTGACACTGTCCATAATAATAACAACACGGGGTGTTAAGGAGTAACTGATCCTTACACCATCTGTAGAAATGGTCATGGTTAAAGTAATCCCCATATCTCCAATTGAATAGTGCACAAAAGTGCACAAGAGTGAAGAGTGGCCACAAAAATGAGATGCTCCAGGGGCAATTATAAAGTCCTGCGGGTTATTTCATGCAGCTTTCAATTCTGTGATTAGTCCAGCCATTTGATACGGTATGACGGCGTTTAACCACGTTTCAGCCAGCCAATCATTTCCTTCAAATTTTTATTTTGTATCTATCTTAAACTTATGCCCTTGGGGCTACAATATGGGAACTTTCGAGTATTATTACTTTCTCTACTACGTATGTTAAGTAGGGAAGTATTGCATTCCACCCAAAAATCTAATACCGAGATTTCACCGGAAATACACATTTTGAGGCGCCCTTAATCCAAATAAAGGCATTTTTGGAAACGTGCCCATGTGTCTGTCTGTGAACAGCATCTCAAAAAGGAAAAGTCGGATTAATACCGAACTTGGTATTTGAGTTTAGTATCTTCCAAGGATGCGACACGAAGATTTTCAAGGAACTCCTCCCCCAGCCCAACTACCCTGCACATGCAACATTTCTTCGAAAATTTTGATTTTCTAAAACATGGCTCTAACAGTTTTGATTGAAATATCATATATGAAAGATATTTACATGAAAAATACAATGTATATCTTGAGTTTTCTGCGAATAGCCTACGAAGTCTCTTTCATTCCGAAAGAATTTTGTATAATCTTGTATAACTTGTAAACGTTAAGCGACAGACGAAAACGTAATACACAAAAATGTAGATATGTTTAAAATACAGTTTTACTTAAAATAAGTTATTTTTGTGCCATAAGCCGTTTCTGAGGTATCCGTTATTAAAAGTTCGAATTGTTGAATACTTGGTCATTCCTTTAAAGTCGCATAGATTTTCAGTTGTTTCTCGCGAGTGCATAGAAACAGTGTGGAATTTTAAGGCTAGCATATAGCGTCCAGTTGTTAAACATTTGACTATCGCTGTTCTCTTTGTGTCTATAACGAAATACGTAATGTAGTTATGTCTGCAATGGATTGAAATGTAGTAGATAGAAAAAGAAGCTTTAGTAAGAATAGTTTGTATACTGACTAATACAGATAGAGGATAGAGAAAGTAATGTGAATGTATCACATCAGATTTTTTCTCTTAATTTTCTTTAGTCTAAATTCAAATCCGAGATCATTGGGGACCTTGTTAAAAGAGATAAGGCTTCTGTGAAATAGCTTTGCTTCTTTAAGTGAAAAAATAAGTTTGCAAGTGATAGGATACTCATTTCGTGTGTAGTAGTCGTAGATGACCTTCTTATTGCATTCAATTCAAAGTTGACTAATGGAGCTTCTCTGGAGTTAAAAGTAATAGTTACAAGCAAAGTAGCCTAACAACACAAGAAGTAATTGAAGGCACAAACAAGCTGGACTTCCAGGAAGGCCGAGAACTGATCTGAGAGGTTCATGAGTCACCAATATAAGCAAACAGTTATAACTGGCGCAAAACTTCTGGAATCGTGACCTTGATTGCCACCCCAGCTGCCGAGCCTAGGAATGGTTTATGTTTAGCTTAATCAACGAAAGCGATATAATACCTTTGCTTACTCACAGTGCGTAACACATACAGTCTGCATAGAAAGTGTCCACATCTTGTAATTTCAAAGAGATCAGTACGTAAATAGTGCTTATTTTATATTTGTGATATTTATAACCATGGCTCCTACATTTTCAAAGTTAACTGGTAAGGTATTACGTATTCAAAGCAGGGAAATAATTGCAAATGTCCTCGACTTCATGAAGCAAGAAGCAGAGATGAAGGAAGAAAATATATGTTTACCCCGAGTTCCACAAAAGCCTTAAGAGAGTGAAAGAAAGAGTAGCCAAAGCAACTGTTGTTTCACTGAGTTCCGTTTCCAGAGTTCTCAAAGACAAGAAAAACCATATGGATGAAAGAGTACCATTTGACACACCTGTGAAGAAACATAAGGTCCCTAAACTTATTACAGAAATAGACGATTTGGACAAATGCGTCATTCGGTGCACGATTCACAATTTCTATGTGGAAGAAAAAACTGTGCCAACAATAAGCAGATTGCTCATCAATCTGAAAGATGTCATAAATGATCAAGGTGGTACTACAAGTCTCAAATCCCGGCTATGGCATTGAATTTTGCAGTCTGATACGAACTTTCCAAATGACTATAATTTTATATGTGCTTATATCAGCATAAATTTTCAAGATGCTGCTACAAATCTCAGAAAAATTATAAAAGATTTAGGGTTTAAGTGGAAGAACACGAAACCAAATAGAGTTCTAATAGAAAAGCACGGCATACGATCTCAGCTGGAAGAGTACCTTACTCAGAGGTACAAATTAGAGGGTCAAACTATAGTGTATGAAGATGAGTCGTACATACACAGCAGTCATACAACATGTAAAAGTTGAAGTGACGATAGCGAATTACGTTTTCAGGCACCTGTTGCCAAAGGGCAAATACTTATTATCGTTCATGCTGTTCGTTCTAAATGCCCTTGTTTTACAGGTCGCAACAAAAAACAGGAGATTTTCATCAAGAAATGAATACAGAAAATTACATAAAGTGGATCAACACCATGTTGACCTAATATGCCTGCTGGGTCTATTCTGGTTATCGACAATGCTTCACAATGTGGTAACACTCAAATTGACAAACAACCTACCTCAGATTCCTTGAAAGAAGAAATAAAAACTTGGTTGCTTAGGCATAATATAGCTTTTGATGAAAGCATGAGTAAAACAAATATAACTTAGTTAAAGCGAACAAATCCCTTCAGAAGTCATAACTCATAATACTTGGCCAGATATTAATACAACATCGCCATAATGTGCTTAGACTGCCACCGTATCACCCAGATCTAAACCCAATCGATTTAATCTGGGCTGATGTCAAAAACTGGGTGGCCTGCAGAAATATCACTTTTAAACTAAAAGATGTGGAGCAGTTATGTCGCCAGCGATTTGCAGAAATTGGAATGCCAGAATGGGAAAATGTATATCGACATGTTGAATAAATTGAGAATCATTATTTCAAAAAATACGGAATTGCAGAAAATCAATTAGAAAAAATTCACATCCAGGATAATGGTGCAGAAAGTAGTGACAGCGGCAATGACGTGAGTGATTCCGCAGAAGAGGAAGGGCTGTCAGGCGTGGAAGAACTGGAGGCAGATGGTTGACAGTGTTTTTATATTAAGGGCATTTTACAGCGATGGATTTAAATATACTGTATATAACTATAAGTTTATCGTGTAGTGCAGAGCATAACCGGTGTGCGAATATTTGACAATGACTGTCCCACGCACTCCTGCATCATGCAGAAGACCGGTCACCTCTTAATCTGGTATGTAACTCGCTTCATAGCTGTCATTAAGATTTTCACGTGTCTAGAACTGTTGCGCCAGTTATAAAACTAACAGCTTGAAACACTCCTGTTTATTGTTGAACACCTGCGCGCACGGAATGTTTTGACAATAATTGTCGATGAGGGTTGTATCTAATGAGTCATTTCTGGAGTTTCATTTTCCACCAGTTTAATGATGAAAAATCGCCAGAGAGTCTAGATTTTAAACATGATTTGAAATTCCGTCCTATTTCCGCATATCTCGCTAAAATGTTTAGATTTTGCCGAACCTAAAACCTGCCGCCCTGGACGGTGGCACAGCTCGATTCCCCCTTGAGCTTTGACGGATTGTACACTGTATTGCTTTAACTTTTAAGTTACTTATGGAAATGTAAGGGGCCGAGTCCCTTCCTTCTTTACGAAAATAAATTTGTGGCTTTGGCGTAAGGTAATTACGTTATATAATTTGGGTATCAAGTTTGCGTAGTCACTTCGGATGACTTGCTTACCCTGCTAGAGATCAGAGAGAGGGCGATATGCATAGCATGTATAAATAACTGTAAGGTTATATCCGTGGTTCCCAAACTTTTCCAGCCTTCGCTCCCCTTGCAGGGTTCTCCACTCCCCATTACGCCCCCTAGGGTTATTGCAAATATTTCTGTTAGAAAGGTATTTGAGAACAACGTAGAATAAATGAGGCGAATTTAATATTCATTGCAGCACGGTAAGATATTTTAACAAAAACTACGGTTTATATGATGAAATAAAATTATATACTGAAAAACAGTTAAACCTATGCATATCGGTTCCCTATAGGTGTAAACCAGAATTTTGTCCATTTTGGAAAACAGTTTTGCTCCCAGAGAAAGTCACACATTCCGAGTAATGTTTATTTACTCTACCGTTTACTTGTGATACATAGAGGAAATACTGAAATCTATCCAAAAATACGATATAGATATTTCACCGAAATATTATTTTTGGGGCATTTTTAGAAATGATCCGCACGCACCTGCGTGTGTGTCTTTGAACAGCAAACTCCAAAAAGAAAAGACAGTGAATACCAAACATCATAGTTTTCTCCAGAACTTTTCAAGAAGATAACACGAAGATTTTCACGAAATTTCTCCACCTCTCTGCATGGAATACCTACTTTTCGTTATTTGTTTTTCTCAACAAAACACATAATTAGTGAAATGGAACTTATATATATATATATATATATATATATATATATATGGAATTTTCTGTGAAAAATCTGTCAAGTCCTTTTCATTCTGGTTGAGTTTTACATAATTTTGCATAACATCGAAGCCGAAACAGTTACACAAAAGGTTATTGCCTGAAAAATGTAGAGCTCATTAAAATATACAAGTCGTATCATGATAGTTTTCGTAGCGTTTGTCGTATTCAGAATATTCCATGTTGTATATTCAATTTTCCTAAGTACTTTATCTGATCAAATATGTTTGAAAGTTTGGATTATTCTTTTATTCCTATTATTTTTCTTCCTTTCCCTCTCCTTTTCTTCGCAAAAGGTCGTTGCTACAACTTTGTAATTTATTTCTCCATGCATATAATTAAAGAATCGATATATATCTACCTTCTAAAGGTAGATATATATCGTGAATAACGTAATGTGTGTAGTATTACTTTTTATGAGTACTACAATATACAAAGCATATCATATATATTTTATTATATTACCTGAATTCGTAATGGTAGAGAAAGTTGCACGAATGTATCACATTATATATTTTCTGAATAATAGGAAAATCGCTGAACGAGAAAAAGGAGAAGTATATATATATATATATATATATATTAGCCTTGTATAAAAAATCATGAGTATAGCAATGCCTCAAGTCCGCGGTGATGCCTTTGAACGTAGATTTAAATAAACAACAACTAAAATAAATGAAAATATTTGTTACATTAATTTATATACATTCTTTAAAAAGACATTGAGGTACAGGAGCAACAGCTTTTTCACTCTTATCACCCGGTTTTCATTTTTAATCTAAGAGAAATCTCAAACGAATACAGACGATTGGAGAGCTATTCTTACCAAAAATCAACCATGTAAATGAAACTGAAAGTGAAATTCACTTTTATAACACCATGAGTAGATTTGTCCAATTTCCATACGAATGCATTATGGAATTGGCCGCATCTATTGAATAAATTACTAACATATATTATAACTAAACAAGGAAAGGTTTTTCGGGGAGCATTAATGAATAATTACATATATTGAACACCTCTTTTTCTTTTCTATAGATTTATGTATGTATAATTTGAATGAATATGAATTTTTTATTTAATTTTAAGTAGTTTGTACAAATTGACCACAAATTGCCGTTTCCTCTATACATTCATAAACGACATGCATTTTTTTCCTGTTTCCTATCGCATGAAATAAACAATGGCTGATACGCCCGAATTACCTTATTGAACAACGTGTTATTGTGTGCATGAAGAAAAAGCGGGAAAACTAGTGAAGAGACGCGTATTGACTGACGCTGCTATAAGAGAGTTCTCCTCCAAAACATAATCTCTTCTCAACAGCTGATGTAAAAGATAAGGAAAGAAGGTTGCAGACCTTTCACCAGAGGATATGCAGAATTGGATCGTTCCGCAGCGATCTCTCCACGGATTCTTCCACTAATTTGCATATTTCTCCCCTGCTGGAAGGTCTGCAAACTATTGGAAAATTGTTAGAGAAACTCATTTTATTTTAAATGCAAAAACAAGATTCGGAAATCAATGAACTTTCAGAATCACATTTTGGTTTTCGAAAAGGGCATTTATCAGAATTATTATTACTTAGACTAAAAGACGACATTACCGAACAATTTAACGATGGAGCTTCAACGTTGGCACTATTTTGGACGTAGAAGCTGCATTCGACCGATGTTGACATGCTGGACTAATTTACAAGCTGCATGACCGTTTTCCTGGCCTTCAAAATTCCATGTACCTATTGCAAGGTTTTTTTTGGAAAACAGACATTCTACGTCCAGGTGGGTCGTTCTTCTTCAACTGAGCGGCTAATGCAAGTTGGCGTACCTCAGGGTGCTATCCTCTCACCTTTCCTTTATCCTTTTCTCCAACGAATTTCCTTGGACGCCAAGTGCAAGGTCGCTGTGTGTGCCGACGACACTGCAGACTAAAACCACAGCAAAAATCCACTTTTCAACCTACTAGAAATGCAACAGTATGTTGACCCCTTACTTTCGTGGTAACACGACTGGAAAATTAAAGTAAGCCTTTACGGCCATGTACCTAAAGGTCGAAGGTCAAAGGTTGCACTGTCGTCAGCATGTGAAATACTTAGGCTTCGCTATGGATAGGAAGTTAATGTGCAACACCCATCTACAAGATATTGCCAACAAAGGGCGGCAGCGACTAAAGTTGTGCGCCACCATCTTTCACAGCAAGCAAGTAAAACTTAAAACTGAACTTCTGTTATATAACCCCTTATATAAGTCCTCCTGTCGGTGGTCCTGTACGCGTGTGTGGTCTGGGCCAACGCCTCTAAATTAGCGATGCTCAAAATAAGTACATTACATAACATCTGCGGAAACGTCTGCGCGTATCACTTCTTACATCCAACCTCATCATAAGAACTGAACTTCACATGCCAACTCATATGTGGTTTAAGGGCGCTAAACTGCTATGGTCATCAGCGCCCTAAGTGTCAACTCTGGAGGAGGCAATTGCCCACAGAGATACATCGATGTAGGCGCGAATCAGAATCACACAGATACGCTAATACGCAAAATCTGCAGCGGCGAGCTAGAGCACCGTAAACATCGTAGAGTGACCAAATCGCCGCTGCTCGCCACGCGCCCAGCCCGGAGCTAACCGACCACATGCGCCCTGGCAGGGGCCCTTGTAAATAAATGCCTAACAGTGTAGTGCTTTTCAATATTTAATGTTTTGTGTGTTGTACATATATCTTTCTGTGCGTGTGTTTGTGTGCGTATGTGTGCGCGAGACGTGGGTGTGTATAGAGAGTGTGTGTCATTTGTACATATGTGCACATATATGTATTTAGCAGGGAAAAACGGGTGTGAAGTGCGTATCTCCAATTACGCAAATTAAAGAACAAAACAACAAAAATTAGCTGTTTTCGCTTGCTCAAGAAGGGGACCTTATATGGGCTAGTTGAAAAGCCTCAATTATGTTTGTACGATAGCGCAAACCTGTACATAATGTCAATATTTGTTTGTAAGTCAGCACAAAACCACAAGGCTCAATAAAAAATCCTTGGAAGGTCTGCAACTTCTTTTATGCTTTACTTACCTTTGGAGAAAGGATGCTCTCATCTCAAAAGTGAGACCCGCTGAAGCCACTTCAGAAAGACAATAGCTTTTCTGCGTCCAACAATCGTATAACACGCTGTACAAATAATGTGTTTGACGTATCAGCCCTTGTTTACTCCATACGACCAGAAACAGCAACAAAAGTATATTTTTAACATAATTTACTAATGGAAAGGTGATTTTGTCGCCATTGTTAGCATTGATGATCAAAAAACGTGTTGTTATTATTGATTATAATACCATTTCTTTGTTGATCAGTCATATATTTCTTCCTAGGAAGCCACCTGTACCCCTATAAACCTCACGCTCCCCCCACCAGTCTGGAAACCACTGGTTAACATGAATATGTCGAGTCTTTCTGTATATTCGGTGGTTGAATGGGATGGAGTGTTTAAGAGAACAAGATACATATACTACGTGATCAAAAGTATCCGGACACCTGGCTGAAAATGACGTACAAGTTCGTTGCGCCCTCCATCGGTAATGCTGGAAGTCAATATGGTGTTGGCCCACCCTTAGCTTTAATGGCACGTTCACTCTCGCAGGCATATTTTCAATCAGGTGCTGGAAGGTCACTTGGGGAATGGCAGCCCATTCGCACTCTGAGTGCGAAACTGAGGAGAGGTATCGATGCAGGTCGGCGAGGCCTGGCACGAAGTCGGCATTCCAAAACATCTCAAAGGTGTTCTATAGGATTCAAGTCAGGACTCTGTGCAGGCCATTCCATTACAGGGATGTTATTGTCGTGTAACCACTCCGCCAAATCTCGTGCAATACGAACAGGTGCTCGCTAGTGTTGAAAGATGCAATCGCCATCCCCGAATTGCTCTTCAACTTGGGAGGCAAGAAAGTGCTTAAAATATCAATGTAGGTCTGCGCAGTGATCGTGTCACGCAAAACAACAAGGGGTGCAAGCCCCCTCCAGGAAAAACACGACCACACCATAACACCACCACCTCCGAATTTCACTGTTCGTACTACACACGCTGGCAGATAACGTTCACCGGGCATTCGCCATACCCACACCCTGCCATCGGATCGCCACATTGTGTACCGTGATTCGTCACTGCACACAACGTTTTGCCACTGTTGAATGTTGACGCTCCTTACACCAAGCGAGGCGTCGTTTGGCATTTTCCTGCGTGATATGTGGCTTATGAGCAGCCGCTCGACCATGGAATCCAAGGTTTCTCACCTCACGCCTAACTGTCATAGTACTTGGAATGGATCCTGATGCAGTTTGGAATTTCTGTGTGATGGTCTGGATAGATGTCTTCCTATTACTCTTTACGACCCTCTTCAAATGTCGGCGGTCTCAGTCAGTCAACAGACGAGGTCGGCCTGTACGCCTTTGTGCTGTATATGTCCCTTCACGTTTCCACTTCACTATCACATCAGAAACAGTGGGCCTAGGGATGTTTAGGAGTGTGGAAATCTCGCGTACAGACTTCTGACACAAGTGACACCCAACACTGACCACGTTCGAAGTCCGTGAGTTCCACGGAGCGTCCCATTCTGCTGTTTCACGATGTCTAACGACTACTGAGGTCGCGGATAATGAGTGCTAAGCAGTAGGTGGCAGCACAAAGCACCTAAGATGAAAAACGTATGTTTGGGGGGTGTCCGGATACTTTTGATCACATAGTGTATGGTTGGAAGATCGGTGCCTCAGATCTCGACTATGGCATTGAATGTTTCAGTCTGATTCTATCTTTCCAATTTTAGCTTACACAGCTTGTGTGGAAGAGCAACTGATTGACTTAATACGGTTAACCGAGCGGCAACGTCTGTGGCCCGCATTCTGGGGGTCCCGTGTACGATTTCTGGTGACCGCCCATTCTGACCATGGTTTTTTTTTTGTGATTTTGCCTTGGTCGCCTAGGCGAATGCCGGGGTGGTGTACTCTACAACCATTGCTCACATACCATTTCCTCTCATTTCATCTCTCCCTTTCATGTTTCAGGTGTGTTTTCAGGTCCTGCGGTGCTGGCGTTGTCGGATAGATGGCATAAATGCTTGCGCATTGGAAAGATGAACGCCAGGGTGCGTTGTCCCGCCCGTTAGGGTCGCTTCAATGCCCGCTCTCACGATTCTTTGCTTCTATTGGTGCGCGGGTGTTCAAACTGTGAATATTAGGAACTCCTGCGCGTCTCTGTGGACCTGTCTGCCTGCGGACCTGAGACCTACGGGTCCTTCATCATATCCCTGCCTCCCGGGGGGTGTAGCCACAATAGATCAAGTCGTCGCAGTGGCGAGGTGTTCCCCTGAGATAAACATATGCTACATCCTGACAGTGGTTAACTATGAAACCCGAGACTTAAAGTATAGGGGACGAAGCCTAACTCCGGCTGCTAAAGACAAATATGGCTGATTCCGCATGTCAGTGCGGCCAACGTTCTAACTTGAGTCACTATGGTCCATTCCAAACCAGAGTTCCCTCTGATGTAAACAGAAGCACGTGCTTCGGCTTGTCACGAACCCAAGAATATACTCTTACGCCAACGTAAATAGTTCCTTAATACATGTATTGTATTATGAAATATTAGAGCAGGAAAGGTATAGAACTGCACATTTTATTGCGGTTATCATAAGAACTCATCGTTAAAGGTAATGGATATATACTAGCTGTTAAGAGATTACAAAATATGATTTTCGTCTGCTATTGCGCTAACGCCGAGAGCATCTTGGTTGTTAATACCAACCATATGCACAACTGCCACTCTTAACATACACAAGAAATGCAGCAATGAATTCCCAGAGGTGCTATCTGAGTACGGAATAAACACTTTGCGTAACACACGATATATGATAAGCAAACAGTCATTCGAGATATCGAGATGTCAATCGTATTGCTAATTTTCTTGTAGATGCAAGGGGAATATGGTAGCTTTTAAGCGATAGTCAAATATTTTATCGCTGGTTGCTATGTGGCGCATTTCATTCTCTTTGCATGTCCAGGACATAAAAAAAATGAATAACGAATTTGAGAAAAAGTATAAGTATTGGAAAATTTAAGGAAATAACAAGCAATATCGCGAAAACGGTTCACTCAACAAAAGAAATGTATATGACATAAGTTGTGTAATTTAACACGATCTACATTTTTTGTGTAGTAAAATTTTGTCTATCTCTTATGGTGTACCAGTTATGCAAAAGTCGTTCACAATGAAGAATACTTTTGGAGACATTCCCAGAAAATTCGAGATATACATTTCATTTCTCATGACATTATCTTAAACATATGATATTTTCATCAAAATCGTTAGAGCCATTTTTGAGAAAATTAAAATTTTTGAAAAATGTTCCATGTAAAGGGTAGTTTGGGGTGGGGGGATTTTCTTGAAAACCTTCGTGTCTCATCTCTGGAAGATACTGAACCTAAATACCAAGTTTGGTGTTTATCCGACTGTTCGTTTTTGAGTTATGCTGTTCACAGACACACAGACACACAGACACACACACACACACACACAGACACACACACACACACACACACACACACGGACATGTTTCCAAAAATACTTTTTTTGGATTCAGGAGGTCTCAAAACATGTATTTCCGTGAAATCTCGGTATCGAATTTTTGGGTGGAATGCAATACTTCCCCTACTTACTATACGTAGTAGAGAAAGTAAAAAACGCACACAAACAGGCAACGATTACACCAAAAATTACAACAAAAAATTCAAATTTATAGTTAACTGCAAAGGTAAACGCTAATAATTAATAATAGCCTAATAACGCAACCTTAATAATTAATAAATAAATGCTGGTATAATTAGCCCAATTAATATAATTATAACTATCTAAAGTAAACAGCTAGTAATATAATTAATTTTGTAATCAATACGTCCTTGATGACTAAGTGCTCGGCATGCAAAGCTTGAACGCCGGCGAATACAACAAGAAGACGCCAATATAACAGTTACAGTATAACTAACCTTGCCAATACATGTAAGAGGTGCGTATTTGCGGAGGAGTTGCCGGTTATGAATGGAACCTAACAACTCGAATATTACCAGATTCTAGTGACTTGCCCCATAATGGTGGAAAAATGTCAGAGTTGCACTTTAGTAAGTTCTATACTTAAATTAAGTCGCCATTGTGGTATATTATCTCAAAAATCTGATGTGTTACACTCACATGACTTTCTCTACTCTTGTACCAAAGAACAACGAATTCCCATTTGAGAAAAAGTATAAGTATTGGAAAAGTTAAGGAAATAACAAGCAATATCTCGAAAATGGTTCACTCCAAAAAAAATTATATGACATAAATTGTGTATTTTAACGCGATCTACATTTTTTGTGTAGAAAAAATTTTGTCTATCTCTTATGGTTTACCAGTTATGCAAAAGTCGTTCACGATGAAGAATACATTTGGAGACATTCCCAGAAAATTCGAGATATACATTTCATTTGTGATGAAAATACCTTAAATATGATATTTTAATCAAAATCGTTAGACCCATTTCTGAGAAAATTAAAATTTTCGAAAAATGCTCCATGTAAAGGGTAATCTGGAGTGGGGAATTTTCTTGAAAACCTTCCTGTCGCATCTCTGGAAGATACTGAACCTAAATACCAAGTTTGGTGTTTATCCGACTGTACGTTTCTGAGTTATGCTGTTCACAGAGACACAGACATACACGGACATGTTTCCAAAAATGTCTTTTTTTATTCAGGGGGTCCCAAAACATGTATTTCCGGTGAAATCTTGGTATCGAATTTTTGGGTGGAATACAATGCTTCCCCTACTTACTATACGTAGTAAAGAAAGTAAAAATTGGTTTGTGAACGCGTTGTGGCTTACCGGAAAATGTGAGGCAGTTGGGAATTTAATATCGTCCCGGTATGTTACCATGGTAACACATTTGATTAGAACAGCGTCACGGTAAGCCGAAGATTGAAATTTTCAGTCTGATTGTTCCTTTTCACTTTAGCCTGTATAGGGCAATGTATGGACGAACAATTAATTACAAAATAAATGTAGTAGTAAATTAGGATTATTTCTTGACGTATCATTAATGTTTAACAGCACTATCGAACTGCCGTGTTGTATTTTCACGCGGTAATCAGAACAGTTTATTGAAATAAGACACAGGTCAGTTTTTGGGTACTGTTACTCCAAGTCAACAGTAATATCCGAATTTTGAGTATCTTGCTAAAAGACACGTTGATGGATGGAGACTGGCTCGCGACGCGGTGTGCTGAATTCTCCTATTAACCACAAGCATATATGCGTGTGTGTTCTCTCAAGGATAACTGTGTGGTTAATATCACATACGCTTCCTCTATATGTGTAAATGAACTCCACCGGCATGAAACCTGCTCAGAAACGTAATACCTTGCAGTCCTTGGTAGCATTCCAAAATGTGTACATGTACTATCGAACTCTGAACTGACAGTGGACGTAAATACACTGATTCCGCGCCTTCATCATCCAAAAAATTTAATCAATCCTTAGTTTATATTCCCAAATTCTATTCACGTGTGCACGCCTTGTCGAACCCTGAACTTTTAGAGAGAGGTTATAATTGGCGCAACAGTTCTAGACATGTGAAAATCTTAATGACAGCTATTAAGCGAGTCACTTACCAGATCAAGAGGTGACCGTCGTCTGCATGCTGCAGGAGGCGTGCGACAGTCATTGTCAAATATCCGCACACCGGTTATGCGTTGCACTGCGCTACACAACGCTGTAAAAAGCGCTTAATATAAAAATCTGTTAATCACCTGCCTCCAATTCTTCCACACCTGACAGCTCTTCCTCTTCAGCAGAATCACTCACTCATCGCCGTCAGCACTGCTGTTGCTTCTTTCTGCACCATTATCCTGGATGAGAATTCCTTCTATTTGATTTTCTGCAATTCCATCTTTTTCGAAATAATGATTCTCAATTTATTCAACATGTCGACATACATTTTTCCATTCTGGCCTTCCAATTTCTGCTCCACATCTTTTAAGTGATATTTCTACAGGCCACCCAGTTTTTGACATTAGCCCAGATTAATTCGATTGGGTTTAGATCTGGGTGATACGGCGGCAGTCTTAAGTACATTATGGCCATATCTGGCCAAGTATGTATGACTTCTGAAGCGGTTTGTTGGCTTTAATTAAATTATATTGCTTAGGTTTACTCATGCTTTCATCTAAAGCTATATTACGCTAAGTAACCAAGCCCTCATTTCTTTGAAGGAATTTGAAAGGTGCTGCTCTCTTTGAAATTACAAGATGCGGACACTTTCTATGCAGACTGTATGTGTTACGCACTGTGAGTAAGCAAAGGTGTTATATCGCTTTCGTTGATTAAGCTAAACATAAACCATTCCTAGGCTCGGCAGCTGGGGTAGCAATCAAGGTCACGATTCCGGGAGTTTTGCGCCAGCTATAGAAGTGGAAGATTTAATCACTGCGACCAGGTCGATTGCGTCTACTGAACCTGAGAAAGGGATGTGGCGACGGAGCACAAATAGGCAGTGATATCTGTTAGGGGCAGACGCAGGCCCATAATGTTTCAGGTTGGCATCCACGGATGTCCCTTCTATGGGCCCCCGCTGTCCTCACGGACAGCTTCAGGCAGAAGGTTCCGTGCCGGGGAAGAAACAGCTTTTTTATTCTTAAACCACATCGTCACACATAATCAAAGATCATCCCAGGCTCTGCAGCTCTAAAAGATGAAACCCTTAGGGGACAGTAAAATTCATATTGGTATATAATCTACCCCAACATTCGCCTGGAAAACCACGAGAAAACCCAAGGCCAGGGTGGCCAGTCCAATCGGAATCGAACCCGGAACATCGCGAATGGAGTCGTAGGCGTTTCGTTCGGTAACCCTGAACTTGTACAGCAGTTGGAGAAAATATGCAGATTCGGAGCTACATCAGTACATAAGTTTCCAACAAATGTAATCGATGTAGACGTATGTACAGCATATTTACTTGCTTCCAGTAGGGGTTTGCACGGACTCGGGCCTAGGTCAGGCCCAGCGCGCGGGTCGGGTTCGGGCTTAATTTGAAAAATGTTTGTCGGGCTTAAAAATAAAGACGGAAAAAGAAGTATGACATTCAACATATGTATTTTATTTGTCATGTAAATATCTTAAACACACGATATTTATTCAAATGTCTAGCTCATTTGTGATTAAATTCAAAGTAACGAAAGCTTTTGTATGTAAAAGGAAAATAATGACCAAAAAAGGATTAATCTATGACAGTTTTGGTCCGCCATGTTGAGATTCCTGAAATAACATAATTATAGCAACATACACACATCCAAAGGTGTACATAGTAATACCAGAAATAACCAATAAATGCCCGCTTTGCTCAATTACAAATAATCTTATAACAACGCGGCAGCTGCAAACTTCGCTTTCCTCCGTCCACCCACACCTAGGATCTCCTACATCAAGGAGATTCTGGGCAGAATGCAGTGATAAGGGCGGCTAGTGGTCAATAAGGCCGCTTACTATATGGAGGCTCCAGAAGCTCAGCCACCACTATGTCTGTAAACCGGCACCTGAATTGGTACCATGGACCTAAGTGCATCCTTTATCAGGCCTCCTTGCAGAGGAAAAAAAACCCTATGCCGGTGCCGGAAATCGAACTCCAGTCCATTCGCGCCGTAGGAACAGCGTTTCGTGGAATAATAATAATAATAATAATAATAATAATAATAATAATCATAATTGCAAAATAATTTTATTTAAATCAAAAATAGGGAAATGTGCCTGGGCCGGGTGGTACAGTGTAACCTACACTCGGGCTCGTTTCAGACGGGTCCAGGCCCAGTGGTACGGTATAACCTATTCTCGGGCTCGCTTCAGACAGGGCCCGGGCCGGGTCGGGCCTAGGAATTTCGGCCCATGCAGGCCTCTAGCTTTCAGTACGTCAGTAACGTTTGTTAGGAACTGAGCCTGCAGCTGATATTTCCTATGGCTCAGTAGTACTGGACTTCCAAGAAACACGGGGAGTGCTAGAGATTAATCGATGGGTGAATGCATTCATTGTATGGGCAGCAACAGCCAGTTATTGATTCATTAAACATTATTGGTCTGCCATATAGGTTCGATCAGCTTTGGAACAACGACGAATGACCATCGCTTTCTTGAACATAGCTAATCGAATCTAATAATGTATAAATATATACGCGTATTTGTTCGTTGTACATATATGCATGCAACAGATTTCGTCAATACATCAAAAGAAAAAAAAGAAAAAAAGAAAAAATGTTTGATGGGCTACAATTACATGACTTTCTCCCCTATATCGTTTATTAGTAGGTGTACAAACTATTCTGACTAACTCTTAGTTTTCTGTCTACTACATTTCAATCCACATAAACCTTTGCAGAAATTATACATTACACATTTCGTTATACAGGGTGAATCACCTAAAACTTTCACCGCAAATATTTCGGAAATAGAAAGCGCTATTGATGAGCAGTTTTCACAGCATTGATTGGTAGTCCGGGGCTCGTACATTTAGCCTATAAACAGATTTTAATAATACAGAGAAAGTGTAGTTTTTGAGCAAACAAACAATTTTTAAATGGAAAAATGCCTAGTTACATCAACAGAATAAAGGTAGGGTAAATTAGAATGTCAGTGGCGTGTGTTGCAAGATTCTAGTGCAAGTGGTTTACGAGAAATCTTATTTTGAAACTTTTACGCACTGACGCTTGTACAACCTGTGGTAGTACAAACTAAAGAAAAACAAAAGGGAATTACAATACTTCTGTGGATTCTTACAAGTAAAGCTTGTGTTCAAAATGACCACCGGAAGCTTCAATACACGCTTCCAGTCTGCTATGGAAAGACTGCTGCACACGTTCTAGCATTTCAGCGGAAATTTCAGACTAGGCAGCAGTAATACGTCGTTTCATATCGTCCGGTGTAGTTGGTACATCCTTGTAGACAGTGTCTTTCAGCCTTCCCCACATAAAAAGGTCTAAAGGGGTCAGATCTGGTGAACGGGCCGGCCAAGGTACAGGTCTTCTTCGTTCAATCCAACGATTTGGAAACCATCCGTTAAGACAAGCTGTAGTACTTCGTGCACTATGGGCTGGACAGCCATCATGTTGGTACCACAGGTTCCTCTTAGTCTGCAAAGGAACGTCTTCTAGCATCTGTGACAGTCTGTCAGGAGGCTGCGATACTTGTGCGAGTTCATTGTTTCTTCTATGAATAAAGGGCCTATGAGCTGATGGTTCACTATCCCACACCTGACGTTCACCTAACGAAGCCAACGGGGATTGTCAACAGACCAATAGTGCATGTTTCTGCGGTTTACCTGGCCATGATTAGTAAATAGAGAGAGATGTGATAGGGATGGAACCTATGTCGATGGAAAATGCGCAGTACACTTGCCCGATTTATGCCACTTCCACGTGCGATTGTGCGGGAACTAATTTGCGGATCTACTGCAACGGCAGCCAAAACATAAATTTCTGCCTCTTCTCCAGTCACTTTTTGTTTCCGTTACGTTTTCTAGGTGTTACAGTACCACTTTCACGTAATTGGTTGAAGAGTTTGATAAATAATTGCCGAAATGGTTGACGTCTATTGGGATACGTTTCCGCATACATCATACGGAACGAACTGCATTCTTCCTACACTCTCCATACACCATGAGTATGTCGGCTTTTTCTGCATTAATAAACCCCATCTTCCATTCACGACTTACTGCTTGAACTGTCACAAACTGACCAGAAAGTGCAATCAATGAACAGAAAACACAAATCAAACAAACATAACAACATCGTACCTAGCAATTAAGCAGGTTGAATGGGACAAACAATTGTCGGGGTGGAAACTTTTCAAAATACGATTTCTCATAAACCACTTGAACTAGAATCCTGCAACAAAGACCATTGACATTCTGATTTACTCTACCTTTATTCTGTTGATGTAGCTAGGCAGTGTTCCATTTAAAAAAAGTTGTATGTTTGCTCAAAAAATACACTCTCACTGTGTTATTAAAGTCTGTTTAAGTCAAATGTACGAGCCCCTGATTACCAATCAGTGCTGTGAATACTGCATATCCATAGCACTTTCCATTTCCGAAATATTTGCGGTGCAAGTTTTAGGTGATTCATCCTGTAGATACAAAGGGAACAGCGATTGTCAAATGTTTAAGAACTGGATACTGTAAGCTGGCTTTAAAATTCCATACTGTTCTAATGACATCGCGAGAAACAACTGAATCTTGACAGGACTTTATGAGAGTAAGCAAGAAATGAAGAATTTGTACCTTAAATAACAAATATCTTAGAAACTACCTATGCCAGAAAAAAACTATTTTAAATAAATCGTGTATAATACGTTTTCGTCTATTGCCTAACGCTTACCAGTTATGCAGATTCTACAAAACTTCTTCCAAATGAAATGGACATCACAGGTTATTCCCAGAAAATCCAAGATATAAATTTTAATTGTAATGCAAATATCTTTAATATACAGTATCTTAAACAAAACCATTAGAGCCATTTTTTAGAAAAGAGAAAGATTCGAAAAATCTTCCATGTAAGAGGTAGTTTGGGATGGAGGGATTTTCTTGAAGTTGTTCGTGTCGCAGCTTTTAAAGGTAATGAACCTAAATACCACGTTTCGTATTTATTCGAGTTTTTGTTATTGAGTCATGCTGTTCGCAAATATAGACACACAGACACAAATACTGACCGTTTTCTAAAAATTGCTTGCTTTTATTTTTTTGATTCAGGGGGCCTCAGAACATGTATTTCCGGTGAAATCCCGGTATCAAATTTGTGGGTGGAATGCAATACTTCCCCTACTTATTATACGTAGTGGAGAAAGCAATTACTTAAGCTGATACTACAATTATTATCACTCATATATTCTTAAAATCTATGAACACAATAAACTTCATCAAATTCAGTATTACTGGTACAGTATAACGGATGCTGAATAACGATAGTATTTACAATAAAATAGTTACACTCATGTATTAAGATTCATTAATACAGTGAAACACATATACCGAGCTAGATGGCTCCGTGATAACGTGTGAGGCTGGCAATCGGGAGACGCCGGGTTCGATTCCCGTCGATCGCCCACTGTGACCTTGGGTTTTTCATGGTTTTTCCTGGTCGGTAGGCGAATCCAGGGCTGGTTAGTTATCTACCACGATTTCCTTTCCATTATTTCCCTTTCATTCCGTTTCTTCCTCATCTTGTGGTGTGCTACTGGTTTCGTGGCTTATGGCGGTGGCGACGGGATGCTGGTTCAAAGGAAACAGTGCTCCCCATGGACATTAAAGGACTGTTTGGTTGACGGGTCGTTCATCGCCCTCTCTAGGCAGCTCCAGCACTGGGACGGGTGTTCGAGCCTGGAACATTGGGGACTTCCTCGCGTCTCTGTGGTGTGTCTGCCTGCGGCCTGTAACCTCCTTTGTTTCCTTCACTTCATACCTTCCTCTTGAGGGGTGGTGGCCGCAATGGGTCTATGTAGATTGCAATGCGCGAGGTGTCCCTCTCAGTTATACAACCTATGAAATATGAGACACATGGAACAGTCAACATTCAATAATACTGATGCAAAGATGTTACAATAATATTAACAATAAACTTAAAAGATCAACACAAATTAGGCGAAAGTTTACAATTAGAAAAGCGGGCTAAAACAAACAAGGTTCCTCATTAGGATTAAATACTTTTGGAATAAGCCATTGTTTCAGTTTAATTTTAAATATACTTCCTAAGAGAAGCTTGGCCTGACCTGGAAGTTCGTTAAGTAGTGTTATACCAAAATAATTATAGGATATTACTGATTTAGTTAAACATACATATGGTGTAGTTATATATTTTTACAGTGAAGTATACAAATTTGACACACGTTTGAGGCTATTTGAATAAAAAAACACACATTTTTATATAAATTTCTCTGTTTGTATGTGTGCCTGTCTACAGCATACCTAACTCAAAAACGAAAGTTCGTTAAATACCAAACTTGACGCGATAAGACTAAAGAGAAAACATTCTATCTCAAAGTACCCTTTACATGAAAAATGTTTCGCCGTTTCTTTTTTGTTAAAAATGGCTCTAAAGATTTTGATAAAAATGCAATACATTTAAGATATTTTCATGGCAAAAAAAATTTAAATCTTGAATTTTCTGGGAGTAGCCTGTTAAATCAACTTTTTTGGTGGCGTTATTCATTTGCGAGATATTCTTTAGCGGTTTGAATTTTCAAATACTTTGCACTCTTTCAACTGCAAAATCACTATTCGCTTTTACTTTCTCTATCACGTACATAATAGGTAGAGAAGGTATTGCATTCCATCCAAAACTCAATACCTGGATTTCACCGGAAATACACGTTTTGAAGCCCTTCGAAAGCATTTTAGAAACGGTCCTCTTGTGTGTGTGTGTGTGTGTGTGTGTGTGTGTGTGTGAACAGCATAACTCAAAAGGGAAAAGTCGGATAAATATACCAAGCTTTATATTTAGGTTCAGTATACTCCAAGATGCCACATAAACATTTTAAATTCCCCCACACCAAACTACCGTTTACATGGTACATTTCTTGAAATTTCTGATTTTCTAAAAAATGGCTCTAAAGATTTTGATTAAAATACCATTTATTAAACAACTTTACATGACAAATAAAATGTTTATCTTAAATTTTCTGGGAATAGCCTTTGCAGTCCGGTTCATTCGGAAGGAATTTTGTATAACTGGCAAACGTTAAGCGATAGGCGAAAACCTACCAGACAAAAAATGCATATCTCTTTAAAGCACAGAATTTATTTCAAATAACTTTATTTGTAGCGTCAGCCATTTCCGAGATACCTGTTATTAATGGTTCGAATTGTTCAATACCCATTCTTTATCCCATGAGTTTTAGCTGTTTCTCACGATTGCATGGAAACAGTATGGAATTTTAAGGCCAGCATATAGCGTGCAGTTCTTAAACATTTGACTATCGCTGTTCCCTTTGTATCTATAACGAAATGTGTAATGTAGCTATTTCTGCAAAGGAGACAGAAAAATAAACTTTCGTAGGAATAATTCGTACACCCACTAATAAACCGTAGAGGATAGAGAAAGTCATGTGAATGTAACACATCAGAATTTTGTTTTTCTCGCGATCATGCAACACAACAGAATTTCAAAGCCACCAATAGCGACGCGCTCCTAGAAGATTTGACTATCGGTTAAGCCTACTGCAAGTAAGGAAGTATGTAATAAAACCGTTTCTGTAAATACTTATTTCGATTAACATGAAGTAAATAGAAGGATAAGCTTTTGTAAGAATACGTTGCTAACAATGGGTAGAGAAAGCAATGTGGAAGTAACACATAAGATCTTTTTCAGTCTTAATATGCCGCAGTGTTGCAACTTTACAATATATCTGGCGACGATGTTTTGATAAGAAGGACCACATGAGCTAAAATCTTTATCTAATGCGACAATCTTCATTGTGCCAACTTTGGTTTCAAGTCCAATCACATGGCAATTGCTCGTTGTATTTACACATATTTAATAACTCGACTTGGCTTGATTAGATATTACTTTAGATTATGTCTTTTGAAGCGATAAGCTGAAGCAATAAGAATGATAATATATAAAGTCTATTTGCGTATCATCTAAATAAATGTAGAAACATGTAACATAGTTTTATAAGACCGTACAGAGTAGGTATACGCCGGAAAGTAAACATACCGTTAGGGGATCGGAATGCCGGCCGAACGCTTCTTTTGTCTGACGACACATGTGTGAGTTGGGGAAACAAGGCAGTCAGAAAGTTAGGGTTAAAAATCTTAAGGAATGCGAACCGAGAGGTAAATACAAGGCACTTATACTCAGGAATCCGATGTGAGTAGATGTGGGAAACACCACGGGCTATCATGTTGCTATAGCTTGATTGGCGATGGTGTAGTTAAATATATTTGTGTGGCCGGATGTTTAAATATATACTATGTGATCAAAAGTATCCGGATACCCCACAAACATACGTTTTTCAACTTAGGTGCATTGTGCTGCCACTTACTGTCTGGTACGCATTATCCGCGACCTCAGTAGTCATTAGGCAACGTGAAACAGCAGAATGCGACGCTCTGCGGAACTCATGGACTTCGAACGTGGTCAGGTGATTGGGTGTCACTTGTGTCAGAAGTCTGTACGCGAGATTTCCACACTCCTAAAAATCTCTAGGTCCACTGTTTCTGATGTGATAGTGAAGTGGAAACGTGAAGGGACATGTACAGCACAAAAGCGTACAGGCCGACCTCGTCTGTTGACTGGCAGAGACCGCCGACATTTGAAGAGGGTCGTAAGGACTAATAGACAGTGATCTATCCAGACCATCACACAGGAATTCCAAGCTGCATCAGGATCCAATCCAAATACTATGACAGGCGTGAGGTGAGAAACCTTGGCTTCCACGGTCGAGCGGCTGCTCATAAGCCACACATCACGCAGAAAAATGCCAAACGACGCCTCGCTTCGTGTAAGGAGCGTCAACATTACACGATTGAACAGTGGCAAAACGTTGTGTGGAGTGACGAATCACGGTACACAATGTGGCGATCCGATGCCAGGGTGTGGATATGGCGAATGTCCGTTGAACGTCATCTGCCAGCGTGTGTAGTGGCAACAGTGAAATTCGGAGGTGGTGGTGTTATGGTGTGGTCGTGTTTTTCCTGGAGGGGGTTTGCATCCCTTGTTGTTTTGCGTGGCACGATCACAGCGCAGACCTACATTGATATTTTAAGCACCTTCCTGCTTCCCACTGTTGAAAAGCAAGTCGGGGATGGCGATTGCATCTTTCAACATGATCGAGCACCTGTTCATACTGCACGGGCTGTGACGGAGTGGTTACACGACAATAACATCCCTGTAATGGACTGGCCTGCACAGAGTCGTGACTTGAATCCTATAGAACACCCTTGGGATGTTTTGGAACGCCAACTTCGTGCCAGGCCTCACCGATCTACATCGATATCTCTCCTCAGTTCCGCACTCGGTGAAGAATGGGCTGCCATTCCCCAAGAAATCTTCCAGCACCTGATTGAAAGTATTCCTGCGAGAGTGAACGCTATCATCAAGGCTAAGGGTGGGCCAACACCACATTGACTTGCAACATTACCGATGGAGGGCGCCACGAACTTGTACGTCATTTTCAGCCAGGTGTCCCGAGACTTTTGATCACGTTGTGTATTTGTGTGGACGGATCGATTGCGGGAATGGTTTTAAGGGACAGAATAAGACGTATAAGAATAATATCAATGTCATCGGTTAACACGACCCTACCGTACAAATATAAACACCCAACAAAGTCCGTCCCAATATGGCGCCTAACGAATCCGACACCCAACGTATCCGTCCCACTTTCTTATGGCGCTCGCATTATCTGTTCACAATACAAATCGTCATATTTCAATTTATCGCAATTCATTGTGAAGCTAATTTATGTTATATTGGCAGCCTTCTTCTTTCTTTTATCTAAAACATTATTCTTTTATGCACTATAGCATTCATGAAGATTAAGTGGCAGAAATTATGAATTCAGAAGAAACTGAAATGGGAGAGTCAGGTGGAATTACAGAAGCAGCAGAAGGAATAACACTAGACGTACTTACCCAACAAATCCAGAAAGCAATATGACATAGCATTTAATCGCTTCTTTACCTGTGTAAGGCAAAGCATGTTGAAAATAATTTCACTGAAAATGACTGCTAGCGAATCAACAAAACATCTAACATCTCGCTTTTTAACGCCATTTCTCTTTCTTCAAGAACTGTGTTCTTAACGTGATCTCTGTTAGTTTCAGGAACCAATGTAATATTATTGATATTTTACAATTTCGAGCGCTGTCTAAAAATACTATATGCCAGACGTGTTAAAAGTAGTTTTATTTTGCTTTTCGGAAAATAAAACCCTACTTTTACCCCTTGTAACATAATCTACTATTGTATTTAAAAACTTCCTAAGTAAACTTACAAATTTTAGCTCAAACCATTCGTTTAAGAGAACTGAAAATCTCCAATGAATTAAATATCAGGAAAAAATGATGGTATACAATACAGAGGCTTCTTCCGTGCTCTAAAACTAAACCTTTCAGCCTATTTAGTCTATAGGGTTTATTAATGCGTCCTATACTGCTTTAACTTCTTGTCTTTCTGATTTTATTATCTGTACGTTAGTTAACCCCTTTGTTTTGTACTGCTTTGCTTCATTATTTACTTTACATATTCCTAAATCCTTTCTTTCTTTATTCAGTAGAATTAAAACTTTCCCATTTTAGGGATTACCAGAAAAGATAAACCGTACTGATATAATTAAAAATATTTACAATTAAATATTGCAAATAAACGAATAAGAATAAATGAAAGAGACAACATGAAAAAGAACATTTTATTACCTACCATAAAGTAAACTAAGCACACACATATCGGGTGAGTCTTCTCAGCCTACGGATTGAGAAGTTATGCAGTCCAGGGGTTGTAAAGACTATGCAGTAAACACTGTCCACTGCATCGCGTCGTATCAGTTTCGGCCGAATGACTGCTTTGCACTGCCGCTGTGCATGCAGTGACTTGCACTCGTAGCGCAACAGTGTGTACGTTGTCCTTCAGTGATGGAGATCCCAGGTTCAAATATTGCCACTTGAGGATACTTTATATGTTTAGTAAATTCAACGAGAGCTGATAGTTTTGCATGGAAGTGAGGTTTCACTTAATTAGTTCAATTATGTGAATTTCATTAAAGCACAAATTGTTACTTGTTAGAATATGCTTTAATGAGCATCATAAATAAATGCATATAATATTGTAATTATAACTTACAAACATAAGGCATTATTAAATAATATTTTACTATTTAAAGCTATTCCTTCGTATAAAAGAGGACCAATAAATTGTTCTGAAAGTTTACAAAATGCAGCACGTACATACAAGCTAGATAACGTTTGCAAGACCATATTATGATCGTTGTGAACCTCTGTGGTTCCCAAAGTGGTGAATTTAACAGTGATTATGATATCATGTGGGACCATCACACAGATAAAACTTTACAATTTACCTATTTCCTCCATGTGGTTGTAATAGGTGTTCGAACTGGCCACCATGCCGGCGGATGCAAGATCTCAGTTTAACCATCGTCGCCAGCCTATCCCGGCGCAACATGGCCAGTGTGATGTCACGGCAAGCTAAGACGATACGTTCCCTGAGCTGTTGAGGGTCATTGGCCGCTCCTGGTGCACGATATTTTTAAGATAACCATATAAGAAGAAATCTGATGGAGTTAGATCTGGTAGGCGCGCTGTCCACCTTATTGGTCCATGTCGTCGATCCATTGCTCAGGGTAGGTGGCATCGAGATAAGCTATTACACGACGGGCCGAATGAGCTAGCGCCCCGTCATGTTGGCACCACAGTCGGTTCTGCAACGTCACTTCATCCAGTAGAGTAGGCAGCTGGTGTTGTAGTAAGTGGATATAGCGATTAACTAGAGAGCTGGCCATCATAAAAATACGGGCCTATTAGATGATCACCGAATATACCAGCCCAAACGGACTTGTAAGGCCTCCTCTCGCATCCAATGTGTGTTTACAGTGATCCAGTAATAAAAGTGGTGACGATTTACATGACCTGTGTTGTGTAATCCTGCTTCGTCTGTAATTAACATAGTTGCCAAAAAATGTGGATCTTTTTGGTTTGTCGTATAATCCACCTCGGGAACGCCATTCTCCGTCCATGGTCCGGCTGCAGTAGCTCCTGGTGTAGCTGAAGATGATAAGGGTGAAACTTTACTTGATGTAGTATTCCCCACATGAAAGATAGGCTAATATTGAAATGCCTGTGAATGTCCCTCGTACTACAATGCGGATGCTGAATGGCATAGTCAGTCACACGATCCGTCGTTGCTTGGTCACAGACAGGGTGACCTTTTCGTGATTGTGGTGTCTTGTGCACTGTTCCTGATTTCAAAAGGCGGTTTGCAACTCGCAAAAACGTGTGATTTGTAGGAAGTGTTCTCTGTGGAAACCGCTGTTGGTATAGAAAACGTGCCTCCGTTGCATTCTGCTGCGCTTCCCCGTATACTAATAGTATGTCCAGATACTTTCTATTCGATAACATTGTGAGCACGAACGGCTGGAACTTCGTATTTATAGGCAAATCCACTTTCTAGTGGATTCGGAAAGAAATCATCATTTGCTAGAACGTTCTCAAATCATGAACAGGAATTAATAAAACACTCACCTATTCGCAGGCGTGATTTGAACTTGCGACCTCCACCATGATTTTCCAGTATGCTAACCATTGTGCTACTAGAGCACGTTAACAACGAGCACCACGTAGACCTAATCAGCGGCCTGATGAATTCGGTGTCAGCACCTGCGTTCCGCATCGTCTGTAAAATGCATGGTTGCCTAGTTACCAATCCGCAGGATGAGAAGACTCACCTTCATCGATGGTTGTATGGCCGAATTCCCAAAACACAAATTGAGCATTTTAGTGTTGCAGTGGCTATTTGTTTAATAATATGTTTTTCTAATTTAAAATCACGGCAAAATTTATTGTTCCTGTTGCCCCTATCATTAAACCAATCACTGTGATGTGTTAGAGATCGTATTTCTTTTGTAGTGTTGGATGGTATGTGCATACATATTAGTTTTCTCCAGATTGACGTCACTATAGACTCTATTCTGATTGTTGGATCTATTACGGTGCCGATTCTGGTAGTGTGATCAATGGCGATCATATCAATCCTTCTGGTACTGCCAGTTTCAGAGAAGCCATGAACTTCCTCGTGTAACGAGAGATTTTTCTTTCGTAGTTCTTCGGCTACCAAGGCTTATTTAATGATGTTCAGAATTTCGCAACAGCTCGCCGTTATGACAGATCCCAAGGTTTCTTACTCGCTCAGGGAATGCCTGCAGTTGAAAATTAAGTTTTATTTATGGATGCTATTTAACTACTATGGTTCTTAGCGTCCCATTCTATGTTGGGCGTAAAATTTTGCAGAGGCTTCTTTATCAGGCTTGAGGTTCTTTTACATGCCGTAAATCTACAACACGGGACCACCGGCTTTACCTCCCTTCCGAAGGAAGCTATACTAAGGACTTTTAAGCACTAAAAATCCATCGACCTCCGCTAGGTGTGTCACTTCACTGTTTTTATCTAGTTCAACTTCACTGGGACTTCACTTAGTTTACACTTTCACTTCACTAACGCGAACTAGTTCCATTTCTCATCACTTCATTTTCCTTCTTGACGTAACGGCGTAATGAAATACACACGACGTAGCCAGTTCTTCCGGACGGTTCATTCGCTAGGAAGTCGAACACAAGACTTCTTTAATATCTCCTGCAGCAGCACTCATTACCTCGCCTACTCCCTCTCTGACTCCTCACATACTCTTCTCGCGAGAACGCTCACTTATATAGCGAATGGAATCTTCCACAGAACATTCAGAACTATCTGGATACACGTTCTGGAGGCGGGGAAAGAAACTTCCAGAAGATTCTGGTTATGTGCCAATAGCGCTTCTGGTGTTTACGCCCGAGGAGACGGTTGCATATCCCTGTTTACCTCCGATTTGCTGTCGCCGACCTCCCAATAACCTTGGGTTATAGCCGCTGTATCATAGTATGTATACAGATGTATATAGTTTCATCTGATTTTAATCGTCCATAATGCTAATTAGAAGGCGTGCAAAAATCTCCTGCTAAATGATTGGAACTGTGATCTTAATACGAGTAATTATAATGTATAAACATGTTATTTTGCTTTTACATTCACTATTTAGTTTACTGTATATAAAGGTTAATTGGGTTTACCAAGTGGAAGCCATCTGGTTTAAACTGTACATACCTGCTGTAAATTATAGAAAATTGTATAGATGTAATGATTAATCATAGACAATTAATTGCCAAAATCTTCGAGGGAGATACTGAAACTTCTTAAAACACCATGTTTTTAAAAATAAATGAAATTTGTTTATATTTCACAGCAGCTACTTTTTATTGTTTTGCGAATTGATTGTCTTGTAGTTTGTTGGATTTGCTCTAATAGTTTGTTAATTATCATCATTTAAATATTTTGTGTTCATAGAAAAATGACTAGCGAGTATTTACGGGCTATGGTTTTTTATGATTTTAAATCGTCATTAACGCCTAAACAATGTGAAGATCGGCTTAGAAATGCATTTGACGAAGAAGCCCCATCTAAGGCAACAATTCATAATTGGTACAGCGAATTCAAAAGAGATCGGTGTCTTCTTAGTGATACATTTCGTGAAGGACGCCCAAGAACTGCCGTTACTGATGAAAATATTGCTAATGTTCGAGCAATGCTTGAACGAGATCGACGGACATCTTATGAATTTATTAGGGTGACATCAGGCATTGGTATGAGTAAACTCCAAAACATTTTACATCAACATTTAGACGTAAGAAAACTCTGTTGTCGATGGATTCCACATAATCTGACTCCCAATCAAAAACAACAACGCGGTGCAGAAAAACTCTGGGAAAATTCCAAGGCAGCACTTCAAATTTGGTAAGCAACATCGTTACTGGTGAGGATGTTGGATTTATTGCTATGATCTTAAAAAGCAAAATCATTCGACTCAATGGGTCGAACAGAACCTAAGCCTTTTTTGCAACGAATTCGCAGTGCTGTTAAGAAGATGGTTGCTATTTTGCTTTCTAAAACGGGACATATTGCTACTATAGTATTAGAAGATAGACGCACCGTTACTGCCGATTGGTACACAAATTTCTGTTTGCCGCATATTTCTGAAAAAAGTTCGTAAAAAAGGCCCAAAAGGAAAAATAATCTTACATCATTACAATTCATCATCGCAAACAGCAAAACTAATAACTGAGTATCTGGATGTCCAAGTCAGCGCCATGGACTCTCCACCATACAGCCCTGACCTAGCACCTTGTGATTTCTCTTTGTTTCCAAAAATTAAAGATAAAATGCATGGAATCAGCTTTTCGTCATCAGATGAAGCAGTGGAATATTATAAACCAAGTTTCTGAAATGTCTCAGGAAGAGTGGCATCATTGCTCTAAGGAAAAGTTTCATCGAATGCATAAATGTATTGATTTTAAAGAGGAATATTTTCAAAATAAAAAAATTCTGATGTGTTACACTCACATGACTTTCTCTAATCTTGTAAAAACTATTTTTCCAAACGCTTATTCTCATATGCTTCATGTTAATCGAGATATCGAGATGTCAATCTTATTGCTAATTTTCTTGTAGATGCAAGGGGAATTGGTAGGTTTTAAGCGATAGTCAAATGTTTTAAGAGCTGGACAAAAAAAATGAATGACGAATTCCCATTTGAGAAAAAGTGTAAGTATTGGAAAGTTTAAGGGAATAACAAGCAATATTTCGGAAATGGTTCACTCAACGAAAGAAATGTATATAACATAAATTGTGTATTTTAACGTGATCTACATTTTTTGTGTAGTAAACGTAAGTCTATCTCTTATGGTTTACCAGTTATGCAAAAGTCGTACACAATGGAGAATACTTTTGGAGACATTCCCAAAAAATTCAAGATATACATTTTATTTGTCATGAAAATATCTTAAACATATGATATTTTAATCAAAATCGTTAGAGCCATTTTTGAGAAAAAAAAATTTTCGAAAAATGTTCCATGTAAAGGGTAATCTGGGGTGGGGGGATTTTCTTGAAAACCTTCGTGTCACATCTCTGGAAGATACTGAACCTAAATAGCAGGTTTGGTGTTTATCCAAATGTTCGTTTCTAAGTTATGCTGTTCACAGACACACACACACACACACACACACACACACAGACACACACACGGACATGTTTCCAAAAATGCTTTTTTTTTGGATTCAGGGGGCCTCAAAGGATATATTTCCGGTGAAATCTCGGTAGCGTTTTTTTGGGTGGAATACAATACTTCCCCTACTTACTATACGTAGTAGGAAAAGTAAGACGACATTAAAATGATTTAAAGTTTTTAAAAATAATCCTTCTTTTATTTTATAAAAACCTTCTGTGTGGACCTCGTATTAAAATGGTTGTGAAATAATAAAGTCAATAATTTAACGATGCGATCCCTTAATGGTGAAAAGGCAAAATTTGTTTGAAACGTCTCAAATCCACAAGATATTACGCCAATCTTAGCCTCTTAAGATTGTAATGGTATTTTTATTTAAGATTAGGATGATGAAGCAGTGGATTGATTATAATCCTCTCCCTACTTGAACTAATCGTCATCTTGGTATCTTGATTATCAACATAATGTAACAGAAAGATAGCAGCTAAGACGGTACAGTCATGCAAGGTTGGTGATTATCTGTCAGTTCCCAATAATCAATCGGTTGATAAGATACATCAGCCGTATTCCCAGAGAACGTGCTGTATGTATGGGCTAATTTCATTTGTTTACTAGCAGTGTAGGAATTGTGTAGGTTAAGGTTGCATAGCATGGTGTACTTTCAGTAGAACACTCTGTTGTTACAGGCGCAGGCAACTCACAAAATGGCGGATACTGCGGTTCCCAAGAAAAGAAGATGTTGCAGTCGATCTGTCTTCATACAGGTAAGGATAAATGGTGTTCTGTGTTACTCATTTTGTACGCATGTATAGTAGGAATTTGAGGTATTAATACCTTACATAAGGCTTACTTCAGATTAAAATTAGAAGTGGCTAATAAGTAAGCTTTAAACAGAAAGCACAGTTCGGAAAGGAAGTTGGAGGGTTGAGTCAGAATTTGAGAATCTTATTTGTTGCATTCACATGAATCTACTCACTTTCTACACAAGCTTATTATTCTATCTACTCCTTTTTAAATCACATAAACGTTCAATTCACATTTACACATTTCGTAGCATACAGCAGGTAAAACTATAGTCAGATGTTTCTAGAGCATGTCGCTATGTGATGGCTTTAAGATTCTAAGCTCTTTGAAGGACTCCCAGAAAAATCTGATGTGTTACACTCACGTGACTTTCTCTACTCTTGTACAAACTACTTTTACAAACTCTTATTCTCCATCTGTTTCATATTAATCGAGATAAACATTTGCATAAATGATCTTTTGACATGCAAAGAGAATTTTACATATAGCGACCAGTTCTAAAAATATTTGACTATCGCTTAAGGCCTACTATGTTCCCCTTGTTTTGTATTTGCAACGGCAACATAGAAATACAGTAGCGTTTAAGCATAGACATATCTCTTAATAGCTGGTTGCTATGTGCAGCACCATTCTCTTTGCCACAGATTAATGCTTTTTCCATATCCAAGACAAAAAATGAATAACGAATTCCCATTAAAAACATCTGATGTGTTACACTCACATGACTTTCTCTACTCTTGTACAAACTATTTTTACAAACGCTTATTCTCCATCTACTTCATGTTAATCGAGATAAACATTTGCAGACTCTATCTTATTGCTAATTTTCTTGTAGATGTAAGGGGAATATATATTTACAAGGGCAATATAGAAATACAGTAGCCTTTAAGCACATACATATCTCTTAATAGCTGGTTGCTAGGTGCAGCACTATTCCCTTTTCCACAGATTAATAGTCTTTGCATATCAAAGACAAAAAAATGAATAACGAATTTGAGAAAAAGTATAAGTATTGGAAAATTTAAGGAAATAACAAGCAATATCTCGAAAATGGTTCACTCAACAAATGAAATGTATATGACATAAGTTGTGTATTTTAACGCGATCTACATTTTTTGTGTAGTAAAATTTTGTCTATCTCTTATGGTTTACCAGTTTTGCAAAAGTCGTTCACAATGAAGAATACTTTTGGAGACATCCCCAGAAAATTCGAGATATACATTTCATTTCTCATGACATTACCCTAAACATATGATATTTTCATCAAAATCGTTAGAGCCATTTTTGAGAAAATTAAAAGTTTCGAAAAATCTTCCATGTAAATGGTAGTCTGGGGTGGGGGGATTTTCTTGAAAACCTTCGTGTCGCATCTCTGGAAGATACTGAACCTAAATACCAAGTTTGGTGCTTATCTGATTGTTCGTTTTTGAGTTATGCTGTTCACAGACACACACACACACACAGACACAGACACACACACACACAGACACACACACGGACATGTTTCCAAAAATGCTTTTTTTTGGATTCAGGAGGTCTCAAATCGTGTATTTCCGGTGGAATCTCGGTATCGAATTTTTGGGTGGAATGCAATACTTCCCCTACTTACTATACGTAGTAGAGAAAGTAAAAAAAATCTGATGTGTTACACTCACATAACTTTCTCTACTCTTGTACAACCTAATTTTACAAACGCCTATTCTCCATATGCTTCATGTTAATCGAGATATCGAGATGTCAATCTTATTGATAATTTTCTTGTAGATGCAAGGGGAATATGGTAGCTTTTAAGCGATAGTCAAATATTTTAATGCTGGTTGCTATGTGGGGCATTCCATTCTCTTTGCATGTCCAGAACATAAAAAAATGAATAACGAATTTGAGAAAAAGTATAAGTATTGGAAAATTTAAGGGAATAACAAGCAATATCTCGCAAACGGTTCACTCAACAAAAGAAATGTATATGACATAAATTGTGTATTTTAACGCGATCTACATTATTTGTGTAGTAAAATTTTGTCTATCTCTTATGGTTTACCAGTTATGAAAAAGTCGTTCATAATGAAGAATACTTTTGGAGACATTCCCAGAAAATTCGAGATATACATTTTATTTGTCATGACAATATCTTAAACATATGATATTTTAATCAAAATCGTTAGAGCCGTTTTTGAGAAAATTAAAATTTTCGAAAAATGTTCCATGTAAAGGGTAGTCTGGGGTGGGGGGATTTTCTTGAAAACCTTCGTGTCGCATCTCTGGAAGATACTGAACCTAAATACCAAGTTTGGTGCTTATCCGATTGTTCGTTTTTGAGTTATGCTGTTCACAGACACACACACAGACACACACACACACACAGACACACAGACACACACACGGACATGTTTCTAAAAATGCTTTTTTTGGATTCAGGAGGTCTCAAAACGTGTATTTCCGGTGAAATCTCGGTATCGAATTTTTGGGTGGAATGCAATACTTCCCCTACTTACTATACGTAGTAGAGAAAGTAAAAATCTGATGTGTTACACTCACATGACTTTCTCTACTCTTGTACAATCTAATTTTACAAACGCCTATTCTCCATATGCTTCATGTTAATCGAGATATCGAGATGTCAATCTTATTGGTAATTTTCTTGTAGATGCAAGGGGAATATGGTAGCTTTTAAGCGATAGTCAAATATTTTAACGCTGGTTGCTATGTGGCGCATTTCATTCTCTTTGCATGTCCAGGACATAAAAAAAATGAATAACGAATTTGAGAAAAAGTATAAGTATTGAAAAATTTAAGAAAATCACAAGCAATATCTCGAAAACGGTTCACTCAACAAAAAAATGTATATGACATAAGTTGTGTATTTTAACGTGATCTACATTTTTTGTGAAGTAAAATTCTGTCTATCTCTTACGGTTTACCAGCTATGCAAAAGTCGTTCACAATAAAGAATACTTTTGGAGACATTCCCAGAAAATTCGAGATATACATTTCATTTCTCATGACATTATCTTAAACATATGATATTTTCATCAAAATCGTTAGAGCCATTTTTGAGAAAATTAAAATTTTCGAAAAATGTTCCATGTAAAGGGTAGTCTGGGGTGGGGGGATTTTCTTAAAAACCTTCGTGTCGCATCTCTGGAAGATACTGAACCTAAATACCAAGTTTGGTGTTTATCCGACTGTTCGTTTTTGAGTTATGCTGTTCACAGACACACAGACACACACACAGACACACACACACACACAGACACACACACACACAGACACACAAACGGACATGTTTCCAAAAATGCTTTTTTTGGATTCAGTGGGTCTCAAAACATGTATTTCCAGTGAAATCTCTGTATCGAATTTTTGGGTGGAATGCAATACTTCCCCTACTTACTATACGTAGTAGAGAAAGTAATAAGTATTGAAAAATTTAAGGGAATAACAAGCAATATCTCGAAAACGGTTCACTCAACAACAAAAAATGTATATGACATAAATGTGTATTTTAACGCGATCTACAATTTTTGTATAGTAAAATTTTGGCTATCTCTTATGGTTTACCAGTTATGCAAAAGTCGTTCACAATGAAGAATACTTTTGGAGACATTCCCAGGAAATTCAAGATATACATTTTATTTGTCATAAAAATATATTAAACATATGATATTGTAATCAAAATCGTTAGAGCCATTTTTGAAAAAATTAAAATTTTCGAAAAATCTTCCATGTAAAGGGTAATCTGGGGTGGGGGGATTTTCTTGAAAACCTTCGTGTCGCGTCCCTGGAAGATACTGAACCTAAATACCAAGTTTGGTATTTATCCGACTGTTCGTTTCTGATTTATGCTGTTCACAGACCGACACACACACAGGCAGACACACAGACACACACACGGACATGTTTCCAAAAATGCTTTTTTGGTTTCAGGGGGTCTCAAAACAGGTATTTCCGGTGAAATCTTGGTATCGAATTTTTGGGTGCAATACAATACTTCTCCTACTTACTATACGTAGTAGAGAAAGTAAAAATGTATATGACATAAATGTGTATTTTAATGCGATCTACAATTTTTGTGTAGTAAAATTTTGGCTATCTCTTATGGTTTACCAGTTATGCAAACGTCGTTCACAATGGAGAATACTTTTGGAGACGTTCCCTGAAAATTCAAGATATACATTTTATTTGTCATAAAAATATCTTAAACATATTTCATTTTAATCAAAATCGTTAAAGCTAGTTTTGAGAAAATTAAAATTTTCTAAAAATGTTCCATGTAAAGGGTAATATCGGGTGGGGGGATTTTCTTAAAAAAACCTTCGTGTAGCATTTTTGGAAAATATTGAACCTAAATACCAAGTTTGGTTGTTTTTTGGTTGTTCATTTCTGAGTTATGCTGTTCACAGACACACACACAGATAGACAGACACACAGACACTCACACACACACACACACACACACACACACACACACACACGGACATGTGGCATCTCGGTATCGAATTTTTGGGTGGAATACAATACTTCCCCTACTTACTATACGTAGTAGAGAAAGTAAAAAACGAACGTCTTCCATTTGAGAAAGGTATAATTTGGACATTCAAAACAATAGAGAAGGTATTGCATTCCACATAGAAATTCGATATCGAGATTTCACCGGAAATACGTGTTTTGAGGTCCCCTGAATCCAAAGAAAGCATTTTTAGGAATAGGTCCGTTGTTTGTGTTTGTGCCTGTGAACAGCATAACTCAAAAACGAAAAGTTGGATAAGTACCAAATTTGGTATTTAAGTTCAGTATCTTGTCAGTATGTGACACAAACACTTTTAAGAAAATTTCCCACCCCAACTACACTTTACACGGAAAGCTTTTCGAAATTTTTTATTTTCTAAAAAAGGCTTTATCGATTTTTATTAAAATGCCGTATAGTAAAGATGTTTAGATGACAAATAAAACATATATATTGAATTATCTAGGAGTAGCCTGTGAAGTCCTCTTCATTCGGAAGGAATTTTATATAATATTGTAAAAATAGTAAACGTTAAGCGATAGACGAAGACGTACTTAAAAGAAAAAAAGTAGATCTCTTTAACACATACTATTTATTTCAAATAAGCTTTTTGTGGCATAAGCCATTTCTGAGATATTCGTTATGAATGGAATCAAGTTGTTCAATACTGGGTAACTATCTTAAAGTCATGTCAGCATTCATTTGTTTCTCGCGATTACATGGAAACAGTATGGAGTTTTAAGACCAGCGTATGGCGTCCGGTTCTTAAACATTTATTTTTGCTGAGCCAGTAAAGTAACATACGAGACTGGCCAGCCTACTTCAAAGGTATCACCTATCACATACAATATATGATCTCTGTTTCAACTATTCTGGTTTGAAAATGAACATCCAAGAAGAGAGTTCGTTGACTATCGCTCTTCTCTTTGTATCTGTAACGAAATGTGTAATGTAGCTATTTCTGTAAAGGTTTATTTCGATTAACACGTTGTAGATAGAAAAAACTCTGATGTGTTACATTCACATGACTTTCTCTAACCTCTATCGCTTATTAGGTTTAGCATTAGGATTCAACGCGGAGGAGGAACTTAGCACGTCGACATTCATATATCTTTTGTACCTATGCCCCGGGCAGGGCGCTCCCAGGAGGGAGGGAGGGATGTGGTGAGAGAAGAGAGAGAGAGAGGCCAGCCGGACCAGTGGGCATGACAGAGGGCAGGGTCCCATTTACAGATTTAAACTCCCCGGTTGGGCACTAGTGCAACCGGTTCCCCGCCCCCCGTGGGCTTACACATCCCCTGGGGAGGCCCAGAACCGGAGACCGCTCTATTGCGGGGGAGTAAGGTTTCCACAGAGCATTCCTCTACCCCTGCCATGCATACGCCGAGACCTCCCGCTGACACGTACAACCCTGAAAGAGACCATGCGGATAAAAGGTGAAATGAAATGAGAATGGAGATGAAATGGAGGGACAGGAAATTCGTGGAACTTAATGATCCCTCGCAGTATTCGCCTAGTGACCCGGGGAAACTCCCGAAAAAAACCTATAGGTCAGGAAGGTCCGCCACGGGAATCGAACCCACGACCTCCCGAATGCGGGCAACGTTACTGCCTGAGCCATCCCGCTGGGTTCTGTTGCTTATTAGTGGGTATACAAACTATTCTTACAAATCGATAAAACATTAAAATCTTCCGGGCTGGAAGGCCGTGCTCTAAGGGTAAAATTACTAGCACCCGACGTTTCGGTCAACTCTGTGGTTGCCCTCTTCAAGAGTGTAACACCCAGGACAGCTTGATAACGACTGCCACGTCACTGCAGACCCATTGCGGCAGTTTTGACCTTGACGTGAGCTATATATTGCGGAACATCTATTGCTAGTTGGGACTTCGCATCGAGCTCTTGAAGAGTCAACATGGGCAGGAAGTAGACAGCCGCAGCCTCCAAGCTTTCTCCTCGCGAGGAAGCCACCACTAGCGCCGTCACCGTTGAAGAAGAGCTTTCAGCCTCTCCACCGCCGCCGCCAGCCGAAGCACCCAGCACCATCTCTCCAGCCAGCGCAGCCAGCCACACGCCGCTGAACAGCGTGCCCGCACGCTACTCCGCTGTCGTCCGGGGAGTGTACCGGCGCTCAACGCTTCTGGCCGTCTGCGGCCAAGGCGTCTCGTGTTAGAAACGACAGAGGTCCTACACCGCTAGTCCGCCTCACATTCTTGGACGAGGACGAATACTCGCTGGCCCTCGGCGCAGGATTGCCCTTGTTAGGGCAAACCCTGTCGCTCGAGGCCAGTCGTAGTGTGCGCCCGACTCCGTGCCGACGCTGCTGCCTTTACGGGCATACCGCCGCGTCATGCGACGCCGCACCCCGCTGCCATTACTGTGGCAATGGGACCATCACCTCCGACTGCAGGGCACACGACCTGACACGCCGCCGCCGCTTCTGCGCCTCCTGCGGGGGCAAGGGGCACTTCACTGGCCAGGCCGTCTGCCCACTCGTAGAGCCACGCCGCACATCGCAGAGACACCGCAGAACTTCACACCTACACCGCAGAACATCACTTCATCATGCGACTCGACACAGATCCAGGCACAGCTAGCAGCTACAAACCAACCCGTCCTCGATGTCATCCAGGACCTCCATGTTGAGGTGTTAAACCTTGCTGGCAGGCTCACTGCCCTGGAAGAGCATCTCAGCGCACAGTTCACAGAAGTCGCCAACAGCATCGAAGAATCATACGAAGCCACGATGAGACGCCTCATCAGTAGCATCAGTAGCAACAGCCGCTGCTATGCCGACTACCAAGAGTCCATAAACAACCCGGATCGTCACTACTCAGAAATCACAAAACAACTCACGCAGCAACACCAAGAGGCACTCGTCTACATGGAGGAAAGCCGCAACCAAACGACTGACGCTTTTGACCGACTTCAAGAACTCAACAAACGCATGGAGGGGAATCTACACCATCACATTGACAATCCCGCTTCACTCGCAGTATCTCCTCATCAGCGTGCCGGAGGTAAAGCCCGGGTACGCAACTATCGACGCGGAACGACCATGGACCATCCACACACCGATACCCGGAGGTAGCAGGCCCGGGCTCGGAGCCATCATCACCTGTTAAGTCACCACCGTTCGTAGGTCCCTGCCAGGGCTTCGGCCATGGCAGATACCTATCCACCACAGCGGAGAATTCCGCACATTCACATTAATCACCCACAAGCCGCCGGTTTGCTTAGGCGGTACCGGCCACCATGATCACCATTATGCCCCCATTAAATAGCGCCACAACAGAATTAGATCCTCCTCTTCCTCTTCCTTTTTCCCTTCTACTACCTATATATATTTCTGTTTTTCCTCAGACCTTTATTCCTGTCCCCCCCCCCAAAAAAAGCCTAGTTGGCAGTCGTTATCAAGCTGTCCTGGGTGTTACACTCTTGAAGATGGCAACCACAGAGTTGACCGAAACGTCGGGTGCTAGTAATTTTACCCTTAGACCACGGCCTTCCAGCCCGGAAGATTTTAATGTTTTATCGATAAACTCCGGCCGTGAAAGCCTTCGTACTTATTCTTACAAAATTGTATTTTCCTATATACTTCATTTTAATCGAGTTAAACGTTTCCAAAATTAGCTGCATTACATATTTCGTTACAGATACAAATGGATCAGTGATAGTCAAATGTTTTAGAACTGGACGCTATAGGCTGGCCTTATACACGCTGGTTCTTAAAATTCTACACTCTTTACATAACATCGCAACAAAACAACTGAAAATCGACAGGACTATGGCTAAATATTGAACAATTCGAACCGTTAACAACGGATAGCTGATGCCACTAAAAAGTTATTTGAAATAAATTGTGTGTCTTAAAGAGATCTACATTTCTTGTGCAGTACGTTTTCGTCCATTCCTTAACCTTTACAGTTATGCAAGAGTATACAAAACTCCTTCTGAATGAAGAGGACTTCCTAGGCTATTCCCAGAAAAAGCAATATATACATTTTATTTGCCATGTAAATAACTTTTGATATATGGTTATTTTAATAAAAGTCCTTGGAGCGGATCTTTAGAAAATCAAAGATTTCGAAAAACCTTCCATGTAAATGATAGTTTAGGGTAATGGGACTTTCTTGAAAATCTTGTGTTACATCTTTGGGAGGACTGGACCTAAATACCAGGCTTGGTGTTTATCCGACTTTTTGTTTTACGGTTATTCTGTTCACATATTCTCTCTCTCTCTCTCTCACACACACACACAGACACACACACAGACACACACACACACACACACACGCACAAATACACGCATGGATCTTTTTCCTAAAATCTGATGTGATATATTCACGTGACTACCTCTTCCCTCTATCGTTTATTCGTGGGTGTATAAACTAGCCTTACTGATGCTTATTACTTTCTCTACTACGTATAGTAAGTAGGGGAAGTATTGCATTCCACCCAAAAATTCGATACCGAGATTTCACCGGAAATATGTTTTGAGACTCCCTGAATCCAAAAAAAGCATTTTTGGAAACATGTCCGTGTGTGTGTGTGTGTGTGTGTCTGTGTGTCTGTGTGTCTGTGAACAGCATAACTCAGAAACGAACAGTCGGATAAACACCAAACTTGGTATTTAGGTTCAGTATCTTCCAGAGATGCGACACGAAGGTTTTCAAGAAAATCCCCCACCCCAGAGTACCCTAAACATGGAACATTTTTCGAAAATTTTAATTTTCTCAAAAATGACTCTAACGATTTTGATTAAAATATCATATGTTTAAGATATTTTTATGACAAATAAAATGTATATCTTGAATTTCCTGGGAATGTCTCCAAAAGTATTCTTTATTGTGAACGACTTTTGCATAACTGGTAAACCATAAGAGATAGACAAACTTTTACTACACAAAAAATGTAGATCGCGTTAAAATACACAACTTATATCATATACATTTCTTTTGTTGAGTGAACCGTTTTCGAGATATTGCTTGTTATTTCCTTAAATTTTCCAATACTTATACTTTTTCTCAAATTCGTTATTCATTTTTTTATGTCCTGGACAGGCAAAGAGAATGGAATGCGCCACATAGCAACCAGCGTTAAAATATTTGACTATCGCTTAAAACCTACCATATTCCCCTTGCATCTACATGAATATTACCAATAAGATTGACATCTCGATATCTCGATTAACATGAAGCATATGGAGAATAGGCGTTTGTAAAAATAGATTGTACAAGAGTAGAGAAAGTCATGTGAGTGTAACACATCAGATTTTTTTTATATGTACTTCATTTTAATGCAAATAAAGTTTTGCAGAAACAGCTACATTACACATTTCGTTATAGATACAAAGGGAACAGCGACAGTCAAATGTTCAAGAACTGTATGCTATACGCTGGCCTTAAAATTCCATACAGTTTCATGGAATCACGAGAAACAATTGGATGTTGATAGTACTTGAGAAAAATGACAAAGTATTGAACAATTCGAACCATTAATAACGGATATCTTGGAAATGGTGATGCCACAAAAAAAACTATTTGAAACAAATTGTGTGCTTTAAAGATATCTACATTTTTTGTGTAGTACTTTTTCGCGTATAGTTTAACGTTTAGCTGCTATGGAAGATTATACAAAATTCCTTCTGAATCAAGAGGACCTCACAGGCTATTCCCAGAGAATTCAATACATACACTTTATTTGTCATGTACATATCTTTTATATGTGGTATTTTAATTAAAATCGTTAGAGCCATTCTTGAAAATAAAAAAAAAATTGAAAAATGTTACATGTAAAGGATAATTGGTTTGGGAATTTTCTTGAAAATCTTCGTGTTGCATCTTGGTAGGTAGTGAACTTAAATACCAAGTTTGGTGTTTATCTGACTTTTCGTTTTTGAGTTATGATGTTCACAGACACACACAGAAGCACACAGACAGACACGCAGTGTGCGAATTTCTAAAAATGCTTTTTTTGTATTCAGGCGAAATCTCGGTATAGTGTTTTGACTGGAATGCAATACCTTCTCTACCCATTATGCACTAGTAGAGAAAGTAATAAAATAACTATTATCGACATAGAAAAAAAACGTAGTAGTACGAAAATGACGCAGATGCATAATGGTGAGACACGAATTTTGTGTTCTGCAAATTCAGCTACTTGTTAACTATGGAATTTAGCGATGTGAACATTGTCATTTTGTCTGCCAGTGTCCATAAAGTTAAACATAATGTAATTTAAAGGATGGACAGTAAATTTACAAAGGTGAAAAATGAACTGCATTTCTGAAATGACACTTTCACTAGCAGGGTTGTAACAATATACCGCTGTGCAAGGTGGTAAGTGCATCTTTGAAGAATGAAGGTTTTGAAAATACGAGACGAAGTCGGGTATCTTCACTTCCGAGTTTCTGCAAAGCACTTAACAAATGTGTATTACATAGCATTTTTTCGATGACAGCGTATAACTGAAATATTTACTGTCAGCGAACTAGTGATCGATTAATCATGCCTAGCAGTGTTGACCAAAGCAGGCAACAACTGAAGGTGAGATGACCGCTTGCGCCGAAATAGTTATACCTATTTAATTGCTGCATGAATTAAATTAGAGGTAAATATTAACAAATAAAGTGAAGTAAGAACTCTAAGATTTAAATGATAAAACTTAACAATCAGATATGATTAAATTGCATCTCTGCAGCAATAAATACACTTATCAATATTTCGAAGATTAAATGCATTTTATTAACGTCTGCGGTAAAAAAGAATCTTGTGTTACATTCACACGACTTTCTCTACCATCTATCCTTTATTAGAGGGTAGGTATACAAACTATTCTTACTAAAGCTTATTTTTCTATCTACTACACTTGAAGCAAAATAAACCTTTGCAGAAATAGTTACATTATACATTTCGTTATAAATACAAAGGGAACAGCGATAGTCAAATGTTTTAGAACTGGACACTATATGCTGGTCGCCTTAAAATTCCATACTGCTTCCATAACATAGCAAGAAACAACTGAAAATCCACAGGACTAAAGAATGACTAGTATTGAAGAATTGGAACCATTGATAACGGATATCTCAGAAAGGCTTGTGTCACAAAAAAAGTTATTTGAAATAAATTGTGTGTTCTAGAGATATTTAGATTTATTGTATAGTACGTTTTCGTCTATTGCTTCACGTTTGCCAGTTATTCAAGATTATACAAAGTTCCTTCCGAATGAAGAGGTGTTCACAGGACGTTCCAAGAAAATTCAAAATATACATTTTATTTGTTATGTAAATATCTTTAATATATGGTATTTTAATCAAAGTCATTAGAGCTAGTTTTTAGAAAATCAAACATTTCGAAAAATGTTCCATGTAAAAGGTCGTTAGGATGGGAGATTTTATTCAAAACCTTCATCTCGCATGTTTGGAAATATTGAACTTGAATGCTAAGTTTGGTATTTACCCGATTTTTACTTTCTCTGCTACGTATAGTAAGTAGGGGAAGTATTGTATTCCACCCAAAAATTCGATACCGAGATTTCACCGGAAATATATGTTTTGAGACCCCCTGAATCCAAAAAAAGCTTTTTTGGAAACATGTCCGTGTGTGTGTGTCTGTGAACAGCATATCTCCGAAACGAACAGTCGATAAACACCAAACTTGGTATTTCGGTTCAGTATCTTCCAGAGATGCGATACTTTTTTTATTATTTTTTTTCTGGGAGCGGCCCCACACCCACCGCCCCCGGTGACGATCATCCTCGTCTCCCCATGCTGTTAGTATCTAACATGCAGCTATAGGGGGGGTGCTTTGTTAGTAGTGACGTGCTGGTGCGTGTTAGATGAAGTGAGTTAGATGTTCGGGTTCAGGCAGAAGCACCCCGGTTAGAAAAGTTAAGCTACTGATGCGAGCATGCAGAACATGCAAGCGTATCAGGTGGGGTTTACCGGCGCAAGCCATGGCGAGCCCTGGCCGGCGCTCGGTGGTTAGTACGGGTTAGGTTAGGGTGGTAATACTAGGGATGCGTTAAGGAGCTTCGGTTTAAAAACTAAATGGGATGGCGCGAGTGTTAGCATCACGCAGGTGATCGAAGTGAGAGGTGTGGCGGGATTTTATGTTGGGTTACCGATATGCTGTTGCAGTGTTGCTGTCGTGGTGGATGGCTTATAGGTGGTTCCTTTATGGGCTGGTACAGTGGCGGGGCAGACCGTTGTTTTGAAGTTCCTGTTCTGCATGGTTTCCTGTAACTGAAGACGTATTAATAGTGTGTGAGTGAGACAATGTTACAAAATTATAGGGGTATGAGACGGTGTAGGTATTCAAGGACCTCCTCAATAGGTACTTCATCTGACAGGTTGCGGTCAAACAGGGCTAATGGTTGTTTGTGTTTGTTGATGGTGGTTTCATAGGTGCCTAGTGTTTGGATGAGTGGGTGTTTGCTTGTGGTGAAGTTGGTGTACAGATCGGCTGCTAGTTTCTTTATGAATTGTTCGATGGTGTGCATCCTGAGTTCTTGGTGGAGCAGTTTGGAGGGTGCAAGTTGCGGTACCTTGGCTATAATACGGAGGATTTTGTTTTGGACGGATTGCAGTGTGTTGATATGACTTTTGGCTGCGTACCCCCAGACGGGGGCCGCAGAGGTGAGTATGGGTCGGAGTAGAGTCTTGTAGAGGGTGAGGCCTAGTTGAATCTGAAGGTGCTATTGTAGTTGATAAGAGTGTACAGTTTGCATAGATGTGCATTGCATTTTCTGCGGAGGGTATGTATGTGGTCCTTCCAGGTGAGACCCTGGTCCATTGTGACGCCTAAGTAGGTGACGGTGGTGTTCCATGGTATGGGAATGCCAAAGAGTTGCATTGGCGGCTGCGTTCGCGCATGGTGTTTATCCATGGCGGTGTTTAACTCGTTTGGTGAAGATTATTGCTTGTGACTTGGTTGGGTTGACTTTGATGCGCCATTTGGTCAGCCACTCCTCATATGCTGAAAGCGCTCGCTGAAGGCGAGAGTTAATGAAATTTAAGTCACCGGACTGTGCCATTACGGCAGTATCATCTGCGTAGAGTGAGAGGAGCGTGTTGTTAGTTTTTGGGAAGTCATTCATGTATATTGTGAAGAGGACCGGCCCCAGTACGCTTCCTTGGGGGATTCCGGCCAAGACTCGGCGTAGTGTGGAGAGAGAGGAGTTAACAGAAGACTGAAATTTGCGGTTGTGTAGGTAGTTAGCAACGAGCTTGAGTGCGGTGTCTTGAAAGTTGTATTGGCTGAGCTTGCGCAGTAGTCCCTCGTGCCATACCCGGTCGAACGCCCGCTCAAGGTCAAGAAATATGGCACCTGTGGTTTTTCGTGTATTAAAACCCTGCGTGAAGTGTTCGGTGGTACGGAGGAGCTGCAATGTGGTGGAGTGTTTGGCGCGGAAGCCGAATTGCTCTGGTATTAGGATGTCGTGTCGCGCAAGATGTGCATTTAACCGTTTGAGTATGACTTTTTCAAGTAGTTTGCTCAGAGAGTTGAGTAAGCTAATGGGTCGATAGTTGTGAGGGTTTGTGTTGTCTTTATTCTTTTTAGGAAAGTGCAGGATTTTGGCGGTTTTCCATTGCTCAGAGTAATTACGAAGGTTTTCAAGAAAATTCCCCCACCCTAGATTATCCTTTACATGGAAAATTATTCAAAATTTTAATTTTCTCAAAAATGACTCTAACGATTTTGATTAAAATATCATTGTTTAAGATATTTTCATGACAATTGAAATGAATATCTCGAATTTTCTGGGAATGTCTCCAAAAGTATTCTTCATTGTGAACGACTTTTGCATAACTGGTAAACCATAAGAGATAGACAAAATTTTACTACACAAAAAATGTAGATTGCGTTAAAATACACAATTTATGTCATATACATTTTTTTATTTAAGTGAACCATTTTCGAGATATTGCTTGTTATTCCCTTAAATTTTCCAATGCTTATACTTTTTCTCAAATTCGTTATTCATTTTTTGTCCTGGTAATGCAAAGAGAATGGAATACTCCAAACAGCAACCAGCTCTTAAAATATTTGACTATCGAGTAAAGCCTAGCAATTCCCCTTGCATCTACAAGAAAATTAGCAATACGATTAACATCTCGATTAACATGAAGCATATGGAGAATAAGCGTTTGTAAAAATAGTTTGTACAAGAGTAGAGAAAGTCATGTGATTGTAACACATCCGATTTTGCATTTTTGAGTTATGCTCTTCACACACACACACACACAGACACACGGACCTTTTTCTAAAAATGATTTTTTCTGGATTTAGAAGGGCTCAAAACATATATTTTAGATGAAATCTTGATATAAAATTTTTTAGTGTAATGCAATACTTCCCCTACTTACTATACGTATCTGAGAAAGTAATAACAGCAGGCCGAAAAACACATTCGTCTCAAGGTTGACACTTAAATGAGAATGCTTTATGTTCCTGCCCTGAATTATTTTCTTTAATGACTGGATTTATGTTAATGCTTTCATATTACGTCTGAGCGCTGTCTGGCAAATCTGGGACATGAACTCTAGCACCTTGTGTAACACTTTGTTTGACCTCGAAACTTTTACATAATGTTTACATACACATCTCCATGGGAGACAAAAGAGAGTAGTAGCTGATACACTTATGCTCACGTGTCTGTCCCGTGGATGTTATCGTCTGTCTGAAGATCACTAACACCTTTGTTGCATAACAGGACGTTCACTCTACATAGGTGAACCACGTGGTTAATCCATTTATTGATGTCTACACGCATTGCAATGACAGGCTTGACCGGTTCATTGAAGCAGTTTGCTGTAGCGACAGCAGGGGACCCGTTTTTGTGTGTTCCCGGCTACCTGAGTAATTTCATATTTTTAAACAGAAGAATATTTAGAATTCCAACACATGAATTCGTTTCCAAGGAAAACAAATCTTCTTTTTCTTCTCCTACAATTGATTATCCTCCTCTTTAAATGAGTTACACCCCAAGAATTTACGCTTGGGGTCAGAAGCCTTCGAGGACAAGCAATTTCTCGATTATAGCATATTCAGGATGGGTGATCAGGATAATGACTGGTAGAAAGTAGGATGTGTGTGTCGGAGGGGTACACCTCGCCACTGCGATCAATTTGATCTATCGTGACAACACACCCCCCCCCGGGATGCAGGGATGAGGTGAAGAAGGTCCCAGGTCCCCAGGCAGACAGACCCACACAGACACGCAGAAGTCCCTTTATATTTGCAGTTTGAACACCCGCGCACCAGTAGAGGAGAACAATCCCGAGAGATGGCGACGAAGCGGCCTTAACGGGCGGGACAACGCACCCTGGCGTTCACGGGAAAAATCGGAGAGAATGCACAAGGAACTATGCCATCTGCCGACACCGCCAGCACCGTGGGACCGAAGACGTATCTGAAACGTGAGAAGGAGAGATGAAATGAGAGGAAATTGGGAAAGCAGAAAATAGTCGTGGTATAATGCTTACACCACCCTGCCTTCGCCTAGGCGACCAAGGGAAAAACACGAAGAACTCCATGGTCAAAATGGGCGGTCATGGTTCATTTATATGGCTATGTTTCGTCACAAAATAACAGATATTGGAATACATAGAGAAACCCGATTTTACACACACACACACACACACACACACACACACACACAATTCCCTTGCATGTTACTAACATTGCAAACAGCGCATGCAGAGAGATATAGGAATGCCATAAAGGTAAAGGTATGTATTACGGGGGGACCCGAAACCGGGGCAGAACACCATACCCAGGCCAGTCGGTCCCGTGTGTTTCCAACGTGACCCCTGGGAGGGATGGATAAGGGGAGAGATCCGAAGGGCGACCATAATCAGAATGCCGACGGGCGTAAGAATAGACGGGATCCCTAACATTACCAGATAGAACGCATCCGACGCCGCTCGCTCCCAGCTCACAAGCCAACAACCTCCAGAGTCCCAGGAGCGCAGCACCACGCTGAGGAGAGACCTAACTGAGCGGTACTGCAGCGACGCCAGGGAGGAAACCTTTACAGAGTGCAAGCCACCGCTCAGCCACAACCCGCCGGACACCGTCGCCTGGTCCTACAACCATGAAACAGATAACAAGGAAGATGATGGGTACAGGAAATGTGGGACAGAAGAGGCTTCACCTGTCGACTTGGGAAAACCACAAACAAAATTCTGATGTGTTACATTCACATGACTTTCTCTACTCTTGTACAAACTATTTATACAAACGCTTATTCTCCATCTACTTCATGTTAATCGAGATAAACATTTGCAGACTCTATCTTATTGCTAATTTTCTTGTAGATGTAAGGGGAATATATATTTACAAGGGCAATATAGAAATACAGTAGCCTTTAAGCACATACATATCTCTTAATAGCTGGTTGCTAGGTGCAGCACCATTCCCTTTGCCACAGATTAATACTCTTTGCATATCCAAGGCAAAAAAATGAATAACGAATTCCCATTTTAGAAAATAAGTATTGAAAAAATTAAGGGAATAACAAGCAATATCTCGAAAATGGTTCACTCAACAAAAAAAATGTATACGACATAAATTGTGTATTTTAACGCGATCTACATTTTTTGTGTTGTAAAAGTTTGTCTATCTCTTATGGTTTACCAGTTATGCAAAAGTCGTTCACAATAAAGAAATAGCTACATTACACATTTCGTTATAGATACAAAAGCAACAGCGATAGTCAAATGTTTAAGAACTGGACGCTATGTGCTGGCCTTAAAATTCCAAACTCTTTCCATGCAAGCGCGAGAAACAACTGAAAATCGGCAGGACTTAAAAGAATGAACAAAGTACTGAACCATTAATAAAATATATCTCGGAAGTGGCTGATGTCACATAAAAGTTATTAGAAATAAATGGTGTGTTTTAAAGAGATCTAAATCTTTTTGTACAGTGCGTTTTCGTTTATCACTTAAATGTTTACAGGTTATACGAGATTGTATAAAAATGTTTCCTAATAAAGAGGTCTTCACGAGCTGTTCCTAGAAAATTCCAAATATGCATCTTATTTGTCATTTAAATATCTTTAATATATGGTACTTTAATTAGAAAATAAAACATTCGAAAAATGCTCTATGGAAAGCGTAATTGGAGATGGAAGTATTTTCTTGAAAATCTTCGCGTCGCATCCTTAAAGGTACTGAACTTAAATATCAAGTTTGGAATTTATCCGACTTTTCGTTTTTGAGTTTGCTGTTCACAGGCACAGAGACAGACACAAAGAAAGATGGACATACAGACGCATACAAGGATGTGTATCTAAAATGTTCTTTTGGGCACAGGATGGCTCAAAACATATACGAGTATTTCAGGGAAACCTCGGCATCGAATTTTTGGGTAGAGTACTTGCTATACGTGGTAGAGAAACTAAAAGGATATCTTTATAACTATAAACTTTCATAAATTTAATTGTGTTGTCTCAAACGTTGATTGGTATATTTTTGTCGAGAATAATTTATTCTATTTTTTCGGGGTGTTGTTGTAACTACTTCAGTTACAGTTCGTATGTTGATTTCAGGTGCTGGTGGGGGTGATAGCCAACCTTTCCTCCATCGCTCCCGGCATGAACTTGGGCTTCTCTGCCGTTGCGTTGCCAGCGATGAAGTCCGCTAATCATACTCCACAGGTAACCGAAGAAGAGGGCTCTTGGATAGGTAAGTATTGGACTTTCACCAAGAATATTTCTATTCAAACACTTCTTTACTTGTGAATGACAGTGCTTCAAGGTTCATAAATGTCCTATCTCATGCTGGCATTCAGCTGCCGCATTTACAGTTCATTCATCCGTTTCCCAACATTTATTACTTTGTCTTCCAGCACCTCTGAGTAAAGATTTTCCACCCAAAAATTTTATATCGAGATTTCACCGGGAATATGTGCATTGATGCCCACTGAATCCAAAAAGTAAAACTTTTTCTGGAATAGCTCCGTGTCTGTGAGTGTGAACAGTATAACTAAAAAAGGAAATGTAGGATAAATACCAAACGTGGTATAAATCCCCACCCCAAACTACCCTACACATGGACAATTTTTCAATTTTCTCCTCAAAAATGGCTCTACGATCTGGATTAAAATATCTTATATGTAAGGTATTTACATAACAAATAAAACGTATAGCTTGAATTTTCTGCGAATAGCCTGTGAAGTCTTCTTCATTGGGAAGGAATTTTTTATAATTTTGTATATCCCGAAAACAGGAGATCGACAAAGACCTACTACAAAAAAAATGTAATCTCTTTAAAAGATACAATTCACCTAATATAACTTCTTTGTAGCATCAGGCATTTCCGAGAGTTCATTATTATTAACTTGAATTTTTCAACACTTTTCGCATTTCTATTTTATATATCACATAACTAGTACGTAGAGTAGGTTTTGCATTCCACCCAAAAGTTCGATACGGAGATTTCTCTGAAATTATACGTTTTGAGGCTGTCTGAATTAAAACAGGAAGTAATTTTAGAAAAGGTCCGCGCGTGTGTGAACATCATAACTGAAAAACGAAAAGTGGGTGAGCGAGGTGACCATGCGACAGGTCCAGCACGACTGTCCATCTATCACAAATTTCTCGTTTAACAGTTCATGTGTACTTATTGCAAAATGTGGTGATGCCCATCCTGCTGATACCAACTTTCTTTTTTCATATTGAAGGGAATGTTTTTCAAGAGGGAAGATAATTCTTGATTAACAAAATGACAGTATGATTCAGCAGTAACTGTGCCTTCAAGGAAGTAGAGACTAATGACAAAGTTATCAGAGTTCAACACCAACATTCATGACCAAACGATGCTGAAAAGACACAATTCTCATCCATTTTGGGTTTACAGGTGCCCAGTAATGTATATTATGCCTATTAATATGTCCAGTATTTGGGAATATTGCTTCATCTTAAAATAATATGCTTAACAAGAGCGAACTGCAATTGCATTACGTAACCGCCTACAAAGGACAACTTGAAGCTGAAGCTCTTCTTGTTGCAAATCCCTATGATAAGGGTGGTGGAGCTGCTAGTTTAGTGTCCACTGTGCTGAAATGGAGTAATCCCTACCTTAGCCAGTCCACATTGTCTTATCTGTGGAGTTATTGCTACAGAGCCAAGGATACTGATAGCATTTTCGTCATTCAATTTGAGTTTATGCTTTTAATCAACTCTTGTTCTTTACGTTTCTATACAGGTTATATAAGTTAGACAACAAAGGGGGGGGCACCTCACGCACTGTGACCTATTGCCAGCCACCTGAGTTCCTTGTGACGCTACCTGTTGGCGTCTTCCGGGATGAAATTATCTAACGCGTAGTTTAGGGTGCTTGAAGTGTTTTCGGTGTAGGTTGCGCCTTTCCTCTAGATCTATTGTGGCAATTACCCCGCAGGAGAAAGGGATGAAGAGAAACAGCCACAGGAGGCTACATGCCGCAAGCAGACATGCCAAAGAGACGCGCGGAAGTCTATGACAGTTCTAGACTCGAAGACCTGTCCCATTACTTGAGCTGCCTAGAGAGGGCGATGAACGTCTCGTCGACCAAGCAGCTCTCTGGTCCACGGGGAGTACCTGGGTTTACTTAAACCAAAATAACACGAAAACTTATTGCTTTTAGTGAAACTGGCCTAACTCGGCTGACTGTACAGTTTAAGATTACCGTTTGATCGTATCTTCCCCCTGTCATTGGGCACTGAGCTGGTTTCAGTTATCTTCCCCTCCCTCTCCCACACCACTGCTGCACAATGACTGTTCCATGGGTAGGCTAGTGTGCTATGCAGCTTCAACCAGTACCTGTGCAGTCAGTTGACGACGACCGTTTTAGCATAAGAATAAAACATTCATATTTTACATTATTAAATTTGAAACTAATATCTCTTAGACTTCCATAAGAAGTTAATGATTTTGAAATTAGGATTAACAAAGGGCTGCAAACGAGCTCCTGCTTAGGTATACTTTCCGTGTAACTGTGTGTGCCTGAACGTGATCACATATTCTTATGTTTACAGCCAGTCTGGCCTCTATATCGACACCAGTGGGATGTTTGCTGTCCGGGCCATTACTTGATGCCCTGGGTCGCCGCCTGACGCTAGCCGCCATAAACCTGCCCGGCCTAGTGGGCTGGATACTTTTAGCAACGGTTCCTCACAACACTACATCATCACGCTTCCTGCCTCAGGTGTACGCCGGGCGTCTTTTCACTGGCTTCTCCACTGGCATGGCTAGCGTACCTGCCACGGTACGTTTCCTCATGAGCAGGCTAAGGATCCGGGACACGTTAGCAACCAATGTATGTGCAACGTTACTATAGAGTTCCTTAAATACAGTACTGCTGATGTAAACAAAGACGCCAATGCGCTACCGTATTTGCTGCTGTAAACAGTAGTCTAGTGATGGTGGAACATTAACTAGGGCACATGCATCGGAATGAGAGACAAAGGTATTGTACTTGTAGTCACGAAGCGGATTGTACACGACCTCTCAGCTAAACAACATCCCAATGTGACACTTCACTCCACCTTACTCGATGCACAACAAGCTTCACTTCACTCTCTGTTGTCCCGGATCCTTAGCCTGCTCATTGCTCATGAGTAACATTTGCTTAAATATAAGTATATATAAGTGTACATATAGGGTGAACCAGAACCCCATCGACAAACTTTCAGATGTTGTTAGCGAATACCTTCTGAGAATTTTGGTATAAAGAAACCATGGTCTCCTGCGATGGTAATAATGTAATTATGATTTATTATGTTTGTTACTCCAATCACTCTTGTTTCTGTGAAAATACCTTCACAACAGTGAAGAAGCCTGTATAATATGCAATAATCAAAACGTACAACACACATCACAGAGTAATGCAATATCCCGCAGACAAAACACATACACTTTTATCACAGTGTGTTCAATCCGATCTGTCAGTGTACAGTACCGTACGTACACTTGCAGAACTGTTCCCTTACATATATTATTGAAAATGTAGACCACTATGATCAGGGCAGAGTATACAGCGATGCACATCGACTGTCTTACACGCTCAAGCATTCCAGGTGTTTGGCGTACTACTTCTGCGGCTGTGATAATCTTAGAAAGCAAGTCCACGCGAGTATCGACCGGAGTCTCGTAAACTAGGCACTCCAAATGCCCCCAGAAGAGGAAGTCCATTGGTTTCATGTCTAGTGACAGGTCTGACCATTGAACAGGACCACCGCGACCAATCCATTATCGCCCAAACTGTACATCAATTTGGTTCTTAACATCGAGTGCAAAGTGTTCCGGCGCCACGTCATAAGTTGAATTCTCAGCGGCACATCTTCTAGAAGCTGTTGGAGGACATGTTGAAGGAACGTTTTGTACACGACTCCGTTTAGTGTATAAGGAAGTATGCAAGGTCCAATCACAAAATCTTTGACATCAGTCCATGCAATCCTAGCAAACTGCTGTGGATAGCATCGACACACCTGAGAGTGTGGATTTTCGTAATGCCATACATGGCTATTCCTACTGTTAAACATACCCTCTCTTGTAAACTTGGCCTGATCTGTAAACAACACCAAAGCAGAACAATTGCGATTTTCTGCAAATTGCTGTAGAAACCACTTTGCAAACTCCACTCGAAATGGGAAGTCTATTGGCTACAATGACTGAACTTTCTGTGAATGATACGGGTGCAATTGTTGTGCAGGTACGACTCTCAAAACAGTTGATTGGCTTGTATTCAGAGTTCGTGCAACGCGCAGCTGTAGGATTGTCACCAAACGCGCGTGTAACGAATTCTCTTCCAGATCGGGTATTCTGGCATATTTTGCATGGCCAGTATCTTCCATTCTAACACGGAAGGATCCAATTTCTTGAAGATCCTATGTGCAGATGCAAAAGTACTGTAATGTGGTTCTGTCGGTGCTGGGACAGCCCAGCATAGCGTTGTCGTGCCGCTCTTTCACTGTATTCAGTGAACCCATACACGAGGTGCATATCGGGCAACCCTTCATCTTAAAACCTATTCATTGCTGTGTTGCTATCCATTGTTAACGCACAAATGACTGCCGCAAAAAAACTCCTAGACAGAACCGGGCAGTACTGAATGTAGACTTGAGGACGAGTTATCAACAGCAGATATCACGAGTGAATGGATACAATTTGTTTACAAACAAGACACACAGCGCATACCGTCGACATTTGCACTGTTGTCCAGTATTTATTTTCAGTGCAATACAGATACAAAGCTAAATGGGGCAAGAAACCAAACGAAATGCAGTTACTCTGTAACGAGCCGTCGGAGACCGTGAGTCCCTTGTACCAAAATACTCAGAATGTATCCCTAAACCTCTGAAAGTTTGTTGGTGGGGTTCTGGTTCCTCCTCTATACATATAAATTTACATTACCTTCTGTAGGTAGGGGAGTGGTCGTAAAAGAACTACCAGGGCGCTTCAGTCGCTAATAGAGTATTCATGTTTTGTTGTTGATATTATTATTATTATTATTATTATTAAATTAGTTCCCCGGCGACCGCCTACTATGACCGACGGTTCTTTCAGGGGTTTCCATGGTCGTCAGGTGAATGCTGGAGTGGCTTCTTTCATCCCTTGAATTTTCTGTCCCTTCATTTCGTTCCGTTAATAATTTCATTCATCCTTCATCCCGTTTGGTCTATTTCAGGGTTGAAAGTGTTGGCGATTGTGTTTCGGTGCATGTGGGAGGAAAAAAGGAATGATCTCTGTAAACTTTTTTATCCCAAGGGCTTCCGCTGGTTGCCGGGGTATAAGGACCGACCTTTGGGGAGGCGTTGAACCTTGTGTGGGACGAGTCTCCGGTCTGCTTGTCTGTCTCTGGGGGCGTCTCAATCTGGAAACTGTAGGGACAGTGTCATTGCTGTGTCGTCCTCATCTCTCCCTCCCGGGAGCACTTCCTCGTGGAGCGTCGGTACAGTATCCTTATACGCGGATCGCTGCCCATTCCCCTCCGCTTCTCAATCCAAACCTATTATTATTATTATTATTATTATTATTATTATTATTATTATTAATATTACCTCTGCTATAATATTAATTATTCACACTTCTCAATAAATAGCATCAAAGTGAAACGTATAGTTGATTGGTCAGCAATGAAGTGTAAATTAGTTGAGGGGCAAAACCTCCCTACTTTACATAATTTTCTCCTTCAGCATCTCATTTCTGCTACGTATGAGCTCATGAGTTGCTAGTAAAGACATTATTAGTTTTAAGTAAAAATAAGGAGGTGCTCCCAAGGGACAGAGGAAGTACTGAGGCGGCGACCTGGTACGCCCTGTCATCACTACACCACTGTATATAGGTATACACCACGCTGAATGGGTCAACAATACCTACAAGAAGGTGTGGTAATTGACCGTACATTTACTTAAGGGTAAACGCATAAAGGCACATAATTCCCCGATAGTTTAATCTCTGTATAAATTCTAAACAAGCCTTAATGCTCTTTATCAAATCTCTATCAAGAGGTATATAAACGTGTATTCAGATTTGTTCCTTCAATATAATTAATAAAAAAAAATGATGTGTTACACTCACATGACTTTCTCTACTATTGTATAAACTATTTTTACAAACTCTTATTCTCCATATGCTTCATGTTAATCGAGATGTTAATCTTATTTCTAATTTTCTTGTAGATGCAAGGGGAATATGGTAGGCTTTAAGCGATAGTCAAATATTTTAAGAGCTGGTTGCTATGTGGAGCATTCCATTCTCTTTGCATGTCCAGGACATAAAAAATGAATAACGAATTCCCATTTGAGAAAAAGTATAAGTATTGGAAAATTTAAGGGAATAACAAGCAATATCTCGAAAATGGTTCACTCAATAAAAAATGTATAGGATATAAATTGTGTATTTTAACGCGATCTACATTTTTTGTGTAGTAAAATTTTGTCTATCTCTTATGGTTTACAAGTTATGCAAAAGTCGTTCACAATGAAGAAGACATTTGGAGACATTCCCAAAAATTCAAAATATACATTTTATTTGCCATGAAAGTTTCTTATGTATATGATATTTTAATCAAAATCGTTAGGGCTATTTCTGAGAAAATTAAAATTTTCGAAAAATGTTCCACGTAAAGGGTAATCTGTGATGGGGGATTTTCTTGAAAACCTTCGTGTTGCATCTCTGGAAGATACTGAATCTAAATACCAAGTTTGGTGTTTATCGGACTGTTCGTTTCTGAGTTATGCTGTTCACAGACACACACCAGACACACACACGGACATGTTTCCAAAAATGCTTTTTTTGGATTCAGGGTGTCTCAAAACATATATTTCCGGTGAAATCTCGGTATCAAATGTTTGGGTGGAATTCAATACTTCCCCTACATGCTATACGTAGTAGCGAAAGTAAAAAGTACAAGAGAAGGGCAAGAATCTTTTAAAAATGTCAAGATTGGAGAGGAACGGGCACGGTGGCCACTTAAGCAGAATAGTCTTGTTCACTAATTTGTATAAATTACCAAAAATAAATTAAACGCATGGAAATATTGTTTTGATGTTTTTTATTTTCAGAAATAAACATTGCATTTCCATAACGCGAAAAGTACTTTTGATCGGACTGTGCGCGCGAAAAGGTAATTTAAAAAAATCTGATGTGTTGCATTTACATTACTTTCTCTTCCTTCTGTCGTTTATTAGTGGCTATTCAAACTATTCTTAGGAAAGCATATTTTTCTATCTACTTTATTTTAATCCAGATAAACGTTTGCAGAAATAGCTACATTACAGTTAGTTATAAATGCAAAGTGAACAACGATAGTCAAAAGTTGAAGAACTGTACGCTGTATGCTGCCTTAAAGTTCTATACTGTTTCCATGCAATCGCGAGAAACAACTGAATGTTAAAAGGAATTTAAGAGAATGACTATGAGATGACAATTCGAACCTTTAATAACGGATATCTCAAAAATGGCTTTTGTCATAATAAAACTTATTTGAAATAACTTGCGTGTTGTAAAGAGACTACATTTTTTGTGTAGTACGTTTTCGTCTATTGCTTAACGTTTACCAGTTATACAAGATGATACAAAATTCCTTCCGAATGAAGAGGAATTCATAGGCTATTCCCAGAAAATAAATATGTTTAATATATGTTATTTTAATGAAAACCGTCAGAGCCGTTTCATGACAAATAAAATGTATATCTTGGATTTTCTGGGAATGTCTCCAAAAGTATTCTTTATTGTTAACGACTTTTGCATAACTGGTAAACCATAAGAGATAGACAAAATTTTACTAAACAAAAAATGTAGATCGCGTTAAAATACACAATTTATGTTATATACAGTTTTTTAGTTGAGTGAAGCATTTTCGAGATATTGCTTGTTATTCACTTAAATTTTCCAATACTTATACTTTTCCTCAAATTGGAATTCGTTATTCCTTTTTTTGTTGCAAAGAAAATGGAACACTCCACATAGCAACCAGTTCTTAAAATATTTGACTATCGCTTAAAGCCTACCAATTCCCGTTGCATCTACAAGAAAATTAGCAATAAGGCTAATATCTCGATATCTCGTTAAACATGAAGCATATGGAGAATAATCGTTTGTAGAAATAGTTTGTACGAGAGTAGAGAAAGTCATGTGAGTGTAACACATCAGATTTTTTAATTCGCGGTGCCTCAAAACATGTATTTGAGATGAAATCTGAAGCAGTATTGTTTACACATATGCATTAATTAAACAAAGCCTCAGCCCAAGCAATAATTAAAAGTGTCAATGACTTACAAGTCAACTAATTTTCTTGCATTCTTGTTGTTTATGTAATTTAGCAGTGTTTATATCTAAACTGATAGAAATATTGTAACTTTGTTAGAAATGAGTTTACTGTTGTGCCAGGGGTAACAATCTCAAAGTAATTTATGACAATTAACGATTATATAAGCACGGTCTGGCGCAAATATCGATATAGAATTTTTGTGTGGAATACAATACCATCTGAGTCTACTGGGTGTGTGGTAAAGAAATTAAAAGTACATTTTATGGATTCAGGGGACCTCAGAACATGTATTTCCAGTGATATTTCGATATCGAATTTTTGGGTGGAATATGCCTATATGCCTACTAGGTACGTGATAGAGAAAGTAAAAAAAAGTGTTTAGAAAAAAAAAGAAAGGAAGTATTTTCTTCTGTGGCTGCCGTGATTTCATCCAATAGGAGGGCTATTGGAATAACTTCACGTTACTGCCTCATTTCAAGTTATTGAATCGTTACTCCATGCCAAATAGACAGCTGATTCCTTGAATTATCAGAAAATTACTTAATAATGAAAGTTATAAATTGCTCTTTTTTTAATGATGCAAAGATTAGGAATTTATGGAGAAATAAAATTATGAACGGGTAATGGGAAGATTACTGTGTGGTAGATAATTCCTAAATAATAATAATAATAATAATAATAATAAACAATTTCATAAAAACAATTCGATTCACGTGTATTTAAATTATTCTATGTGTATGGCTTGTAACATGAGAATGCACATGAATATTTCTTAAAACTGTGTAATTATGCAGGAAAATAATTACAAATGGAGAAATGTAAATGCTCTGAATTTGTATTCAAGCCTGTTTGTTAACTATCATAGTTATATAGGATGTTGAAGAGAGACCTTTTTCACAATTTAAGCATTATAAACACGTTGTTATTGTGCTCAATGTTATACTGGCTCATTGTGACACACGTGCCAACAATAGTAATGACGGATTTCGTATAGGAATTATGTAATACCGGTATTCCAAGTTGACGTGGCTTATAGAGAAAAGATGAAGCCTTTTGTGGTATTCTTTGCTCTGAGAAATGAATATGCAGAAACCTCTGTACATTATTAAATATAGAATAATAAGATCTTATATTAAAGTTAACTATTTTCCGTGCTGTGCTGATAATAGGATACAGCACAGTCTGTAACACCTGCTCACTTCTCTCCCAGGAAGGGATACATGCAAAATGACTTATCGGACCAACACACCAGCTAATAACAAATGAAATGCATGGAGAGAAGCTAACGTCTCGTTTACAAACATATGAAGACGCTGCCACTTATGTTACCTGTGGATACCGAATTATTTCATGATTTATTTCCTAAAATTTATAATGCTAAGGTTGCATAAAATGTTGTATCCAACTAATGGATAATTTTAATATGGCAATTGTTCCATAAATAACCTACTATTGCCCATCTAAATATTAAATTGAGTATTATTTATGGACGCTCTTTAACTGCTGTGGCCCTTAGCGTATCATTCTATACTGGGCGTGAAAGTCTGGTAATTTTGCTCAGAGGCCTCTATAACAGGCTTGAGGTTCTTTTACGTGCCGTAAATCTACGACCACCGGCTTTACTTCCCTTCCGAAGGAAGCCATGCTAAGGATTTTTACGCCCGAAAAAATCCATCGCCCTCCGACGGGTTTGAACCTGTGACCACTGGTAACACTGGAGGTAATTTGGTAACCACTAGACCACGGAGGATGACATCATCTGAATATGACAACATTTCTGGAAGTCATGTTTCCTCACAGATGACATCCTTGCAGTTGTAGAAGGTGTAAACTTAAAAATAGAAGACTGGTGTGCTGCCTATTTTCTTTGCTTAAGAAAGGGAAAAATGAGAGCTTGGAAATCACTTTAAGAGTAGAAATAGTAGCAACAAATCAGTTACGTTTCTGGGAATAAATTTTGAACTCACACTTAAATGGGATTGCCACTTTAAAATGCTGTGTAAGAGGTTGTCCAAAGGTATTTTTACGCTAAAAAGAATGTAAGTACCGAGGTATTAAGAACATTTATTTTGCTAACATACACAAAAATCTGATGTGTTACACTCACATGACTTTCACCGCTCTTGTACAAACTATTTTTACAAACGCTTATTCTCCATATGCTTCATGTTAATCGAGATGTCAATCTTATTGCTAATTTTCGTGTAGGTGCAAGGGGAATATGGTAGGCTTTAAGCGATAGTCAAATCTTTTAAGACCTGGTTGCTATCTGGAACATATGTCCAGGACATTAAAAACAAACAATAACGAATTCCCAATTGAGAAAAAGTGTAAGTATTGGACAATTTAAACAAATAACAAGGAATATCTCGGAAATGGTTCACTGAATAAAAGAAATTTATATGACATAAATTGTGTGTTTTAACGAGATGTGCACTTTTACCGTAATAAATTTTGTCTGTCTCTTACGGTTTACCAGTTTTGCGAAAGGCATTCTGAACGAAAAACACTTTTGGGGTCATTCCCAGAAAATTTAAGATATACATTTCAGTTGTCATAAAATTATTTTTAACCTATGATATTTTAATCAAAACTGTTTGAGCCATTTTTGAAAAAACAAAATTTTCGAGAAATTGTGCATGCAAAGGGTGGGAGACTTTCTTGAAAATGTTCGTGTCGTATCTTTGAATGATATTGAACCTAAATACAAAGTTTGGTATTTTACGATTTCTTTGTTTTTGAGTTATATTCTTCACAGACACACACACGGACCTTTTTCTAGAAATGCTTTTTTGGATTCAGGGCACCTCAAAACATATTTCCGTTGAAATCTCGGTATCGAATTTTTAAGTGGAATGCAATACTTCTCTACTTACATACGTAGTAGAGAAAGTAAAAAGGCAATATGGGTATTTTGCAACCTTAATAATAGGACTCACTGCAATGCTTTGTTTAAGCATTTTAAAATTTTAACTATACCTTCAATATGTATCTTTAGTGGTTTACTTTGTATTAAAACCAACATTAATCAGTTTGAAATAACGCTTCTGTGCATGGCCATACGTCCTTATATAGACATGATTTAAGAACAGGACAATGTAAATTCACAAATACTCGCGGAAACCTTGTTAAATTTTCTAAAAATAGATACAATGCTTTATGAAACAGTATTACGTATTTAGACTTAAGATATTTTAAAACTAAACTGAAAAAGTTGTTGTTTAACTTGTCAGTACATGAAGGAATTGTTTTATCCCTGTGTAATTTTGGAATGCCATACCGCTATGCAAGAAGTTTGTTTACTGGTAATAAAATAATTCAATTCAATGACTCTTTTGTAATGCTTATATGCTGTTTTCCACTGTTCTCTTTCTTTTAATGAAATTGTATTACAGGTATATGTGTCAGAAACCTCCGACCAGTTAATGCGGGGCATGCTGGTCACGTGGACGTCTATAGCGATGTCTCTTGGCATCCTGGCAGTATATGCATTTGGAGCGGCGCTGCAGACCAAGTGGCGACTCGTCGCTGCTTTGTGCTGTATTCCCATGCTGCTATCCTGTATTCTGGCCCCTATGCTGCCCGAGTCGCCTGTCTGGCTCAATGCACGAGGTCGGACAGATGAGGCGACACACTCTCTACGTCGACTGAGGGGACTCAGAACTGACGACCATAAGCCTACGCCGCCCAGTGTGCAGGTATGGTACTTGATTGAGGGCGAAAATTGTCCAAAAATTACATTTTTAGTTCTTTGAGCAGTCTCCTATTTTATACTTTATATATTAAATTTATTCTTAAAAGTGGCTCTGCAACTGCCATTTTGTACTGTCAATTTTGCACAAAAAAAACTTCTACACACTTTACAACAGAGTGGTAATCTTTGCCCACTTTAGGGGGAGTTTTCCACTACAAATTAGTACTACTGTTAAGTATGGCAAATTCTGAGCTCTGAAGCTTCTTTCTTTTAAATACTATTTCTCAATTTTTGCTTTGAACAGCTTTTTTGTGAATGAATGATATTTTCTAGCATAAATAACCCGTTTTCTCAGAAAGTACTACAAGTGCTAAATTAAATTTCAGAATAATTAAACCAACTTCTAAGTGCTGTTGTGAATTTCATTTTCTGATAATAACATGGTTACTGTAATTAACCTATAGGCTTCCTCTACTATAACGGGGCAGTTATAGTTAAGGAATTTAAGGAATACCTTAATAAATGGAGAAGACATCTTTGAAAGGATGGGCACGAATAGGTTACCAAAAAACTAGATACCGTATGTTCAATGACGTTTCAGCTATTGGGTGCGTGACTTATCTCTCAGGTAAAGCTTTAGCTGGTGGAAGGGGTACACAGTGTGATGAACTCCTGCCGCGCGTGACGCGTCCAGTGAAAACATACAATAGTCTTTCACCATCGCGCGTCTTTACCCCTCACTTGCCTCAGACCAATTAAACACTCCCTCTTTCCAGTAGCTAAACCCCTACCTGCTTGGAAGGGCTTCCCCATCCATTAGCAACCTTGTCACTGAACAGACAGTGCACTTACAAACCCCACGGCAGAAGAAATCAAGGCAGACCGAGAGCAAAATGAAAGAATCAGTTGTGACTCGAAACCGGCATTAGTTTCCCAAGCCTTGATTAGGAACAAGAAGAAGAAGAAGACGACGAGTGATCGTAAAAGGCATGCATCGACATCCTGTAAACATTTCAGTACGATATCCCAAATAACTTCTGTGCTTATGGGTCGTTCATTTAACAGATTTAAGATTAGCGGGATAGGGCTTTCAAACTGCCCTTAACTTATATATCAAGTAAGAATAAACCTTATTAGGCAAGCAGTGTGCATTAAAACTGTGATTTATTGAGAGTGTAAAACGGGGTTCAATAATTAACAAAACTATTCACTACTCTACTACAAACAATGTTGAGTAAGCATGCACTTCGGAATTAGGAAATACATAGGAGATGCATCTTAAAAATACCGTCAGACTATAATTCCAGTTAAACACTTTATAAAGAACGCCAGAGTCGTTATTAATCCTAAACGTTGGAGAGTAAAACTCTGGAAACTCCTCAGAAAACTTTGATGTGGCTTACAGACTGACTCAGGAACAGGATCCGGAGTGTATGGCATAAGAGCAAGTTGCAAAAGCTTCTTTACCTTATATAAATATGCTACTGTTTTTGAAACAAAAATGTATACTATTATTCAATGCATACATGAACACATAAGGAGAGCTTACACTGGTAAACAGATCCTTAGTTTCTCAGATAGCCGGGCTGCACTTAAGGCTCTAAGTAGTCATAAGGTAACGTCAGGACTGGTTTTAAACTGCCTAAACAAGCTTGGCAGAGCAGAATGAAGTTCAACTCATCTGGGTGCCGGGCCATAGTGGCATGGAGTGATATGAAAAGACTGATGAACTTGCAAGACAAGGAACAGCTTAACAATTTATTGGGCCAGAGCCGGCTGTAGGAACATATCGATGTTTAGTAAGAAAGGTTATTAACAACTGGTCCAAAGTAGAACATCATAAAACCCGCCTTAAAACTCCAGGAAACAAACATGATAAACTATTTATTAGAAAATTATGTAAGAAAAGAGCTGAAAGCTTAGATAAATATAACAAGACTAAGCTGAGAACAATTATTACATTTCTCACAGGACATGCTCCTGTGAAAAAGTGTCCTAACACAATGGGAGTGTTTCAGGGTAACTTAGATTGTACAAGAAATAAACTGAAACAGCCCAACACATATGTGCTCCTGTGAGGCCTAGGCTCACAAGAGATATATTGCTGTTGGGGAAATGGGGAAATGTTTTTAGAACCAGAAGAATTACAAACCATATCTGTTATGAGACTGTATTCCTTGGTAAAGGGTGCAGGCATAATGAATTGGCAATGAGGAAATCTGTATCGAACAAGACAAGACAAGCATGCACATCCCTTTCCAAGGAGATGGTTAACAGTTGCATTATTATTCCGAGACATTCCAAACAGTTCTGTGCAAACTTAATTCAAGTGCTTAATTCTTTATTTGGTTACGAAATATTGAAATAAGCTACGAAAATTAGTAACTTCACATTAGTATATCAGTTAAAACCAGTTTCATTAAATCCAAAGTTTATGTGGAATCCTGGCAGATAGAAATGCAAAGGGTTGTTCTAAAGTCAGTTATCAGTTTTAGTTGGCTATATGTTTTGGAAAATTTTAGACTGTAAAAATAATAACAAGAGTTTCTTCATAAAAATAGGATTTTATTACAACATAAAGAAACAAGTGCAATTTAAATATGAACACCAGCATGTTGTTCAATAAGAACTTGCCTTTCTTCTATGCTATAAACAAAATTATTTAGTGCTTTCCTCAGAATGTTCTCAATAATCCCGATATCGATTGTTTCAGTTCTTCACAATTGGTAGGTTTGCTGAGAAACACTTTTCTTAGATTACCCCACAACCAGCCGGATTTATGTCTGGTGACCTAGAAGGGCAAACTGTTCGGAAAAGTCTGTTAAACACACGATCATCAAATGTGTTGAGTAATGGTGTTTTTAGAGAATGTGAGATGGGACGCCATGTTGCATGAAAACTATATTTTAAATTTTGAGATTCTATAATTCGGTGTTACAAAGCTTTGAAAACATTTGAAAAATCGTTCCCGTATACTGTTACCACTTTCCTCTGTCCATTTTTCATTTGTTCACAGAAATAGTGGCCCAATTATGAAATGCGACCTAAAACCTCGCCGTACAGTAACCCATGCATGCAATCCTAGCTTAGGATTATTGTCCGTTCATATCCTATAATTACGAGTGTTTACAGCCCCGTTTAATTCCAAATGTGTCTCACCTCTCCAGAAGATTATGTTTAACCGGTTAAAGTTATTATGAATTTTTGCTATCATTTGCCAAGCGAAAGTGATGCGAATCAGTTATCTTGTTCTTTGAGTTCGGAATTTATTTTTGATTTTATAGGGATAAACTGATACTGTCTTCTAAGTACTCGCTACACAGCTGAATAACTCCTTAGACACTTTGCAAACTTATTAGCATTACAAATATTACATGCAGAGTTTTCGAGATGTTCCTGGACTTGGTGTAAAATTAGAGCTGCGTTCACCTCGTTTTCTACTAATTTTGGTCTACCATTTTCCAGAATAGGTCCCATATCTTAATCCAATCCAAGCGCAATTTTGTTTCCTTTCTAGTACTTGAGGGCATGAAGGGCTAGGAGGAAGACTAGAGACAGCGGTGGCATTAGGAACGCACTGGTGTACCAATCCAAAGGGAATATGAAAAGAACTCTTCGTGTTATTGTGTTTTTTATTGTTTGTTTTTATTGTATTTATTCACATACATTTTGCGATAATAACGTTTTAATATGACTTACAATAATGGAGTTCAATTAATGGAGTTTTTCATTAAAAACTTAATGTGCAAGACTAAGTCAATAAAACTGAGTGGGATAGCTCAGGCGGTTTCGTCTGTGGCCCGCATTCGGAAAGTCTTGGGAGCGATCACGGAGTCCGCCCACTCTGACCCCTGGTTTTTTTGAGTCTTCCCGGGTCGTCAGGCGAATGCTGGAGTGGTTTCTTTCATTCCACCCATTTCGTTCATCTTTCATCCCGTTGGTCGCTCTTAAGGTCGGAAGTATCGGCGATTGTGTTTCGGTGCAACGTGGCAGGGGAAAAGGATGCTGTTTGTAATTCTCTCCGTCTCTAGGTTTTCGGCTGGCTGCCGGGCTATCCGAAACACCTTGAGGGGCATTGGGCCCCCTTTGTGTGGGGTGGGGTTGCCGACTGCCTGTCCGTCTGCCGGGGTATCTCCATCTGGAAGCTTAGGGACCCTGTCATTGCAGTACCGTCGTTTCTGGTTCTGGCCACCCGGTATCTCCTTTCGCCTCACCCTTCCTCCCGGGGACGCCTCCTCGTGAGGCATAGGTACAATATCTACTGTTGATCATGCGAGTCTCCTCCGTCGTCAATCAAATCCAATCCAAGTCAATAAATCAACAAAAATAAGGAGTAGTTACCTAACTTTTAACTTTACAATTCAAAATGAAACTGTGACCGATCTTGTAATATAACATAAACATAACTGCACATACGAGCTCTACTTGTGTTCATAGTTTCTGTCGTCACCTTTAATTATAACTATCCGCGTGAAATATTTCATAGTGTCTTTTGACGTTACATTTCATTTTATAATTATATGCTTGTTTGCTTTGGACATTTCTACCAATTTCCTTACTTGAAACACTATGCCCAGTTTTGGACTGAACTGGCTATACTTTCGCTTTCGTTTATCCGTCGCCCTGCTTTACATGTTTCAAGGAGCACATACGAACTTCTGTTGCGAGCAATACGGGCACGCACCCGAAGCCCGCACTTGCGCTGACGGACATTATTTGTCTTAATCCATGTGACTTCTCAATGAGTATGAATATTGTGTATTACATTCATAATAACCTGACATACAATTCTTAAGCAGTTGATTTCCAATTATCTACACTCAAATCATCACTGCAAAGAATGCAAAACAACAGACGTCAAGGATCATTGACAGGCAGGTAAAGACCGGTCCGAGTGCTGTCCTGTCTACAAACGTCAAAAAACTTTACGAGGAATAGGGGGTGGTTTGTTACCTATGATGTCCGTGCCTATAATTTAGTGACAGCTCAAATTGCTTATATAAGCAGGACACAGTTACCATAGTGTAGCAGGACGATGGTCGTCAACTTTGAAACTGTAGCCTTTGCTTCATATCTGCTATTGATTCTGCTGCCGGTTGCTACAGTGGTTAGCTATGAGATCTTTCTCTCAGGGTATGCGTGGGCGTAGTGTGAAAGATAACACCAGTTTAAATTGACTGAGAAATTTAATGTGATCTAATACTTCAGCTATTAAAGCAATATGCCGACCTTTGAAGATAAAGAATAAAACTGATTTTGAATCTAGCACACTAAACTATAACTGAATTATTATACCTGCTAACCTCTGCAGTATCAGTGTTACAGTTTGAAATAACTGTTTCCGCAATAAAAGAAACTAGAAGCCTAAATTGCGTGAACCGCTAAAATTCTTACCGACAAAATCCCTGTCCGTACCGCTAAGTAACTGATAACCCAACGCGGTCTTTGGCGCTATGAACTGCCGATCACCGTAAAAGACTGTAAGCCCCTCAGGCTGTACACTAAAGGAAAGAAAAAATACGCTACCCCACCAACGTTTCTTTTTTTGCGGCCCAATCTCAAAACTCAAAGTATGCGTATGTGATACTGTTACTCTATAAGCTTTGAGAATGGGCAACAATGAGTAGTGGTAAGCCAAACCAGCTCTCGTAACTTTATATTAAAGTTCAATTAGTAACATATGTAAGTCTGGGTGCGCTCCAACAATGTACATCGTCAGCATCGCGTGTAGGCAGGTGTTGCTACGCCATACGCTAGGATGGATCTCAAGCGAGAGTATTTCCACGCTATGACTTTCTATGACTTTAAAGTCGGTCTAGGGGAAAGAAAATGCCTTGAAAGACTGCATCGTGCATTTGCTGATCCTTGCCCTTCGAATTCACCATTAATGAAGAGGAAGGGATTCCCTCGAAGATGAAGACCGAGCAGGACGGCCGGCTACAGCGACAATGGATGAAAAGCAGTGCGCATGTTGCGGGAAGATTATCGTTGCACATATGGTCAGATTTAAGAAGCCCTAAATTGGATCGGCAGCAGTGAAAACAATCTTGAAAGAAAAACCTGACGTCAGGAAGCTCTAGAGTAGCTGAACCCCCCAGCACCTCACAAATAAGCAGAAACAAGCACGTGTGCAATGCCGAAAGCAAGTGCTTGAAAAATTCAATGGAAGGAGATCCAAAAAGATATTTAACATTGCAACAGGTGACGAAAGCTGGATTTACCAGTATGATCCAGCAACTAAACGACAGTCATCGGTTTGGGTCTTCCCAGGAGAAGATCTCCCAACAAAAGTGAAGCGAACGAGAAGTGTTGCCAAGAAGATGATCTGTTTCTTCTTCTCAGCAAGTGACCACATAGTGAGGATTCCGCTTGATGGACAAAAGATTATTACTGCCAGATGGTACACCACAAAATATCTGACACAAGTGTTCAGTGAACTGAGAAAACGCGTCCTAAGACTGGTCCGCGTGGAATTCTGTTGCACCATGACAACGCCCCTGTCCAGACTACACAAGAAACAACCCAATTTTTGCAGGAGTGAGATATTTGTTCCATCCTCCCTACAGTCCAAATCTGGCCCCATAAGACTTTTTTCTATTCCTCAAACTGAAAGACGAAATTCGAGGTCAAAGATTTGAGTCACCTGAAGCCACAGTAGCTGCATACGAAGCTGCACTCTCTCCAAAGAAGCATGCTTTCAGCATTTGAAAAATGGTTTGAAAGAATGAGACGGTGTATAGAATCCAATGCAAAATTATTTGAAAAGATGCAATGATCAGATCTAAATTTTTAATACTTTATTGCGTCCATTCTCAAAACTTTTGAAGTGACCATCGTACTAGGCGGTACCTCTCCGATTCTAAGAATTTCCTTTACCTTTCTCTTTTACAGAGTTTCTGTCTACGTGATTTTGGAAACCTACTGAAACCAAAGCTTAACAGCTTTCAAGGAATCTTTATACTTACGCGTTCGCTCCTCAGTTATTACTAATGATTTTGTTTGCTAGTTACGTTTTTCTCCGGATAAATCCTTTGAACTCAAGATTATTATATTGATTTAATATACGGAAATTGTTTATTGCAATTATTTCTCTATCTTACTATTATTTCCTTATTTCATTATCTATATCGCCCTTTCTATAATTACCGTATCAATAGTAAGGTGGTGGTGGTGGTGGTGGTGGTGGTGGTAGTAGTAGTAGTAGTAGTAGTAGTAGTAGTAGTAGTAGTAGTAGTAGTAGTAGTAGTAGTAGTAGTAAATTTGGGGATCTATGAGAGCTCAGTGGCTCTCCCACCTCGACCTAAGGATTCTTTGTGCGTTCTTTTCCTTTCATAGGAATTCCAGTTCCTCAAAGCTTGTGAGCTCCAGGACTCCCTTTCCTGAGATGGAATCTTTAAATGTAGCTCCAAGACTCCCTTTCCTGAGATGGGATCTTTAAATCTATCCAATGCTGAGGCCCCAAAAGTCAATGTCTTCTTCTCCCTCTCTCTTCTCGCAATCTAATAGTAAATGACTGGCGAGCTCTTCTCGCTGTCCACAGGGTCTGCAGCTATTATTCCCTTGGAGCATACATCTTATAGGCGCTTTTTTAAGTTTCCGTGTCCAGTTAATAATCCAACTACCTTCCTGATTCTACTTCTATTTAAATCCAAAAGCAATCCAGTGAACGCGTCATTGGATCCGTTAACAGTGTATTTGCAGTATTTGTCCAGAGATATTTTGCATCCTTTTTGTGTTCCTCTCTGGTCCATTTTATTACCGCGGTTCTAGCATATAATTTGCTTACACTGCAGAAAGGTTCAGGCCCCTAGTAGAGGTTTGGCTCTCTTCTTGGCTGAGTAATCAGCTCTTTTATTGCCTTCAATACCCTGTGGCCCGGCACCCATCCTAACACAACAGAATTGTGCTGTAATAGCGTTTGCAAGGTTTGAAGACATTTCCACACCTTTTGTATTTGAATTGGTATGAATCAAGTGCTTTTAAAGAAGACTGACAGTCAGAGAGGATAGACAGATGCTTACCTTTGTAGGTCTTTTCTATACAGTTTGTGCACAGGTCAGAATTGTATATATCTCTGCCTGAAACATAGTGGTATATCTACCGAGACTGAAGCTAAGCTTTGTCCTCTGAGAGGCACTAAAAGTTCCCACACCAGAGTGTATTCCATCTCTTGAACCATCTGTAAAGCATGTCAGCTGTCTCTGTAATCTTCCTGGAATTTGTTTACTAGATCAGTCTTGCCGCATTCCTATCTGGATCTCGAAAGAGTGATCAAAGCAATATTCAGTTATCATGAGATCAGACCTCATTTCAAAAACTGAGCTTCTTTCTACAGCATCCTGGATCAGGGTACATCCATAACCATGAATATCTTTTTTTCCAGTTATTTATATTGCTTAATCTATTGGCAGCAAGAACAGTTTGAGCCTTAAGGTATAGATCTAAATGTGGAAGCTCCAGTAGGGTTTCTATTGCAGCGGTTGGGTGCTTTTGAAGGTCCCAGTTATAATTAAGCAGGCAATTCTCTGGAGACTCTCCAGTTTGATTGCTACTGTTGACTGCTGCGCCTTTCCCACCAGATTAGGCAACCACATGTCACCCGTGGCCTGCTGATCGACACATACAACCAATGGCAGATTTGTGACTTTAAGCCCCAAGAAGATTCTATAGAGAGTCTGAAGGCTACCACTGACCCTTTGGCTCTGGAATAACATTATTAATTCAGAGGATTGCATGCCCATGTTCTATTCAGGGTTATCCTTAGATATTTGACGGAGTCAGAAATCTCTACACAAATATTAGCAACCTTTAATGCTTTAAAGGATATAAGATTTCTTTTCCTTGTGAAGGTAACTATGATGGTTTTTGAGGGATTGATCCTAAATCCTTTGCTCTGACTCCATTCATTGATTAATTTTAAGCCTATATTAATGATGTCTGTAATAGTATTTGCAGAGCTAAATCGTCTGCGTAACTCTAGAAGTAACATCTTTGTTGGTTTAAATTCACCAGGAGATTGTCCACCACAATCTTTGCTGTGGACAGCCTTGGGTAGCAATTATCTCCTGCGTTATCCCATGAAGGTTAGCTTGAATAATTCGGTACTTAAACATGGCGCTGGTCCCGATTCATCCAGTGACGGTTTTCTCTACATTTTTGTTGTGAACAGCCTTAACCATCCCTGGATATGAGGAGTTATCAAAGGCTCTGTCAAAACCGAAGAATGCCACCAGTGCAATTTCCTTAAAGCCAATGAGCCCTTCGATCCTAACTACTAAGCTACGTAAAGCCGAATCACAGGATTAGTCTGACTGACAATCGTGTTGGATATGGTGCAGTGGCGTGTCTCGTAAACCCTTCTTCTTATATATTTTTCTACCAGTCTTTCAATTATCCTAAGCAAACAAGACGACGTATCAATTGATCTATATGCCTTGGCATTGAAATGGCATGAACGACCTTGTTAGAAATAAAAACTACTCTGCTAATTCTCCAGGGCTGAGCTACGTAGACGAAAGCTAGACTCCCCTGAAAAGATAAGAGAGTACGTTAAAGAGGGAATTTGGACCACTCTGTATAAATACAGGAAGGATTCTGTCCTCCCGGCGATTTAAATGTGCTAAATTCAGTAATTGAGCAGTTTAATTTAGGAACAGTGATGATGTGACGAGCCATTCTCCAGTTGTCAGGAGATGCCCTAGGCTAGGGATTTTCTGAACTCAGACGGAGTCTTTGCTCTCTTCGTCTCCGAATATGGGACCGGGGAAGTGTGCCCTTAGAGGTACTTCAAGGGTTTCCTCAGAGGTATTAATTTATTCACTCATAGGCTTATTTACAAACCCTACGGTTGAGTAGGACCCATGCCATTATCCTTTGTATCCTGATGACTTCCCTCAGGCCATTTATTTCTTGCTACAAGTTCTTTCAAAAGGATCCTTTGGCTTCTCAGATTGCCATTTTGTATGCAGTTAGAGACTCATAGTAGTGGTTCCCGTTGCCATTCTTCTTTGCTTTACTAAAGAGTTAACGTAGATTCCTCTTGTTTTATTGTTTTATTCCAGTTCATAGGATCACCATCTCACCTTCTTAATCCTGACTAGGTTGTTAAGGAGCAGTTAGTTTGGAACAATCAAGGATCATTTCTTGTAATAAAAATACTGTCCTACCAATGTCACTAATTTATTTAATTCTTTCCAGTTGTCCAAGTCTCACCTCTAGACCCAGCAGGGTTTTCTCGGATTTCTGTAGGAATTGAATTTTCCATTTCTCTCCTAATTGTATTGCATGCAATTTTTGTCAGAAAAAGAAGATTCGTCTAACACTTTCCATTCTTTTACCATTTCTCTAATATGTTCTGTACACACCGTAGTGAGAAATGTTGAAGAAAAAAAAACGTTAAATTAACCCCAACAAATATTGTGAAGAGCTGACTTTTCAATCAGCTTGGATTTAATGATAATCCAGTAAATAAAGGATATCAATGAATAAACCCTGCTATAATAGCAGGATGACTTCCTTCCCTATCATATTGGAAACGGTAGGCTTGTCACCGACATTCAGAATGTGTGGATTATTGGCAAGAAGAAAATTTAGAAGAGACGCAACTCTCTTATTGGTATTCGTGCTACCCCAAACTTAATGGTGGGAGTTAGCACCACACCCTCTTTCTTTCCTTCCATGTTGTTCCATCAAGAGCTCGATTTTGCTAGGATTTTCAGAGGCTCCATCCCCAGGAACTTCCTTGGCGCACTTTAAACAGCATCTTAGTTGTCCTTAGAACGTTCCCCTTCAATGCTACTATTAGCTTAGCAACCTCCCAGGAGCTAAGCTTAGGTACTGTGTTTTCCAACCAGCCCTTAATTTGTTGGTTAGCGCATGAGAGAATGAAGCTTCCCTTTCCATGTACGAACCTAAAAACTATGGGAAGCTGCCATCCGCCAATTTGACGAATGGTCCGATTTAATATTCCGGCAAACTGTCAGTCTATTTCTCACCCAGCGCATTGGACCGCAAGTCATTAGGTGCAATAGCCATTTTGGGAGAGGCCATGTCCTCTTTAATTGTGAGTTCTCTTTCCTTTGATGTTGCAGGTTGAATTTCAGGTTCAGGTTTCTTCCTATAGCCTTCAGGAAACTATGCTGCGTTTTGCGAACAACCTCTGGTTTCTTTCCCTCCTCCTCAGCCAATTAAGGTTTCTTTTTACTTTCTCTACTACGTATAGTAAGTAGGGGAAGTATTGTATTCCACCCAAAAATTCGATACCGAGATTTCACCGGAAATACGTGTTTTGAGACTCACTGAATCCAAAAAAAGCATTTTTGGAAACATGTCCGTGTGTGTATCTGTGTGTCTGTGAACAGCATAACTCAGAAACGAACAGTCGTATAAACACCAAACTTGGTATTTAGGTTCAGTATCTTCCAGAGATGCGACACGAAGGTTTTGAAGAAAAACCCCCCACTCCAGACTACACTTTACATGGAACATTTTTCGAAAATTTTAATTTGCTCAAAAATGGCTCTAACGATTTTGTTTAAAATATCATATGTTTAAGATATTGTCACGAAAAATGAAATGTATATCTCGAATTTTCTGGGAATGTCTCCAAAAGTATTCTTCATTGTGAACGACTTTTGCATAACTGGTAAACCATAAGAGATAGACAAAATTTTACTACCCAAAAAATGTGGATCGCGTTAAAATACACAATTTATGTCATACACATTTCTTTTGTTGGGTGAACCGTTTTCGAGATATTGCTTGTTATTCTCTTAAATTTTCCAATACTTATACTTTTTCTCAAATTCGTTATTCATTTTTTTTATGTCCTGGGCATGCAAAGAGAATGGAATGCGCCACATAGCAACCAGCGTTAAAATATTTGACTATCGCTTAAAACCTAGCATATTCCCCTTGCATCTATAAGAAAATTACCAATAAGATTGACATCTCGATAAACATGAAGCATATGGAGAATAAGCGTTTGTAAAAATAGTTTGTACAAGAGTGGAGAAAGTCATGTGAGTGTAACACATCAGATTTTTTTTGCCTGATTTCATTTTTTCGGATCAATTTCGATCCCCTGTTCTGCCAATTATGTTCTTAAGGGCTTTCTTTCTTTTAGCCGCAGTGAGCTTGACAGGCATAACCTTTAGTTTTTCCAGCTCACTCGTGGCTTCATCTAGTTTCCCAGTGATGCCAGGAGATAGCTGGGATGTTAAGAAATCGCTCTTCCTTTTCTTCTGGAAGTAGGATTTACTCAGCAAGTTTGTTGATAGTGTCTCTATGGAGATAACTTGAAGCTTACTCCATGTGAGCGTACTCGTTTGTCTCCATAGGTATTAATTATGATGCCTTAGGGACTTCAAATAAAGAACGTTCCTCTGTTGGCTCCATATAAATCACACGAGGAGCTAGGAAATAACTGGTCCGCCCAGGAAGAACCCCGTTTGCCTGCGTATGACTTAACACTCTGGAGGTCGCCTGGCATCCAGAGGCCCCATTAACGATATCACTTTACCTGTGCCATTCACCTCTTCAGCACGAGTCTCGCTACACTTGGGGTTGGACTAAAGAAGGGAATTAAGGAATGGAAATGGAAGAGTCGTTGTGAAGAACTCTTCGTCCGGTTCTTCAGCTTCAGCCCCCAGAATGGGTATTCCTGTTCGATATAGCCCTCAAGATCATCAGAACCTACAAACACCCTCAACCGTCGGTCAGTGCTACGATAAGACGGTGTTCCTCGGGGAGAGATAGTAAGGAAGGTTGAAATTGAAGGCATCAATGTCAATCAAACTGTTAACATATACAGAAGATACAACAAGTTCAAATAAGGAATTGATTTTAGAATAACCCTATAAGAACTGCTTCGAGAATTTTATTGTAACCCTACATCACATCAGCATTTCCTGTCTGACTACACCTTTTCGAAGTTCGTATTGAGTCAACATCCCGGAAGATCAAGATATACAAGGGAATTCGAAGAAAGAAGAGGGACGACTTGTGTGAATGTTGTATATCACATTTTAACAGCATCTTCATGAAACTGCGGAAAAGCTGTAGGACATGCACTAACAGATTACATTTGGGCTTCGCATAGCTTAACGGATTACAACCTTTTCTCGAACAGAAAGACCTACGTTTTCAACGTTAATTAACCTAAATGCAGCTATAATATGATGCAACCAAGAATAAACTTCAAAGCCAAACTGAGACATTCAGCGGCTACCATAATATTGGATCTCAATCAAACTATATTGAGTTATATTGTGCGATGTCAATTTAAGAACCCAGAATATTGGAAGATCTTAGGTCATTGTGCCAAGAATTTTCATACTTTTAATTGCATACTGTCAATTTTGAAACTAAAATTGCAGAAAGTGCTGTAAATGTGGTAGAATATTTAGACAAAGAGAATACTTCATTTTTCTCTGAATTAGAAACGGGAAAAAGCAAGTGAGTATACCAGTTTAGGCATCAATTTAGTAACTGTACTTTTTCCGTCTTTATTTTTGCACAAAATCAACTCGTGGCTCTCTTGTTTAGATGTTTGTCCCTGCAGTTCATCACACTCGTTTGTATACACATTTCGAATTCTGTTTTTACCAATTGCATGTTCGTAACGCATCAAACGGGTGTCATTTCGCCATTGCGTATCAAAACGCTTTATCAATAGTTTTAGGGCACCAGTCATGTTTGCCTGTGCATAACAATGCTGATTAGTATTATTTCGGCTGTATAGAAGCCCACCTCTTGCCCTGCAACAGGAATGCTGATTGGCATTTCTTTTGTGTGTATAGAAGCGCATGTATCTCATCCTGCAATGGGAATGCCGATTGGCACTCCTTTCGACTGTATAGACGCCCTTATCATCTCCGCATTACGAATGCTGATTGGTATTATTTCGGTTGTATAGAAGCCCATGTATTGTCTTTCTTTAGAATACTTTTCTTCACGCCTATGCCACTGTTTTAAAGATACTCAACTCTGACCAAGATTCTACCTTTTGTATCCCGCTTGAAAATAATAACTTGCATTAAGAGATGTTGAACAGTAACAATTAGGCACAGATTACGCTCTGCTCAAGTTCGGTTTTACAATCATAGCACTTCCAGTCCTGCGGTAGTCGAATAACGGCACCTAAGAGTTTCATTATATTGACACAATCTTCCGGTTGCCGAGTTTCTTCGTGACGCCATATTTCAGCCTCAGTGAGTTCAAAAGCACGATCGGATGGGATATAAGAATGACCAGGCATTGGGAATATCATTCTCTCTCTCTCTCTCTCTCTCTCTCTCTCTCTCCCTCGAACTTCATGAGAAACATTTACTTGTAATAATTTTTCTGTCATTGCTAACATTGTCCGATTTCGGTTCTGTCCAACATAAACATCTGAAACTAAGTGTATACGTTTCTTTCGCTGTAGCAGAACTATAAAGGTTATTCATTTATTAAACAATGTTTTAGATGTTCTCCCTTCTTATATTTAGCGAATGTATGCTCTTTGTTTCAGGCTGAGATCGAGGCTGTGTTTGCTCGATCAGTTGGTTCGACAGAGGATCGAAAGCGCAAACGCTTCTCTTTTGTGGATCTCTTTCGCACACTTCGCCAACCGAAAGCATGGAAGCCGCTGCTGGTGATGGTCGGCTTCTTCTTCTTTCAACAGTTTTCTGGCATCTTTGTAGTGATCTTTTACGCCGTAGATATCGCCGAGGAGATCGGAATGGAAGCTGATGGATACCTCATCACCGTTCTGATAGGAATCGCACGACTGGTAATGACCATCATCATTAGCTACTTGTCCAAGCGTTACGGAAGGCGCCCTCTGGGTATTATCTCCGGTGTAGGAATGGTCATTTGCATGGGTGTCCTTACGGGATTCTTGAAGTTCGGTAAAGTTGGAGTTGGTGTTGGAAGTTGGTTACCCGGAGCCGCACTTGTGCTCTACATCTTGACCAGTACCATTGGGTTCCTGACCTTACCCTGGGCTATGAATGGAGAAGTTTTTCCATCAAACATTCGGGGACTTGCGTCTGGATTTACTACGTGCTTAGCATATATTTTCAGTTTCGTCATGACAAAAGTGTACCCGGACATGGTTGAGTCAATGGGCATCTCCGGAACATTTCTCTTCTACACAATATTAGGTCTACTCGGGACAGTGTTCGTGTACTTCTTCCTACCTGAGACACAGGGCAAGACGCTAGCGCAGATAGAAGCTGATTATGAAAAAAGTTGGGGAACGAATCGTGCCTCTAGAAAAGACACAGTTATGAGGGAAGTCGTTGATGAGGGGTTGCTGCCACGTGGAAGCAACAGACCAGCTCCTATCATCGTACCCATGACAAATAAAGCCAGTGATTCCCCTTAATACACTGTGTTGACAGTTCATGTTAGCAACAAACTTCATCAGGGCAACTACCAGGGAAGCAACACAACCGGCTTCTATCTTCATTACTATGTGAAATAAAGCCAATTATCCCCTTAGTGCTGACAGCTAGTGTTATCAACATTCACCACCAGAAGTGTTCAAGAGGCTTGTTATACGATGCACAGACTTTACGAGTGTGTAAGTGTTAGTCTAAGTCCTCTACTGAGCTCCTTCACAGTAAAGCAAACAGAGCTTTGTTTTTATTTCTGCCTCTAAGGACGAAATGTTGATTCTTTAGGGCGCATGCATTGGACAAAACAACCACGAAAGAGGACCATAAGGCTGGCGAAGTTGGCGTTTGAAATACGAGAGATATGCATGAATCCAGATATAGCACTCAGATCTCGCTAATTAAGCTACATCTGGACTCTGCAGAACAACCAAAGTAGTGATGGCAAAAGATACAATGATTACAAGTGTAATCAAGACTGGGGAACAGTGCTCCGAAGGTGTGAACAGAGTTAGTCCCTTCCCTCCTTACCTGTAGCAGCCACTGGCGCGCGCGCGCGCGCACACACACACACACACACACCAGGTGGAATCGGTTTTCTTTAGCATTGGCGGGCTGTGTATACGTCAGTTTTGTATACATCTTCATTAAGTGAAATTACATAACACCGATTTTATACTATATTAGTTTTATTATAACTTATTTGACAACAAACATGACGTATTTAGCTTTTGCCCAACAAGCAGTTTTACTAAACATTATAACTGTAATATAATTATATAACATATAATCAAAACGTAACACAATGTTTCTATTTCTTAGCAGTTCGTCCTGTGCACTCATACACTTTCTTTTTCTTGTTGACATTTTTTATTTTCCACAAGTTTGACAATGTGGTGCTCCATGTTTGAGGCACATAAACGTAACACAGACACTAAGTTCTTATCGTAATGTTGGCACGTTCGGCAGTTTGCAAAATAACTGTGCACATATATGTGTAGATCCGTATGTTGCTATGAGACGCATGCAAACCGACGAAGAGTCGAAAACAAAATTTCTGGCATTGATTTATATAACTCCAGTCCAAAAATGCCAGATGTTTGTATAGAAGTGTTGTTTTGTAAATGTATTAATTCGAATTGCGGGGCACTATTTGTTGCTGAACAGAAAAGAGGTTGTTCAAAAGCCGCAAATCTCATACAAAATTATATGCTGTCTTGTGTTAGTGATTTGTATTTTGTGTTTAGTGTACTATCATTATCCATTGGTAGTGACTGCTGATTTTCAAATTGACACAAATCCCTGTATTGAATTTGACAATTCCACAGTGTAAATTTGGCAATGCACGCTTTCACATGATCTAATAGATTAATAATCAAGCTTTTTTCTCCTTGTAAACTGAGGTTCACATAGTTCAAATGTGAAGTCAGGTCCACAAAGAACGCTAGGTCACATATTCATCCATAATTAGGCACTTCTGGAATTTCTAATTGTTGGTTTTTCATAAACTCCTCAATTTGTTTACGCATGCCAAAAAAGCGCTTCAGCATATTACCTTGAATAAGCCATCTTATGTGGTAAGTCAAGTCGGGATAACCAGAACCAATATTCTGAAGAAATTCTTGGATTTTTCGTGAACGGATCACATTAACTGTGTAAACTACTGACATTGTCTTTTCAATGGTGATAGATTGCGCACATAATGCCTCGCAATGAATAATGCAATGGATCGCTAAAACATCTGGAGGCAGTCCTTGTTCTATAAGGTACTTTCTTAATTTGCCTACAACTCCATTTTGTCGCCCTACTACAGAGATGTTCCATCTGTCGCAACAGAGACCAAATTTTCCAATGGAAGCTCAAATTTTGTAGACATCCTTCAAAAAGATTTTCTCCGCTCGTGCGTTCCTTTAAACAAACTATTTAGGAAGTCGTCAAATATATTCAACCCAGAATCAATTCCCTTAATGAAAATGGCCAGTTGCATCGTGTCTTTTCGATCTGCGGTTTTGAGGCTGCTGGTTTCACTGATGAGGCCAACTTACCGTCTCTCGTCGATTCGGGGGATGGGGCGGCTGCCAGGCGCTGTCCTTTGTGTCCGTTGTGAAGTCCTCTCGGGCGGCTTCTGCTGCTGCGCGAGTCTCCGCTGCGTCGAGGATGATCCACTCTCCGTCGTAGTTTACACCATTTAGAGTTTGCCGGACTATTTTACTAAGGGCGGAGGAGTGGAATCTGATTGGCGTTTTTGTTTAACACCAACGGGCCTACGATCTTGGGCGTACAGGTCCTGGATGAGGATGGGTAGTAAGTGAAATTCCTGGTACTCACCAATACTAGGTGTATTTCCCGTAGTAGCAAAACAACATTTCACTTTGCATACTTTATGTTCCTGGCACGAGATAGCTTAAACCCCAGCTTCTTTAATACAGCGTATGTAACATACCGATATAATGCCAGATGTATCAGTACCCCGATCACTACTGGTATCTAACGCGGCTGCTTTGTTTCAAATATCCAGATGCACTGCCTTGATCACTCACACTATTTTAATTCACATCCTCATCGGCGGAATTATATTTAATACTGCGACATACTTATCGTGGGAATTCTAGAGGCGAGAAACGCGGATTCCGCGTCGTACACATTACGAAGACTGGGGGCCTTAGCCATTTTTTGTTGGTCTTTTATACCCTACACACCCTACTCCTATCTCTTCCGGGCCTCGAAGTGTGGGCCTTCAATTTTGTACCGATAGGCTGAATTTATAAGGCACATGGTACAAACGTCACGCGGGATTTTATTTAGTTTCACCCGAATTTTCTTGTTTTCCTGTGACCACGGAAGCGTCAATCCTCGCTAACAAAGGCATAAAAAAATCGTACCCTCCCGCTATTTTAGTAGACTGCACCCAAACACAGCAATAAAGTGTGCTGCTTTTTCCTAAAATGTACAACTTCTAGCCTGCCACACTCGTCTTGCCAGGAACAGGTTTCCTACAGGAAAAAAATTACAAATTACAGAAATAATAGTTACACAGAAATGGTAAATAAAAACTACATAAGCATATATGCCAAAAATAATGTAATAACAGGGGCTATCTACCAAACACAAGGTTTCAGTTTTAGGACTAATGAATAAAATGATAAAGTTTTAAGTCAATGATAATTTCTCCTCTAGGTTATTGTCTGTTCAGAGTCTTTTGAGAGAGTCGAAAGAGGAGTTCACGAATTCGTGAGGCCGCACAGGAACTGCCACACGAAGCCGACCTTGCCGCCACTATCCGTTTTCTACCTGCGCCTACCGATGTCTTAAAAGACTCTGAACAGACAATATGGGCAATTTCCGTTATTCTCTCTGCCACTATTACACGAGATAAGCTAGTTGCTTTGAAGGAATTTACCAGGAAGGACACAGCCCTTCTACAGTGGTTAGTAGACATTTCGTCACACATTCGCCTTCTGAAAATAGTTCATTGACCCTGCAATGTCCCTTGGGATGTTGTAACTAGCGCACACAGCCCCGGTGATGTTTACAACAGAGGAACATACATCATCTTGCTATATTTTACATTTCTTTTCAGTTCGTCGAGAGCGTTTTGTCTATCTATCCTCGATAATTTATCATCTCCATATGAACATTTATTTATGCTTGGATACAAAGTGCCTTGTGATATTAAAGTATGTAACAAACTGTAATTGCTGTGAATATATCAGAAATACAGCCTTGTTGTCTTTTAGAATAAAACAAGTACTTGTTTTCCCACTTATTGTTAAAGATTTGTTTTGGAGTCTTGGTCGAATTAGAAGGTGAAGCCCTAATTCTTTGTTTTAAGAAACAACTCCAACTCCGCAAATGAACCGTCGCTATGCTTTGGCGCTCTCGAGGGGAGGTGAATTAGGGAATGGCATCACACCTTGGGAGTACGGTTCGTCAGCCCTGAGCGTAATAAATGACCTTGACTGTACTCTTAAGGGCAAATACCTCTTTTCCATTCCAGTGCTGCAGTAGTTTACAAACAACACACCGGGTAGTTCTAGAGATGAACTAGTGAACTAGAGCCACCAACAGGCAATATGTATTATTTGTTATAGAATAATGAATGAGCTTGAGTTATTGTATTGCAGGATGTTAACTTATGGGAACAAACTTCTAGAAATGATTCCCGTCAGGTCAGAAACGGTCGCTTGAATACTTAATTTTGTCCGTAAATGCTTCAGTTTCCGATTCTCAGAAGTTTGTCACGTCTAGATGCTCCGTTTTCTGAATAATGCTTTACGTGTTTCCTCGAGGATGTGCAATTTGCCATAGAGTAGATGCTTCATGCATGATGGTGCTCTAGCCCGATATAGCCGTCATGTACTCCGCGGTCTAAGCCACAGGTTTCCGGAAAATGCTTCCGTAGCTCATTCAATAGAGCACTTACATACCTGTTGTGCGAGGGGTCCGGGCTTAGATCCCCGGCTGAACTCGAAGCAATTTTTCTTTAAACAAGAAAGTTACTCGGTTTGCTCAAAGTCTGTGTGAATGTGAGAGTGCTTGTGTGTTATCGGTTATGTAATAACCATTTCACCCGTTATAAATATTTTAGGATTACCGCTGGGCATATTCAGGAGCACACGTGTCAAATCTATATATTTAATCTGACTATTGAGGCAATGTATGCATCTATAAAAATCCAAAAATCCACAATGTTGTCCTCATTGCCTTGTGTTTCTTTCCACATACTCAGAATATAAAACATATACTGCTTACAAAAATTTAATGAGCTATGTCAAACTGTTGTTATGGTATTCATTTTTATTCATAATTAATGATTTTTTGTTACGGTAGTATGAAGTGCTCCTGGACCCTACTCTTTATCGTATCCCTCTCAAATTTTTAATTTAAGTTTAGCATATAAAAATAAAGAAATCATTGTGCAGGATTCTTAAAATTTAATTTAGTTTAAGAGAAAAATGCATGCATGCTATTGAATGTTTCAACTTGTGGCCTATGGGAAATATTTAATTTCACCTGAATTATTTAATATTTTTAACTAGTGCACAAACATTTTAAACCCAAATATTTCTGAAGCTTTTCTGAAAATTTCAAGCTAATTAGTCCAAGAGACTTTGAATAGTGAAAAATATTGAAAAAGGAAAGGAATTTAAAGTTCAACGCAGTGCTTTACCTAAATGGTACAGGGCCACACAAATATGCACTTGTGGTATTAAAATTAATGATATTAAAAACTAATAGTGAAGCATAAAACTATAAGTTATAAGTATAATTAAATATAAAAACAAAACAAAGAATAGAAAACTTTCGCTATTATTGCCGAATTTCTCATATACATTGCCTTAATCTACATTCAGCACAAATAGGTATCGCAAAGTTAAGAGGCTAAAAAATATAGCAATAAAAAGTTTCCCTGGAACACGAATTGGTTAGGATAATCTGCAGCATGGCCACAAATTCCAGTCCTGAATCACTTGGAGGTTTACTTCTGGAACATATTATATTCTGCGCCGTATTCTGAGGTTAAGGTTTTGAAGCAACAAACCCATGAGTTCAAAACGTATTGTAGTGTTTGAGAGGGTTCTATTACCAGTCACGGTCACTTTGTTGTAATGGAGAAGGTACGAACTGTACGCGATTGTGGTTCATTACCGGACTTTGTTCACAAGATTTTTATATGTACACTGACATACATAAAGATGGCTTATTCCCCTAGATCGCAATAATTTTTCTCCTCTATAAGATTTACAATTTCAGGTAGCTAAAACTTTGACTCCACCCAGCTTGTATCAATTCTCTTGAGACTGGGACGAAAACAATTCAGAGATATAAAAACGAACCAAAGAATGAAGTGAAGGGGTGGTTGGAATATCGCCCCTATTAAAGAGTTTCACTACCATTGGTACTCAAGGAAAGGCTAACTAACACAACATGATTCAGCCTTCTAGAGGAAGGGGTGAAGATGGCTACGATAGTCACATAAGAGCTTTCATCAGCACATGCAGACGAAACTTTAAGTTATTGTCGCCATCGAACAATAATATGAAAACCAACATTAAGGAAAAGGTAGCGTAGCATGAAAATATAGGTAAAAGGTTAAGTGTATTAAAAGAACAATCACAAAAAAAGTTAAATTTCGCCTATATATCTACAATTTTATTATACCTGTGTTACAGTTTATTTTTGCGCAAAAACCCAGCGAAGCATTGCCTTAACTGTATTTCACTAGGAGAACATAGCTTGTGAGTTACCCTTCGGCCGTTCGGCCATATTCTGGAGAAGGATTAGCAACCTGCTAATCCACACAAGCTTTCTAGCTGGTGCAAGATGGGGTAGGTGTACATAGACTAGGGTAGTGTGTATGCGGCAGGGTTTACAGCAGTTATGGATGGTGAAGTAGAAACTTGGAGGATGTGGCGCATTAGGATGACTGTAATGCAGCTCTGCCATGATCGTGGCTTGTAACACAAGATGAACTAGCCAGATCCTGGAAGAGTTTAAAGAATGGAGATAAACCAAGTGAGAAAAGACCTTCAAGAAGTGATCTCATTTGTCTTGTAGCTCATAATGATGATGAGCAAATGTTTGTTTTCTTTGCTGATGAGTCCAAAATTGGCATAAAAACCATCAAAGTTTACTGTCAAAGGATGAACATATTCGCAAGGCAGTCATAGTGATCAAACAGGGTATGACACCTGCAAAACAATCGTTAATTGACTGGCTCCAAGATATCTACTGGAATACGTCTTAGAATCTGAGCTGCTGGTACTACAACAGGTGGTACTGACTCCAGAAGAAAAGCCGGAACTGCAGTACAGATACAGACTGAAGGAAAATCAGTTGACAAGAATGCAGGGAAGTAATACATTGGTTTAAAGCGCAGCCAGGTGGTGAAGATCATTCGTCCATCAGATTCTGTTGGGCGTTATATTTCTTACCGAATGGTATGCTAAGCTATGGAAGTTTATTTGATGTGGAAGCACACTGTAGCTTCATAATGTTTTGTACAAAAATGTGCATATTTATATGCGTATGTAAGGAAAAGTATTATTACAACTGAAACATAAAATGTTTAATAAACAGTTTGGAAAAATTAACAATAAATCCAGTGTCTAGAGTTATGCTCGAGGAAAAGAGATCACTGTTGCAGAGGTTAGGTCTAGATTTGTGGCGCCAACATAAATAGCCATTATGAGCCACCTTTTGTGCCCGTCAGTGTACCGTATCATCCCCCGAAGTTACCAACATCCTACATAATTTGATAACTCATGCCCTGTTTATAGGCCAAGAGATACTTCATCAGGAAGTCATTTGGGGGATTGCAGATGTTGGTATTGCTTTTGAATGAATATGTGTTTACCCAGTTTGTAATATTATAATGTAATATCTATTTTTAGATGTGTTTTTGCTTCATTGAAGCATACAAATACGCTTTATTGAGCTTGTTAAGCATTTATTATATCTAAGCTTTTAGACAGAGATGTATATACGAATTTAATATGTATGAAATATATTTTACTCTCTATTTTGTATTTTATTTTTGTCAACATATTTTTGTAGTTGATATGAGATCCAATGTATTACTATATTTATGAAAAGTTTTATTAAAATAAGTGTCAATGACTCATTATTTCATTAATTTTATGACCTAAAGGAAAAAATCCCTGAATGAGCCTATAGGATATTCAAGTAGCCACACACTTCTCAGTAGTACATTTAGCAATTTCATTTTTATTTTCTCTAGAACGTACATAGTAGGTAGAGAAGATACTATATTTCACCAAAAATTTTATACCGAGATTTCACCGCAAGTATAGGTTTTTAAGGTCTCCTGAATCCAAAGCATTTTTAGAAAAAGTTCGGCCCGCCCGTGTGTGGTTGTGAACAGCATAACTCAAAAACGAAACGTCGGTAAGTACCAAACTTCCTTTTAAGTTCAGTATCTTCCAACGATACACCACTAAGATTTTCATGCCCCCCAAAATAAACCATCCTTTACATAGAAGCTTTTTCGAAATTTTTTATCTTCTTAAAAATGGCTCTAGGGATTTTGATTAAAATACCATATATTAAATATATTTACACGACAAATAAAATGTATATCTTGAATTTTCTGGGAATAGTCTGTAACTCCTCTTCATTTGGAACGAATTTTGTACAATCTGGTATAACCGGTAAACGTTAAGGAATAGACGAAAACTTATTACACAAAAATGTAGATCTCTTTAAAAATACACAGTTTGTTTAAAATAAGCTTTTGTAGCATAAGCCATTTCCGAGATATGGTTATTAATAGTTCGAATTGTTCAATGCTTACATTTACATGACTTTCTATACCCTCGGGTATACAAACTACTCGAACGAAAGCTTATTTTTCCACCTACTTCATTTTAATCCAAATAAAATATCTGCATTACACATTTCGTTACAGATACAAAGAGAACAGCGATAGTCAGCTGTTTTTGAACTGGACGCTATATGCTGACCTTAAATTTCCATACTCTTTAATAACATCGCGAAAAACAATTGAAAATTGACAGGACTTAAATCTAAAGGCCAAGTATTAATCAATTCGAACCATTAATAACGATATCTCTGAAACGGCTAATGCCATAAAAAAGTTATTTGAAATAAATTGTGTGCTTTGAAGAGATCTATGTTTTGTGTGCAGTACAACAGACTAATGTCGTTTAACGTTTACCAGTTATACAAGATTATACAAAACCACTTCTGAATGAAGATGACTTCACAGGCTATTCCCAGAAAATTCAAGATATACATTTTGTCATGTAAACATATTTTAATCAAAATCGCTAAAGCCATTTTTTTTAGAAATTCAATAATGTCGAAAAATGTTCCACATAAAGGTAATTTGTAGTGGGAGGATTTTCTGAAAATCTTAGTGTCGCATCTTTGGAAGATACTATACTTAAATGTTTTCGTTTTGGAGTTAGATTATTCACAGATACACACTCACATACAGGAGTTTTTTACTTTCTCTACTACGTATAGTAAGTAGGGGAAGTATTGCATTCCACCCAAAAATTCCATACCGAGATTTCACCGGAAATACATGTTTTGAGACCTCCTGAATCCAAAAAAAGCATTTTTGGAAACATGTCCGTGTGTGTCTGTGTGTGTGTGTGTGTGTGTGTGTGTGTGTGTGTGTGTGTGTTAGTCTGTGAATAGCATAACTCAAAAACTAACAGTCGGATAAACACCAAACTTGGTATTTAGTTCAGTATCTTCCAGAAATGCGACACGAAGATTTTCAAGAAAATCCCCCCACCCCAGACTACCCTTTACATGGAACATTTTTCGAAAATTTTAATTTTCTCAAAAATGGCTCTAACGATTTTGATGAAAATAGCATATGTTTAAGATAATGTCATGAGAAATGAAATGTATATCTCGAAATTTCTGGGAATGTCTCCAAAAGTATTCTTCATTATGAACGACTTTTGCATAACTGGTAAACCATAAGAGATAGACAAAATTTTACTACACAAAAAATGTAGATCGCGTTAAAATACACAACTTATATCATATACATTTTTTTTGTTGAGTGAACCGTTTTCGAGATATTGCTTGTTATTTCCTTAAATTTTCCAATACTTATACTTTTTCTCAAATTCGTTATTCATTTTTTATGTACTGGACATGCAAAGAGAATGGAATGCGCCACATAGCAACCAGCGATAAAATATTTGACTATCGCTTAAAAGCTACCATATTCCCCTTGCATCTACAAGAAAATTACAAATAAGATTGACATCTCGATATCTCGATTAATATGAAGCATATGGAGAACAGGCGTTTGTAAAAATAGATTGTACAAGAGTAGAGAAAGTCATGTGAGTGTAACACATCAGATTTTTTAAACTGCTTATTGTTTGTTTTTTTATTTATAAGACATGTATTTATAGTTACATTTTATATTGAATTTTTAGATGAAATTAATACTTCCTCTGCTTTTATAGGTAAGTAACAAAGTAAAACGCCGTGATATGCGGGGTAGTCTATTACAAATAGAAGTAACTACACTTGCCCAAATTAATTTGGGATCTCATACCATCTCAAGCAAATTAACTCTAGAAACTGCTAAGGAAATTGAATGAAAGTAAAGAGGATTCAGGGAAAATTTTAAGAAACTTTAAGACACACGATTTCTTCGACATACATATTTATATATATAAACAGGTTGCCTTGGGCTTCTTTGAGTAAGCAAAAATAAAGCAAAAGTATCCACCCTAAACGTTGTTTGGGGTGGTGGAATTTCTTGAATCCTTGTGCCCTTAAAGGTTTCTAAATAAAAAAAATCTGATGTGTTACACTCACATGACTTTCTCTGCTCTTGTACAAACTATTTTTACAAACCCTTATTCTCCATATGCTTCATGTTAAACGAGATATCGAGATGTCAATCTTATTGGTAATTTTCTTGTAGATGCAAGGGGAATATGCTAGGTTTTAAGCGATAGTCAAATATTTAAGCGCTGGTTGCTATGTGGCGCATTACATTCTCTTTCCATGTCCAGGACATAAAAAAAATGAATAACGAATTTCAGAAAAGGTATAAGTATTGGAAAATTTAAGGGAATAACAAGCAATATCTCGAAAATGGTTCACTCAACAACAAAAATGCATATGACATAAATTGTGTATTTTAATGCGGTCTACATTTTTTGTGTAGTAAAATTTTGTCTATCTCTTATGGTTTACCAGTTATGCAAAAGTCGTTCACAATGAAGAATACGTTTGGAGACATTCCCAGAAAATTCGAGATATACATTTCATTTGTCATGAAAATATCTTAAACAAATGTTATTTTAATCAAAATCGTGAGAGCCATTTTTGAGAAAATTAAAATTTTCGAAAAATGTTCTATGTAAAGGGTAATCTGGGGTGGGGACGATTTTCTTGAAAATCTTCGTGTCGCATCTCTGGAAGATACTGTACCTAAATACCAAGTTTGGTGTTTCTCCGACTGTTCCTTTCTGAGTTATGCTGTTCACAGACACGCAGACACACACACACACACACACACACACACACACACACGGACATGTTTCCAAAAAAATTTTTTGGATTCAGGGGGTCTCAAAACATGTATTTCCGGTGAAATCTCGGTATCGAATTTTTGGGTGGAATACAATACCTCCCCTACTTACCATACGTAATAGAGAAAGTAATATGAATGTCTGTGTTTATCAGACTTTTCATTTTTGAGTTATGCGTTGACAGAAAATAGGGACGCAAGCAGACTTATACGTTTACACACGCAGACCTCTAAACTTCCATTTACGCTGAAATAACTATATTCAGTTTCCAGCTGAAGTATCATAAAAGTATACTAATTGTGACAACATACTGGATCTTCGGTATAAAACCTGGCTTCTCGTACCTTGTTGTACTTCAGAGCCAATGCTGGCTGCCTTCCCCACTCCCCAAAACCCTCACTCACGACTGGCTTTCTGTTCTTAAATTACACGTAGTGATTAGCGTCAATAGTCCACTTTTATTTGCGGAGATGGGAAGGTAATTATCTTTAGAACGACGCATGTTTCTATGTAAATGTTGTTTTACGAAACAGTGCAGTAACCGAGCTAAATCCTGTCGATCTAAATCTGTTTACTCGGTACAATGCTTGTTTCGCTACGGAAGGGCGACATATCCAGCATTTGCTATGAGGTAAGGGCTAGTTTTGTTATATTTCATGTACAGGTTTACAGGAGTACAGATTTAAGAAGGGAAGAAAGACAGAGTGCTGACATGACCAGCTATGGCATGTCGAATGCATGGCTACCTGGGTAGTCATGTCTGGGTATGGCTACCCAGACGAAAACGCAACTCCAACTTGTTGCTGACAGACTGAGGTACAACCTGAGTGCTTTTTTCTGCATGCCCACCCTCAGTATGGTTTAACGCAGGGTGTACCATTTTAGGATGAGTGTTAAGGATGGCGTTTTTTTTGTTCAGGTGGTTTGATAAATATTGGAGGAAGCATGTTGCTCCTCGACGGCTATCTGATAGGATGCAGTGGCCCACTGCATCCTGGTGGGCGGTTTTAAAAATTCTCAGCTTTCATTAGCTGGTGGGTTGGAATTTTGAAGTCAGTCAGCTCTTGACTGGATTAAATGGAGATGAGCTTTAGCTGTGGTTGGTTAAGCTCCAAGGCTATCTGGTGTGCCTACAAACCATGCGGGGAACCTAATGGCGCCTAAAGCGGCGATACCTGGGATTATGATCCCCAAGAGATTTCACCAGGGCACTCTGGTGTTCAGGCAAACTCTGTAGGCCGAGGGCACCGGCACTTAATTTCATCTTCCACGTATAGAAGAGATGAAGCTTCGTGTAAGTCTCACGGGGAAGGAGCAGCCGACAGAATAGATGGACCAAAGTAGTAGTCATAGCAGGCAGCTGTCTGCGGCCATGCCCCAGATCTCACAGGCAGGTAAATTCTGGGCCCGAAAAAGGTGTAACTTTAGGCGAACAGACATTCCGGAAGTTATCACGGGGCACAAGGAAGCAATAGCCCCCTTCGCCTGAACGAATAGGTCCAGAATGTGTTCGCGAAAGGTTAGACCCTTATCCCGCTTAAGTCCCAGGTAGGTACGCGAAATCCCGTGCGAGCGGTTAGGTTTTATACCTGAGACCCTGTACATGCAGACTTCTGTCTTACAATCAGGTCCATCGTTAAATATTGTTAGTTTATATTGCTACACATTTAATAATTTTATAAATTAGGTTAGTAAACTTTAGTCTTTATGGTACATACAGAACAATCTGTAAAATTTGAGGGTCTCTTGTTTCCTATAAAGACAAAAAGGAGTGTAATTTGCTCAAAATTTGGATTTATGTATCAGCAAACTGTTTTTACATAATTACAGAAAGCATTTCAGGGTTAAAGTTCAATATCATTCGAACAATTTTTGGATGCAAGTACATCGAAAATAATGAAATGAATGTCTGGGTCCTTTTCTATGCATAGAAAGTAAATACGAGTATTAGAAGCTTAGCAGCTCCTTCTTGCATTCACCAACGGATCCTTGAGAGTAGAGTAGCTTGGTGTAGGGGCTTGCGTGTAGATGACAAGTGTTTCCGTTCAATCTGGACTTGGAGAACAAATGAACAATATCTTTTCACGCTGTCATATTAACCCATACACTTTTTCCGTTGAATCGGAACACCGAGGGTTGTACCTTATTTTTGATGCAATTTCATATAAATACTCTCTTGAAAATACGCCTGAAAAGAATGTGTTGTGATACCACTAATCCGGATTACAACTGAATTGGATTTTAGAATCCAAAACGTTATGGAGTAGCTATACGTAAGAACTCCATCTTGCGGATTGCACGGAGTAAAAAGCTGCCGAATAATCGAATATTTCTGTTCTCTGTGAGCAGAGGCCGAGCAACAGTATGTCAACAGCTGCACTAAATAGCGTTAAACGGTTTTATTAGTGCGGTCAGGGAGACTGTAACCTATGCATTGTTTTTGTTGTTGACAATTGTCTTTGGCAAGTGCACAAGGGCACCTTCCATCATCTCAATGGCGTTTCGAGGGGCGTGGTTGGGGGCGTAATGCTTGACATGTGGAATACTTTTTGAGGAAACAAGTTATTCAAATAACAATAAAAGACTTCGAAATGAGCTTTTATTTTCTCTAACATGTTACGCACCTGGATACAGCAAGTTGGTTGAAATGGTACATTAGTAATACTATGTTTTCTGAAGCCAATTTCGTTGGTTGGTTCACTTTATAATGGACAGCCAGTGAGAAAGCATCCAATTTCAAGAATGTAAATTAACATTTATCTTCTTTTTGTGTTAGGTGCAGTTACCTGTTCTACAGGTGAATCAAGCTCTCCTTACATCTCATTTTTGTATTCTGGACTTGTTTTCCCTTCTGGGTGGAGGGGGGGGGGATTGTCCGTTACTATTCTTGTAGTTCTTTCTGCCGACTTCCTGGATACATGTTCATTCCATTCTTTTTTTCCTTTTTGCAATACACTCTGTCACACACTGGATCTTACAATCTCTCTAATAGACAATATATTTTACATAATGTAATATTTATAACATAATTTGAAACTCTATAAGATTGTTAATTTCGTATTTTACAACTCTGTACCCTATATGACGTAGACTTATGTATAGTCGCGATATAACCAAGCTGTTAAAGTCACTCTAATCAAATAAAACTTCTTTTTTAAAACAAAGCTGTTCCATTGTTTTACGAAGAAGTAAAAATGTTTGCCAATATGGAGAAAATGTCATAGAATGTCTGTAAACCACATAAGAATGTTTCAGAATATAATAAGTACAGGCCTGTTAGGCATGCATTAAGCAGTAAAATTAGAGAAATAAAATATTTTTTCATAAAATCACATTTTCATAAAATTCAGCTCGAGCAATAAAGAAGCACCAAAATACATGAAAACCAAATATGGAAAAATTTAACGAGTTTCACAATTTAAATATCTTGGGGAAATAATTCAGGAAGATGGAGTCGAAGCTAAACCTAATACAGGTAAATGCCAAAACATAGAAACAGCATATCGGCTTACTTAAAACATTTATAATAAGAGATGCAAGTGTAACCGTACAAAATTAAGTTATTATTACGCTGTAATTAGACCAGATTACCTCTAAGGAGAAGAAACATTAATTTTGAACGGAAAATCATACGTCAAAAATACTGTGGAAAAACAATGCAAAATTCTAAGAAATATTTTAGGTCCACAAGTCATAGTTGAACAAATCAAACTCAGCAGTGAAAATGAAATAAAAGTACATACAGACATTCATAGTGACATTAGAAAACGAAGGTTAAAATATTATGGGTATACGAGGTACGTCCAGAAAGTAAGTTCCGTTTCAATTTCTCTCCGCTGCAGCGCTAAGATCGCAGTTCCGCACATGCGCGGTAGACGCTCTGTATCAAGGAGAAGAAACGTGCGCCATTTTGAGATCGCTGTCAGCCACGTACGCTTTGTTGTGCTTGTTTACAATGTCGGTGTTGATTGAAAATCCCGCCGCTTGTGAAATCAGATCTGTGATTCGTTTTCTGAATGCTAGGAAAGTGAAACCAATTGATATTTATCGGCAAATTTGCGAAGTTTACGGACAAAATGCGATGAGTGATTCAATGGTGAGAAGATGGGTCCGACAGTTCAATGAAGGACGTAGTGAAGTGCACGATGAAGAACGAAGTGGGCGTCCAACTTTGGTTACAGAAGAACTGGTTCACGCGATTGATGACAAGATACAGGAAAACCGCAAGTTTACAATTAGTGCTCTCGCTATGGAATTTCCCCAAATCTGACGGACACTAATTCATGAAATTGTTACCGAAAAACTGAAATTTCGTAAACTTTGCTCTTGTTGCGTACCAAAGATTCTTACTGAGCAACACAAAACAAACCGGATGTGTAGTGCACTTCTCTTTTTGACCCGTTATGATGAAGGCGATGAAGAATTTCTGACACAGATAGTCACAGGAGATGAAACTTGGGTTTCTTACGACACCCATGAAAGTAAGCGGCAATCAATGGAATGGAGGCACACTTCATCCCCAGCAAAGGTTAAGCCGAAACAAATCTTGACACCTCGAAAAATGATGTGCACAGTGTTCTGGGACTGGAAAGGCATCTTACTCATTGATTTCTTACCGGCGTGGTCAAACAATCAAAGCAGATGTTTATTGCGAGACACTTAGGAAATTGCGCCGCGCAATACAGAATAAGCGCCGAGAATTGCTGTCAAAAGGCGTTTTTCTTCACGACAACGCACGACCACACACTGCAAATGTGACGCAAAATCTCCTACAGGGATTTGGCTGGGACGTGTTTGACCATCCTCCGTACAGCCCTGACCTCGCTCCTAGCGACTTTCATCTGTTCTTACATCTCAAGTCTTTCCTTGGCGGTCAACACTTCAACAATGACGAAGAGCTGAAACAAAATGTTTCAACTGGTTGAAGACACAGGCAGCAATCTTCTATGAAGAAGGTATACAAAAACTTGTGCCACGCTATGACAAATGCCTGCAAAATTTCGGCAGTTATGTGGAAAAGTAGTTTAAGATTTGTAGAATTTTGTGCAATAAATAAGTTTTCTGTATCTGTACACAATTTAATTTTATTACCAAACGGAACTTACTTTCTGGACGTACCTCATATTAAACGAATGCAGTCAAACAGGCTCACACAACAAATAATGGAGTTTTATTAAAATAGAAGTAAAGCACAAAGTAGATATTATGAAGTGGATTGATGAAGTAAACAATCAGCTAAACTGGCAGGAATTACGCAAGAATTTCTCCTCAATAGAGACATATTTAGAATCAAAGTGCATAAGTGGCAAGTTGTCCAAGAGGAAAAACGAAGAAAAAATGGAATAATATGGACAGAAGAGAGAACGCCCACAGTCAAAGAATGAGAGAGCTATGGATTCAGAGGAAAATAAAGAAACGTCTCTAGTACCTTATGAAGTCGTCTTTGTCTTCATTTGCAATAAAAAAATCTAAAAAGGGAAACACAAATCAACTGTAGAGACATTTCTATAACTCGCCAAAGTGGACCTGGGAAACGATTCGGAACAAGCCACAAGAAACAATGTAGTAAAACCAGTTAGAAAAGCAGGTTAAAACTTGAGCATATCATGTACGCAAGTCTGCATAAGATTCCCAATGCAACAGAATAGAAAAAGTATTAACAAATAAACAAGAAATCGAGGAAACATTCTAATCTCACAAAATAGTTAATATCCAGAAGGCGGTGAAATTATCAATGAAAAGTTTAAATATGAGACGGTTGCAATATTTACCAGAATAATCTAACGTATTCATCAAATATTCGCTGAAACACTAATTCCTGAAGATTGGAAGCCTAACATTATCATTCTAGTGTTAGAGAAAGGTAACAGAAGGCACACCAGCTGGTGAATGCATTTTCTATGAACGATATTGAAGACTGCTACCAAAATCTTCCTTGCAGGCTGACAGAAATAGTCCCTCTGAGAAAAGAATTATGCGTGTATGACGTGGAGCATCAGGCATAGATGCTAACTTCATCATTTGACAAGTATCAGAGAAATATACTCTGCTCAATAAACTGGTCTGTATGTGGTTTATGCATTCACAAAAAGCATTTGACAACTTACAAATTATTCAATTTCTGAAAGTTTAACAATATTTTGGTTATAACATTATAAAATTGGCAGTAAAATATTAATTTAAACTGCGAAGAATGTAGTGTGGTTTCAACAGTAACTCAAGAAAATTTGCAACGCCTGCCGCATATTTTTAATATTTCAATACCGAAATATCCGGCCAGGACACATAAGCAATCGTAGCAGGTAAATGTCGAATACGGGTAAGCTGGAAATGAAGGGCAATTATTCATCCGTGTATCGTTATGTATTGTATTTAAGTACTGAATTACGACGACGGTGTGATCGAGTAGTTAGATCACTCGCCTCTCACCAAGGCGGCCCGGGTTCAATCCCAGAGAACGGCATGTGGGATTTGTGGCACACAAAGCGGTATCTGGGCGGGTTTTCTCCGGGTTCTTTGGGTTCCCCCGCCATTCATTCCATCAATTGCTCCATAATTACCTTTCCTTTCATTCATCTCACCGCCATTTCATATCATCCCCTTCCTCAATCTCATACCAGGCTTCGGATTGATCACCCATTCTAGCTGTTCTCTCTGATCCATAGGCCGTTCTTCCCGACAGGCTCTGACCCCAGGCACGCGCTTGTAGGGGGTGTAAGCCCTAACAACAGGGAGAGTAAACAGAAAGAAGGAGATAGAGTGTTGAGTTAAGTAGGCGGACATTGTTAATAGAGAATTTGTGACTTAGGCATCTGGACTCTCCGATTTTCTAAATGTTGTCATTTGGAGGAATAAATATATCTTGAAAAGAAACCGGAAGTGAGAATATGCAAAACCAGGCCCATATCCCTTGTGTAAATACAACTAGACAAATTTTGGAAACTTGAATAGGAGCACGGTGAGGAAAATTGCAGGGAAAAGATCAGGCGATTAAGAAACGAGATTTTCAGATGAGAATGTCGTATAATTAGCTTAATATAACTGTAACTAATCTAATATGATTATTATAACATAATAATACACTTACTGCTGTAGTCAGTGTGTCAGTTTGTGACTAAATGGTCGGCCTGCAATGTTTGAAAAGCTGCGAATACAAAAACAAGACGCCAACGTAACAGATACAATGTAACTAACCTTTGCAGTACATGTAACAGGTGCGTATTTGCGGAGGAGTTGCCGGTTATGAACGGAATTTAACAACCCGAATATAACCAGATTTTAGTAACTTATCCCATAATAGCGAAAAAATATCAAAATTGTGTTTTAGTAACCTCGCGTATATTGTAACCTGTATAAGACTCGACACAAGAAGAATATGTCTTGGTCTGATCTCTTCACACATCCACACACCAAATTGTCTCCATTAGTCTGAAAAGTCGTTTAAACTGCGCGCTTCTCTTCTATACTACAGTGCGGATGCTGAAATATTCAGGGTTTGCATTTAATGTGCTATAATCTTTGTTTTGAGTTAACAAATTGAGTTAATTGGTTCAAAATTAAATGAGAACACGTGCCCTTGTGCCCTTTAGCGCGAGCCGCCAAGGATTTTAAATACAAGCGTTTCCCTAAACAGTTTTGTAGCATACACAATGCGAAAACAAAATACAGTAAACTGCTGTTATAACAATTCCCTTTATAACGTTAATCTGCATATAGCAGAAAAATTTTGAAGCCCCAACTTTAATTTCATTTGATAAATGCAGTTTTTAATTAGAAGTAACGTGTAGGCTTGCTTCACGTTCGCGCATATAGCGTTAAAATATGCAGAATATCCAAGGATTTATTGCAAATGACATAATCATTAAAAATATCAATTTTCCAACTGTTGCTTTTCTTCACAATCTGTTGCAACACGCCAATTTTGCAACACTGATTCTGTCTGCTAGCCGGGGCGCGTTCACCTTGTATTCGTTTCTCGCAGTCTGAATGGCCGTTTCAAAGCTTGTAGCGTTAGCCATCTTGGTTTATTACGACTTGTATGTTTCGTCGACATCGTTGAAGCTTACGAATGGGATAACCACGTGTTAATTTGTCATACAAAAAAGTTGTTTGTTTTGCGTGTGTGCGCGAAGAAGGTGTGCTTTGTACTAAATAAAGTGTGCTGTAGCAAAGAGAAAAACGCTATCTCTTTCCGAAAAAGTCGACATCATTGGGGAAGTTGAAAGGCATCCAAAACTAAAAGCGACGGAAATGGCTAGACGGCTTGGTATGGTCACTTCAACTCTTAGCGGGATTCTGAAAAACAGTGCCGCAATTTTGACTGAAGAAGTGAAATCTGGTTTGAAATCCAAAAAACGTAAGACGATTAGACGTTCCCCATATGAGCAGATGGAAAGAACATTAATGGAGTGGTTGTACGTACGTATGGTGTACGATCCCTGTTGATGGTAGTTTCATAAAGCAAAAGGCCATTGGTAATTGCTTTGAGGTTAGATTGGTGGAATTAAAGCATCAGCATCAATGTAATGTACATAGTGTACCTGTAGATTTCATTAAGACGATGAAAAAACATTTCTGCTTTTAATAATTTAATACTGCTATATTTGTCCATCACGTTGTAATATTAGCTTTATACACGTTATTATAAAATAAATTTCAAATTTACAAAAACTAGTATTGTGTTTTTAGAAAAAAATGCTAACCCCTATATAGGACAAACCGCTATATAAGATTAAATATCTGAATACCCAGAAAAACGTTATAAAGAGGTTTTACTGTATAGTTCTTAATAACACAATCTGTTTTAATTACCGCACTTTTGGTCCAAATTTCAACGGCAGAAAGTCATGTTAAGGATTATATTCACCACGTTGGCTTTTAACATAACTTTGCCGATAAAATCTATGCTCATTTGCAACAATGCGGCTAATGTCTGGAACCGAAACTGGCATTTTGTTACTGCAGATTCTTAGAGGCGTTAACTTTATGTATGTTGTTTCGTTAGCTTCTATCGAATACTCTGGATAGCAGCGAGGATGACTATTGTGGGAGGAGAATGAAGAAAATTGTGAGAGTGAGACTGATGAAATGAATATGGGCCACGGGGATCACCGCAGACCCACCGGCAACCGCCGAACCTCCGCTGCCACTGCAGAGGGAGCAGCCGGCCGCAGCAGGCTCCGCCCCCTTTCCCGACCCGGCCCAATCAGGATCGCCTCGGCCTCCAAAGCCGAAACTGACATCCTCTGCGACTCAGACCTCTCGGCCTTCTAGGCCGAAGATGGCCTGTACTGCAACGAAGACCGCCGCCGCCTCGGCTCCTCGGGAGTTGAGCACACAGACGCCGCCATTAGCTGACCCGGCCACTCGGCCTTCTAGGCCGCAGATGGTCACCGCCACGACGCAGACGCCGCCAGCTACTGACCGGGCCTCTCCAAAGAAAGCAGCCCAGCGGCCAATCACCGCTACCTCTGCCTCTTCAACGACGGAGAACCCACTGACGCCACCAGCTGCCCGCCCGGCAACTGACTCGGGACGACAAACGACGCCGGCGCACTCCCGGATAGATGGACGCCACAGCGTCGTTATCTGTGGGGTGCCCAGAGACCTGCCACCTCATTATGTGCTGGAAGCAGCACGACAACACTGGCGCTCGGCAATACGGGCCTCACGCATCTCTTCTGCAAGAGGCCCAACATTGCTGGTCCGCCTGCATCTGGGAGCCGCATCGGACGTGGAAGCGGCCAAAGCCACAGGTCTGCCTCTACTTGGGAGGACCCTGCGTGCAGAGGCCACTAGAGATGATCGTCCGCTGCCCTGCCGACGCTGTTGGGCCTTTGGGCACACAGCAGAAGCTTGCAACGCTGCGCCCAGATGCCACTACTGTGGGTCAGGCTCCCTTACGTCAGCCTGCACCCTTCACGACCTCAGACGATGCCGACGCTTCTGCGCCACCTGCTCGGGAACACACACTTTACAGGGCGGGCACATTGCCCCCTGTATCCCCGGAGCAGACAACCTTCAAGACCGACGACAACACCAGCAACTTCAACGACACCAGCACCGTCAACGACGCCAGCAACTACAGTGCCACCAGCAACCTCAGACGACCACCTGACCAGCGGCATCACCGACGACAAGCACCATGGACTTCAACGCCTCCTGTCAGCCATACAGGCAGGAATACAGGACCTCACCTCACAACTGGCGGAGCTGAGCCGTGCAACCTTCACGCGCCTTTCGGCCGTGGAGGCCAAGCAGCGAACTTCGGCCAGGGTGATCACTGCTCTCACCAACAAAATCCACAAGCTTCAGGACGAAGATGGGGTTCTCGCGTCGGCCCAGCGCAAGCTGGGAAGAATCGAGTGTCACCTTGTCGAACCCTACACCGACGGCAGCGACGACCGGTTCACGAGACTGGGCGCCCTCGGCGCTTCAGTTGAAGGGATTCGAGAGCTGCATACCAGCACCAGCAACCCCATCACCGAGAACTACAAGGCGCTCAGCGCCCACTACGACCACCTGCAAGAAGGCTACATCCTCATCCGGAACTTCCTTGAATCCCATGTGATGCCACACCCCTCCCAATCCTCTTCCCATCCACATCCTCACCGAAAATCCAAACGCCATTAACCACATTACCACCTGGAATCTCAACTATCTTCTCCTTCACTTCGCTAGGGGGCAGACTGGGCCTTGGTCAAGCCTGTCTCCTAGCAAACATCCTTACTCCACTGGCGACCGCACTCTGGCCCAGTTTTATCCATCACCTCGGACTGCGCGGGTGCTTTAGGCGGTACCGCAGCAAACCTTTCCTTTCAATCCGGTGGAGGAGTTTTTAGTGTGTATGCCCCATCGGGGCTGAGGTAAGTCATTTTCTCCTCCACTTGAAAAAAAAGACGACAGTGAATGACAACACGTTTGGTGCCAATGCGATGTACAGAACTAGGACAATAATATCCTTTGGCTTACGATGTGTGCACCCTACGAGCTTTTATCGACAGTGCGTTGCGGAGAAGGGGGTACCAAGGTAAGCTGCAAGTGGTCAGGGGTAGAACAGAGCATATACATAGAGATCACAGAGAGCAACTCTACCTTAACAGTAACGCAAGTGAACTATTGACTGTCAACTGTGCAGCCGTGACTCCCTGTATTCAGCACGACGTCATGTGTACTAGGTAGGGTGGAGTTATGTTTATTCCTTGCTTATTGGATATTTATCCCAGCTCTAGTGATGTACCATATGCTAGTAAAGATATTTTCAGGCATGTAAGTACAAGAAAATAAAGGTTTACACTAATTTTTCTTGCCTTATTTTTATTCCAAAATGTTCTTTAACTTGCCCTCTCCCCCCTCAAACTTTATATGTGAAGGTGGCTTATTTTCGGAGCAATGTGGCTAGTGATTTCCTGCGGAAAAGAAAAAGTATCGCACATTTTCAAACTTATTTCATTAGATGAGGAACAAGCGTAACTTCGAAAATGTAAGCATACAACAACATATATTTTGGAAAGTGTTAATCCTCGGAAGAAAGTTCTTCTTCCTCTTCTTCTTTCTCCTTCATACATTAGGCATTTCTGTCTGTAGCAGCCTACACTTTTATTTGGCATTCCAATATTTCTTTTCACTATTGTCGTAATCTATACATTTTCATAATTCACGGGAGGTAGATCATGGTACCAGGATCTAACATATCACAAACTACACGAGGTCGAAAGGGCGAGCTAATGGAAGTCCCTAAATACACAACTGCAAATTCCTAAAATATTTTTAAATTATAGTGTGGAAGGAAGGGAGGATCTGTCTACATTAAATAACTACATGGTATGAATTAGGATGTACAATATAAGAAGATACGTGCTACCTTCTGCCGACGGAGCGTCTTACCCTGCCATCTGCTCTGTTCACTGCATTCCAAGAGACAGACTTAGCGTTAGACACTACAGCAGGAACGATGGATTTGTGCCGGTGAAGACTGGGTGCGCAATCGTTTAGAGCCCAGTTGCCGAGCCTATATTCTCGGTCATGCGCAGTATACTGAAATGGCCAGTATTGTGGAGAGCTTTGACCGTGCAACATCCGTCTTCTACCGCTTCGGTGCCAGCACGTTATGTTTTACAAGTTTTAGAAAGTGATTGTTAATCGCATTCGTGATTAGTGTTTTGTGTCTTGTGTGTATGTGTGCGCGCGTGTATATGTATTTGCTTATTTAGACTAAAATGCCTTCCATTCAAAGCAAACTTGGTGGAAAAACACTGCAGAGCCAAACACGTGAAGTTGTTAATAACGTCCATTTCTTCATGAAACGGGAAGCAGCTTCTGGCGATATTCTAATTCCATTGAAGAAAGTGCAAGAGAGGGTGAGTACAGCAACAAAAGTATCTGAGAGGACAATACGTAAAATAATTAAAGAAGGGGGAACATGTGAGGAACAGGGAACCTCCTTTGGGACACCTGGAAAGGTACATCGTGTACCAAAATAGATCACAGACATTGATGATTTTGATAGTTGTGTGATTCGGCAAACAATTTACAATTTTTATATTCAGGAGAAAACCGTGCCCACTGTCAGAAATCTGCTCATGAAGCTTAAGGATTCCATTAACTTTAAAGGGGGAAGCACTAGTTTAAATATTATCTTACGTGACATGGGTTTCACGTGGAAGAAAACAAGGAACAATAAGGTCTTGTTAAGGAAAGACATGAGATAAGAGATTGGCGTGTGTCATATTTGCGTGCCATTAAAATGTTTAGAGACGAAGGAAGGCCGATTATATATGAAGATGAAACATACATGATAGTGAGCTGTCAGGTGTTGAATATTTGCCAGATTAGATACCTCATTGATAAAACTGTGCGAGTGTGGGCGTGTTGTAAAAAACAGAAACGAGCTGTAGCACAATATTTAAAATGGTTTATATTAACCTGGTGTTCTGTGAGGAGTGCAATGCATTGTTCACCCGCCCGTAGCAGCCGTCATTCTAGGAATGAACAACAATACGGCGAGTCACATGATAGTATACTACTTAGTTATTCTTTTGCCGGTTTATTTTCCCGGGTTTTCTGTTTACTGTTTGTTTACCGTTTCCATACACCACATTTACAGAGAGCTGCCTGGCGTTAGACATAGACTCGCTTCAGTGCGCGAGGAAGCAAGGTCACCGGCACAGAACTATCGTTTCTACTGTACTACTGATAACCGGCTTTACCCCCACTCTTATTACGTCATTACCGTCTGTGTTGCCCGTTCTAACATATAGCCATATAATGATGCCAACCACGTGTTATAAATGTATTACCACACCAAATGCTACACTATTGCTTTATAATTCTTAAAATGGAATAGCAGTCTCTCTGTATTCATTATTTGAAGATGACTTATCCACTTAGTTTTATACTCTTTAATTTTGTCATTCTGATTGTATACATCTAATTCTATTCTTATATCGTAATTTCTTTTATGACCTATTCTCTTATATCTTGCCACTGCTCTTAAAAGCTTTATTTCATATACTTCGAGTCTCTTTTTGTTTTACTCTGTCACTATCCATGCTTCACTTTCATACAGTAATTTTGGCACCAACATTACTTTACAACATTTTAATATTGAGTATTTTCTTGCTTTGTATTTAAACACATTTTATTGTGCCATTAAAACAATTAAAGTCTTGTTCTTTAAATACGAGATCACATCTTAGATCAGGTTATTTTTACTTTCTCTACTACGTATAGTAAGTAGGGGAAGTATTGTATTCCACCCAAAAATTCGATACCGAGATTTCACAGGAAATACATGTTTTGAGACCCCCCTGAATCCAAAAAAGTCATTTTTGGAAACATGCCCGTGGTGTCTGTGTGTGTGTGTGTGTGTGTGTGTGTGTGTGTGTGTGTGTGTGTGTCTGTGAGTGTGCCTGCCTGTGAACAGCATAAACTCAGAAACGAAAAGTCGGATAAACACCAAACTTGGTATTTAGGTTCAGTATCTTCCAAGGATGCGACACGAAGGTTTTCAAGAAAATCCCCCTATCCCAGAGTACCCTTTACATGGAAGATTTTTCGAAAATTTTAATTTTCTCAAAAATGGCTCTAACGATTTTGATTAAAATATCATATGTTTAAAATATTTTTATGACAAATAAAATGTATATCTTGAATTTCCTGGAAATGTCTCCAAAAGTATTCTTTATTGTGAACGGATTTTGCATAACTGGTAAACCATAAGAGATAGACAAAACTTTACTACACAAAAAATGTAGATCGCGTTTAAATACACAATTTATGTCATATACATTTGTTTTGTAGAGTGAACCATTTTCGAGATATTGCTTGTTATTCCCTTAAATTTTTCAATAATTTTCTAAAATGGGAATTCGTTATTCATTTTTACTTTCTCTACTACGTATAGTAAGTAGGGGAAGTATTGCATTCCACCCAAAAATTCGATACCGAGATTTCACCGGAAATACATGTTTTGAGACCTCCTGAATCCAAAAAAAGCATTTTTGGAAACATGTCCGTGTGTGTGTCTGTGTGTCTGTGTGTGTGTGTGTGTGTGTCTGTGTGTGTGTGAACAGCATAACTCAAAAACGAACAGTCGGATAAACACCAAACTTGGTATTTAGGTTCAGTATCTTCCAGAGATGCGACACGAAAGTTTTCAAGAAAATCCCCCCACCCCAGACTACCCTTTACATGGAACATTTTTCGAAAATTTTAATTTTCTCAAAAATGGCTCTAACGATTTTGTTTAAAATATCATATGTTTAAGATAATGCCATGAGAAATGAAATGTATATCTCGAATTTTCTGGGAATGTCTCCAAAAGTATTCTTCATTGTGAACGACTTTTGCATAACTGGTAAACCATAAGAGATAGACAAAATTTTACTACACAAAAAATGTTGATCTCGTTAAAATACACAACTTATGTTATATACATTTCTTTTGTTGAGTGAACCGTTTTCGAGATATTGCTTGTTATTCCCTTAAATTTTCCAATACTTATACTTTTTCTCAAATTCGTTATTCATTTTTACTTTCTCTACTACGTATAGTAAGTAGGGGAAGTATTGCATTCCACCCAAAAATTCGATACCGAGATTTCACCGGAAATACATGTTTTGAGAATCACTGAATCCAAAAAAAGCATTTTTGGAAACATGTCCGTGTGTGTGTCTGTCTGTGTGTCTGTGTGTCTGTGTGTCTGTGTGTCTGTGTGTCTGTCTGTCTGTGTGTCTGTGAACAGCATAACTCAAAAACGAACAGTCGGACAAACACCAAACTTGGTATTTAGGTTCAGTATCTTCCAGAGATGCGACACGAAGGTTTTCAAGAAAATCCCCCCACCCCAGACTACCCTTTACATGGAATATTTTTCGAAAATTTTAATTTTCTCAAAAACGGCTCTAACGATTTTGATTAAAATATCATATGTTTAAGATATTGTCAAGACAAATAAAATGTATATCTCGAATTTTCTGGGAATGTCACCAAAAATATTCTTCATTGTGAACGACTTTTGCATAACTGGTAAACCATAAGAGATAGACAAAATTTTACTACACAAAAAATGTAGATCGCGTTAAAATACACAACTTATGTCATATACGTTTCTTTTGTTGAGTGAACCGTTTTCGAGATATTGCTTGTTATTTCCTTAAATTTTCCAATACTTATACTTTTTCTCAAATTCGTTATTCATTTTTTTATGTCCTGAACATGCAAAGAGAATGGAATTCGCCACTTAGCAACCAGCGTTAAAATATTTGACTATCGCTTAAAAGCTACCATATTCCCCTTGCATCTACAAGAAAATTACCAATAAGATTGACATCTCGATATCTCGGTTAACATGAAGCATATGGAGAATAGGCGTTTGTAAAATTAGATTGTACAAGAGTAGAGAAAGTTATGTGAGTGTAACACATCAGATTTTTTTATGTCCTGGACTTGCAAAGAGAATGGAATTCGACACATAGCAACCAGCGTTAAAATATTTGACCATCGCTTAAAAGCTACCATATTCCCCTTGCATCTACAAGAAAATTAGCAATAAGATTGACATCTCGATATCTCGATTAACATAAAGCATATGGAGAATAGGCGTTTGTAAAAATAGATTGTACAAGAGTAGAGAAAGTCATGTGAGTGTAACACATCAGATTTTTTTGTCTTGGATATGCAAAGAGTTGTAATGTGTAGCAAAGAGAATGATGCTGCACCTAGCAACCAGCTATTAAGAGATATGTATGTGCTTAAAGGCTACTGTATTTCTATATTGTCCTTGTAAATATATATTCCCCTTACATCTACAAGAAAATTAGCAATAAGATAGAGTCTGCAAATGTTTATCTCGATTAACATGAAGTAGATGGAGAATAAGCGTTTGGAAAAATAATTTGTACAAGAGTAGAGAAAGTCATGTGAGTGTAACACATCAGGTTATTTTATATCATATATTGCATCCTAAATATTGAAATTCTACCAACTGTTCCACAATCTAGCTTCCATAAAATCATTTTATCTTATACATTCTTTTCCTTGGAATACCATCACTTTTGTTTTACTTGGGGAGATTGTCAACTTATATTCCTTTGCTATTTTATTCAACGCATGAGCTGAGTATTGAAGATTTTCTTCTGAATTAGATATACATAATAATCTGGTCATTTGGGAACATTAAAGTTAGTGCACTGTGTGTTTTATTAAAATTGTTTGAATACAAAGAGATATTATTAGTCCAATGTCTAGCAATTTCTTAATATATAAGTAAAATAGTAATGCAGACGATACTGCATCGGTATCTTACACCCATGTTCTTTTTACTTTCGCTACTACGTATAGTAAGTAGGGGATGTATTGTATTCCACCCAAAAATACGATACCGAGATTTCACCGGCAATACATGTTTTGAGACCCCCTGAATCCAAAAAACGCATTTTTGGAAACATGTCCGTGTGCGTGTCTGTCTTGAACAGCATAACTCAGAAACGAACAGTCGGATAAACACCAAACTTGGTATTTAGGCTCAGTATGTTCCAGAAATGCGACACGAAGGTTTTCAATAACATCCCCCCACCCCACATTACCCTTTACATGGAAGAATTTTCGAAAATTTTAATCTTCTCAAAAATAGCTCTAACGACTTTGATTAAAATATCATATGTTTAAGATATTTTCATAACAAATAAAATGTATATCCTGAATTTTCTGGGAATGTCTCCAAAAGTATTCTTTATTGTGAACGACTTTTGCGTAACTAGTAAACCATAAGAGATAGACAAACTTTTACTACACAAAAAATGTAGATCGCGTTAAAATACACAACTTATGTCATATACATTTCTGTTGTTGCGTAAGCTATTTTGGAGATATTGCTTGTTATTCCCTTAAATTTTTCAATACTTATTTTCTCAAATGGGAATTCGTTATTCCTTTTTTTGTCTTGGATGTGCAAAGAGTATTAATCTGCGGCAAAGAGAATGGTGCTGCAGCTAGCAACCAGCTCTTAAGAGATATGTCTATGCTTAAAGGCTACTGTATTTCTATATTGCCCTTACAAATACAAAACAATTGGAACATAGTACGCCTTAAGCGATAGTCAAATATTTTTAGAACTGGTCGCTATGTGTAAAATGTAATTCTCTTTGCATGTCAAAAGTTCGTTTCTGCAAATGTTTTTCTCGATTAATATGAAATAGACGGAGAATAAGAGTTTGTAAAAATAGTTTGTACAAGAGTAGAGAAAGTCATGTGAGTGTAACACATCATCAGAATTTTTTTCTTTTCTTTCTGTTTTTGACTCTTTAGCTCCTGAGATTTGGATTTTAATTGGAAGAAAGTCATGGAACATAAATGTGTGTATACTAGCTCTATAATGTTTCAAAGCAAGAACCTAGCTTTTGTAGTTTATATGTTATGTAACCCCCCCCCAAATCATAAAGCATAAATGACGGGTTACTCACAGAGAATTGCAGATACCGGTTCTACCAAAAGTTTAAGAACACCCATTGAAATGTTAATAGTTTTTATTCTGAGTATATTGGTGATGTGATGATATCACTACTTCTGATACTCGATACCGATACTGGCTTTCGAGCACCGATACTTTATAAATAAAACCGGTAAATGTGAGAGCTTGTTCACTGAATTATGTTCTTATTAGTAGTTTTCTATATATAAACCAGTTACCAATTTTGTATTGTATGCTAATTAACGAAATTATTTCTATTTGACATTCTCGAATTTGCAGTAAATTTTTTTTGTCTTGATGATGCTACAGCTTATATATCCTCTATTGCTCTGCTGTTATTGTTACTGTCTACTTCTAAACAGCTTCTCACTTCATTCGTGTTTTTTTTTCAACATTACTGCTGTACATTGGTAAAACAAAATATTTATAGAAATTAGTTGTATACATTCTGAGAGCAAGTCACCAAGCCAGGCTATAGCAGAAACGTGATTGAGTGCGGCAGCTAAATCAGCTTCGTTCACAACTCAGTTAACGCTGCACGTTACATGAGTACCTCAACTTCTTCCCCCAGTGCTTTGCATGTTTTCATTTAGACCGAAGAGTCTATGGAATGTTGCACTCATTCACCCACAGGAAACGCAGTCAAGGTCTATCAAGAACTAGTCTGTTTGGGAACACGTACGAAGCAACAACTTTAGTCTCGAATCCCTTCATTCCTTGTTGTTGGTAAAGTTAAAGGCAACAACTTTCAATAATATGAAACATCAAAGTTTAAAAGTATCGAGAAAGCATCGAAGGTTTATTCCAAAGTATTAGCATACTTCGATACCAGCGAATATTCAGAGTAGTGAGGTATCGACGGTATCGAGGTCCCATTCCTCAAAGCATTATGCAGTATTACGCATTTATGACATTTGACAAACAAACATTGGCAGTTCATTGGATCTAATCATTTTATTAAGCAAACCCGGAAGTATTCAGAAACAAAAATAAAAAAGTCTGCTGTGATACATACACATGACTTTCTCTACTGTCTTTATTAATGGGCATACCAATTATTCTTGACAAAACTTCTATTCCTATCTACCTCATTTTAATCCAAAAAAACCATTGCAGGAATAGCAACATTACAAACTACAAAGAGAACAGCGATAGTCAAATGTTTAAAAACTGGGCGCTATATGCTGACCTTAAAATTCCATACTGTTTCCATGTAATCGTTATAGATAGAAAGAGAACAGCGACAGTCAAATGTTTAAGAACTTAGCGCTATACGCTGGCCTTAAAATTCTATACTGTTTCCATGTAATCGTTATAGATAGAAAGAGAACAGCGACAGTCAAATGTTTAAGAACTTAGCGCTATACGCTGGCCTTAAAATTCTATACTGTTTCCACGTAATCGTTATAGATAGAAAGAGAACAGCGACAGTCAAATGTTTAAGAACTTAGCGCTATACGCTGGCCTTAAAATTCTATACTGTTTCCATGTAATCGTTATAGATAGAAAGAGAACAGCGACAGTCAAATGTTTAAGAACTTAGCGCTATACGCTGGCCTTAAAATTCTATACTGTTTCCATGTAATCGTTATAGATAGAAACAGAACAGCGACAGTCAAATGTTTAAGAACTTAGCGCTATACGCTGGCCTTAAAATTCCATACTGTTTCCATGTAATCGTTATAGATAGAAAGAGAACAGCGACAGTCAAATGTTTAAGAACTTAGCGCTATACGCTGGCCTTAAAATTCTATACTGTTTCCATGTAATCGTTATAGATAGAAAGAGAACAGCGACAGTCAAATGTTTAAGAACTTAGCGCTATACGCTGGCCTTAAAATTCTATACTGTTTCCATGTAATCGTTATAGATAGAAAGAGAACAGCGACAGTCAAATGTTTAAGAACTGAGCGCTATACGCTGGCCTTAAAATTCCATACTGTTTCCATGTAATCGTTATAGATAGAAAGAGAACAGCGACAGTCAAATGTTTAAGAACTTAGCGCTATACGCTGGCCTTAAAATTCTATACTGTTTCCATGTAATCGTTATAGATAGAAAGAGAACAGCGACAGTCAAATGTTTAAGAACTGTGCGCTGTACGCTGGCCTTAAAATTCTCTACTGTTTCCATGTAATCGTTATAGATAGAAAGAGAACAGCGACAGTCAAATGTTTAAGAACTTAGCGCTATACGCTGGCATTAAAATTCTATACTGTTTCCATGTAATCGTTATAGATAGAAAGAGAACAGCGACAGTCAAATGTTTAAGAACTGTGCGCTGTACGCTGGCCTTAAAATTCTCTACTGTTTCCATGTAATCGTTATAGATAGAAAGAGAACAGCGACAGTCAAATGTTTAAGAATTGGGCGCTGTACGCTGGCCTTAAAATTCCATACTGTTTCCATGTAATCGTTATAGTTACAAAGAGAACAGCAACAGTCAAACGCTTAAGAACTGGACGCTTTACGCTGGCCTTAAAATTCTATACTGTTTCCATGTAATCGTTATAGTTACAAAGATAACAGCGACAGTCAAACGCTTTACGCTGGCCTTAAAATTCTATACTGTTTCCATGTAATCGTTATAGATAGAAAGAGAACAGCGACAGTCAAATGTTTAAGAACTGTGCGCTGTACGGTGGCCTTAAAATTCTATACTGTTTCCATGTAATCGTTATAGATAGAAAGAGAACAGCGACAGTCAAATCTTTAAGAACTGGGCGCTGTACACTGGCCTTAAAATTCCATACTTTTCCATGTAATCGTTAGAGTTACAAAGAGAACAACGATAGTCAAATGTTTAAGAACTGAGCGCTTTACGCTGGCATTAAAATTCTATACTGTTTCCATGTAATCGTTACAGTTACAAAGAGAACAACGACAGTCAAATGTTTAAGAACTGAGCGCTTTACGCTGGCCTTAAAATTCTATACTGTTTCCATGTAATCGTTATAGATACAAAGAGAACAGCGACAGTCAAATGTTTAAGAACTGGAGGCTGTACGCTGGCGTTAAAATTCTATACTGTTTCCATGTAATCGTTATAGATACAAAGAGAAAAGCGACAGTCAAATGTTTAAGAACTGGGCGCTGTACGCTGGCCTTAAAATTCCATATTGTTTCCATGTAATCGTTATAGATACGAGAACAGCGACAGTCAAATGTTTAACAACCGGGCGCTGTACGCTGGCCTTAAAATTCCATTTTGTTTCCATGTAATCGTTATAGATACAAAGAGAACAGCGATAGTCAAATGTTTAAGCACTGGGCGCTGTACGCTGGCCTTAAAATTCCATATTGTTTCCATGTAATCGTTATAGTTACAAAGAGAACAACGACACTCAAATGTTTAACAACTGGGCGCTGTACGCTGGCCTTAAAATTCAATATTGTTTCCATGTAATCGTTATAGATACAAAGAGAACAGCGACAGTCAAATGTTTAACAACCGGGCGCTGTACGCTGGCCTTAAAATTCCATATTGTTTCCACGTAATCGTTATAGATACAAAGAGAACAGCGACAGTCAAATGTTTAAGAACTGTGCGCTGTACGGTGGCCTTAAAATTCTATACTGTTTCCATGTAATCGTTATAGATACAAAGAGAACAACGACAGTCAAATGTTTAAGAACTGGGCGCTGTACGCCGGCCTTAAAATTCCATATTTTTCTATGTAATCGTTACAGTTACAAAGAGAACAGCGACAGTCAAATGTTTAAGAACTGGGCGCTGTACGCTGGCCTTAAAATTCCATATTGTTTCCATGTAATCGTTATAGATAGAAAGAGAACAGCGACAGTCAAACGCTTAAGAACTGGGCGCTGTACGCTGGCCTTAAAATTCCATATTTTTCCCATGGAATCGTTACAGTTACAAAGAGAACAGCGACAGTCAAATGTTTAAGAACTGGGCGCTGTACGCTGGCCTTAAAATTCCATATTTTTCCATGTAATCGTTATAGATACAAAGAGAACAGCGACAGTCAAATGTTTAAGAACTGGGCGCTGTACGCTGGCCTTAAAATTCCATATTTTTTCCATGTAATCGTTACAATTACAAAGAGAACAGCGACAGTCAAATGTTTAAGAACTGGGCGCTGTACGCTGGCCTTAAAATTCCATATTTTTTCCATGTAATCGTTAAAGTTACAAAGAGAACGGCGACAGTCAAATGTTTAAGAACTGAGCGCTGTACGCTGGCCTTAAAATTCCATATTTTTCCATGTAATCGTTATAGTTACAAAGAGAACAACGACAGTCAAATGTTTAAGAACTGGGCGCTGTACGCTGGCCTTAAAATTCCATATGTTTTCCATGTAATCGTTATAGATAGAAAGAGATCAGCGACAGTAAAATGCTTAAGAACTGGGCGCTGTACGCTGGCCTTAAAATTCCATATTGTTTCCATGTAATCGTTATAGATACAAAGTGAACAGCGACAGTCAAATGTTTAAGAACTGGGCGCTGTACGCTGGCCTTAAAATTCCATATGGTTTCCATGTAATCGTTATAGATAGAAAGTGAACAGCGACAGTTAAATGTTTAAGAACTGGACGCTGTACGCTGGCCTTAAAATTCCATACTGTTTCCATGTAATTGTTATAGATACAAAGAGAACAGCGACAGTCAAATGTTTAAGAACTGGGCGCTGTACGCTGGGCTTAAAATTCCATACTCTTTCTATGCAATCGTTATAGATTGAAAGAGAACAGCGACAGACGAATGTTTAAGAACTGGACGTTATACGTGAGCTTTAAAATTCCATACTGTTTCCATGCCATCGTTATAGATAGAAAGAGAACAGCGGCAGTCAAATGTTTAAGAACAGGACGCTATACGCTGGCCTTAAAATTCCATACTCTTTCTATGCAATCGTTATACATATAAAGAGAACAACGACAGTCAAATGTTTAAGAACAGGACGCTATATGATGGCCCTAAAATTCCACTCTCTTTCCATGCATTCGTTATAGATAGAAAGAATACAGCGACAGTCAAATGTTTAAGAACTAGACGCTTTACGCTGGCCTTAAAATTCTATACTGTTTCCATGTAATCGTTATAGATAGAAAGGGAATAGCGACGGACAAATGTTTAAGAACAGGACGCTATATGATGGCCTTAGAATTTAGTACTCTATCCGTGACATCGAGAGAAACAGCTGAAAATCGATGGGACTTAAAAAGAGTGACAAAATATTGAACAAATCGAACCATTAATAACGGATATCTCAGAAATGACTAAGCCAAAAAAGTTATTTGAAATAAGTTGTTTGTTTTAAAGGGATCTCCATTTTTATGCGGTAGATTTTCGTTTATGTTTAATCTTTATGAATTAGGCAAGATACCTATACAAAATATCTTCGAATAAAAAGGACTTCATGGACTATTCCCAGAAAATTCAAAATATACATGTTATTTGTATGTAAATATCTTTAACATATGGCCTGTAATCAATGTCGTTAGAGCCGTTTTTTATGAAATACAAAAATTTGAAAAATGTTCCATATAAAGTGTAGTTTTGGGGCAGGAGGATTTTCTTGAAAATCTTCGTGTCGCATCTTTGGAAGGTACCGAACCTAAATGCCATGTTTGGTACTTATTCGATATTTCATTTTCGAGTTATGCTGTTCACATACACACACAGACACATATACCTTTTTCTAAAAACGCTTTTTTGGAGAGGGGATTCAGGACTCATCAAAAAATTTATTTGTGTTGAAATCTCGGAATGGAATTTTTGTATGGAATGCAATAGCTTCTCTATCAACTATATACTTGTAAAAATAAACAATCCTATTGTTACATTCACATCAGTTTACCCCTTTATTAGTCGGTGTAGAAACTGTTTTTGCTAAAGCTTATTTTTCTATCTACTACGTTTGAATATAAATAAACCTTTGCAGAATTAGCTGCATTACACATTTCGTTATAGACTCAAAGAGAACAGCGAATGACAAATATTTAAGATCTGGACGCTATATACAAACCTTAAAATGCCACACTGTTTACATGCAATCTCAGAAACAACTGAATGTTGAGGGAGCTTTAAAAGAATGTCCAAGAAATGAACAATTCGAACCGGAAATAGCGCATAGCTCAGAAATGGCTTATGGCAAAAAGTTTATTTGAAATAAGTTGTGTGTTTTAAAGAGATCTATATTTTTTGTGTAGTACGTTTTCGTCTATAGCTTAACGTTTACCAGTTATACAATATTACATAAAATTTCTTCCAAATGAATTGGACTTCACAGGCTATTCCCAAAAATCAAAGATATACATTTGGTTTGTCATGTATTATCTTTAATATATGACACTTTAATAAAAATGTTGAAGCTATTTTTTTATAAAATCAAAATTTCGACAAATGTTCATGTAAAGAGATTTTGGGGGTTGGAGGTTTTCTTGAGAATCTTCGAGTCCCATTTTTGGAGGTACTGAACCTAAATACCTAGTTTGGTATTTATCAGGCTTTTGGTTTTTGAGTTCAACTGTTCACAGACACACAGGCACACACGGACGTTTTTCTAAAAACGCTTTTTTGGGGGGTATTCAGTGCACCAAAGGATGTATTTCTGGCGAAATCTCGCATTCTTTTTTTTGAGTGGGATGCAATACTTTTTCTACTTACTATATACGCGATAGATAAAGTAAAAATGATCTCGATTCTTAGTGAAATGGGCTTAATTTACGTAAGCTGCTCTCCAATATACAATTTGTTTTTATTAAAACAACAATAATAAAAAATATCTGATGTATATTCACATGACTTTTAATCTACCTATATAGCTTCAACTATTCTTACGGAATCTCATTTTCCTATCTACTTCATGTTAGTTGAGATAAAAATAGGCAGAAATGGTTTAATTCACATTTTGTTGTAAGTACATGGTGGATAAATAAAACAGAATCGATAGGCAATATACTTAAAAGTGGTTGGTGCATGCTCGCCTTAATATTCCACAGTATTTCCATGACATTGCGAGAAACAACTGGACAGGAAAGCACTTAAAAATACCTAATCTGTTACATTCACATGACATTCTATACCATCTATCGTTTATTAGTGGGTATGCAAACTGTTCTTACAAACGCCTCATTCTATAATTACTTAATTTTAATTGAGACATTTTTTTCAGAAGTTGCTACATTACACATTTCGTTATATATGCAAAAAGAATGCCGATAGCCAAATGTTTAAGAGCTGGACGCTATATGCTGCCTTAAAATTCCATATTGCTTCCCACGCAATCGCGAGAAACAATTGGAAGGACTTAAAAGGAATGACAAGTATTGAACAATTCGACCATCGGAATTATCGGAAATGGCTGTTTCCACAAAAAAGATTTTGTTTGAAAGAAATGGTATATTTTAAAGAGATCTACATTTTTGTGTAGTGCGCCTTCGGCTATTGCTTAGAAACACTAACCAGTTATATAAAATTATATAAAATTCGTTCGAATGAAGTGGACTTCACAGGCTATTGCCAAAAAAATCAAGGTATACGTTTTATTTGTCATGTAAACGCTTTTAATATATAGTATTTTAATCAAAATCATTAGAGCCACTTTTGAGAAAATCGACATTTTTGAAAAATCTTCCATGTAAAGAGTAATCGTGGAAGGAATATTTTCAAGTAAATCTTCGTGTCACATCTTTAGAAGGTACTCTACTTAAATGCCAAGTTCGGTATCCATCCGACTCTCCGTTTTTGAGTTATGTGTTTATGCACACTGACTTTTTCTAAAATTACTTATTTTGGTTTCAGGGGCCTCAAAACAAGTATTTCTAGTGCAATTTCGGTGTCTAATTTTTGGATGGAATGCAGCACATTCTCTACCTAGTATATTCATTCATTATCTGTTTACCCTCCTCTTATGTAGGACTTACACCCCCAGGACTTACAAGCGGGTGCACTCATGGATCAGACAAAGCAACCAGGATGGGTGATCAGCCCGATGCCTGGTATGGGATGAAGGAAGTAGATGAAACGAAATGTTGGTGAAATGGATGAAAGGAAAGGTGATGATGGAGCATTGGTGGAATGAATGGCGGGGGAAACCGGAGAACCCGGAGAAAACCCGCCCAGATGCCGCTTCGTCCACCACAAATCCCACATGCAGGTCCCTGGGATTGAACCCGGGCCGCCTCGGTGGAAGGCGAGCGGTCTAACCACTCGGCCACGGCGCCGCCTACCTACTATATACGTGATAAAAAAGCGCAAAAGGACAGCATGGAACAATTCAAAACAGTAATAACAAATATTTCGGAAATAGCTATGACAGAACAAAGTTATTTGATATAAATTGTGTGTTTTAAGGAGATCCACATTTGTGTATATTATGTTTCTCTCTAACTCTTATGGCTTACCAGTTATACAAAATTATGCAAAATTCCTTCCAAATGAGGACTTCACGGCCCTTTCCTGAAAGCTCCAGATGCACATTTTATTTGTCATGTAAGCTCCTCAAACGTATGGTAATTTAATTAAAACCGTTAGAGCCACTTTTGATAGAAGAAAAGATTTCGAAATATCTTCTACGTGAAGGGTAGTTTGGATGAGATATTTTGTTGAATATCTTCACGTCGTATCTTTAGAAGACGCTGAAGCTCAGTACCAACTTTGGTGTTTATAGCACAATTCGTTTTTGAGTTATGCTATTCGCAGACACACGGTTGATTTTCTAAAAAATAGTACTTTCTGCACTACGTATAGTAAGTAGGGAAGCATTGCATTTCATTAAAAAATTCGATACCGAGATTTCATCGTAAATACATGTTTTGAGGCTCCGTGAATTAAAAAAAAATCATTTTTAGAAAAAAGTCCGTGTGTGTGTCTGTGTGTCTATGAACAGCATAACTCAAAAACTAAAAGTCGGATAAATAACAAAGTTGGTATTTAGGTTCAGTATCTTTCAAAGATGGGATACGAAGATTTTGAAGAAAATCCTCCCACCCCAGACTACTCTTTACATGGAACATGTTCGTCCTCCTGGATTAGTGATACCGTGCTAGCCTCTAGTTTCCGAGGTCGCGAGTTCAAACCCGGCGGAGGGCGATGGATGTTTTCGGGCGTAAAAATCCTTAGCACTGCTTCCTTCGGAAGGAAAGTAAAGCCGGTGGTCCCGTGTCGTAGATTTACGGCACGTAAAAAAAGCTCAAGCCTGATAAGAGGCCTCTGAGCAAAATTTCCTGTCTTTCACGCCCAATATAGAATGGGACGCTAAGGACCATAGTAGTTAAAGAGCGTCCATAAATACAACTCAATTTATTTCATGGAACATGTTTTTAAAATTTTGATTTTCTCAAAAATGGCTTTAACGATTTTGATTAAAATGTCATATATTTAAGATACCTTCATGACAAATTAAACATATATCTTGAATTTTCTGAGAATGTCCCCAAAAGCTTTTCATTCTGAATAACTTTTGCATAACTGGTAAACCATGAGATAGACAATATGTTACCACAAAAAATGTAGATTTCGTTGAAGCACACAATTTGTCATATACATTTTTTTGTGGAGTGAAACATTTCCGAGGTATTCCTTGTTATTCTTTTTTAATTTTACAATACTTACACTTTTTCTCAAATGGGAATTTGTTGTTCGTTTTCTATGTCCTGGGCATGCAAAGAGAATGGAACTCCACATAGCAACCAGCTCTTAAAAGATTTGACTATCGCTTAAAGCATACCATATTCCCCTTGTATCTACAAGAAAATTAGCAATAAAATAGTTTCCGCAACGTTTATCTAGATTAACATGAAGTAGATGGAGGATAAGCGTTTGTAAATATAGTTTGTGCAAAAGTAGAGAAAGTAATGTGAGTGTAGCACAGATTTTTTCGTATTCAGGGGTTCTCAAAACAGGCATTACCGCTGAAATCTCGAGTTTTTGGTTGGAATGCAATACCTTCTATGCTTACTAGGTTGGTGGCAGAGAAAGTAAAAAATTATCAGATCGGTTGTAACTGTAATTCCATTACGCAACCCCCCACTGCACTCACTTCCTGGTTGTTTTGGACACTTGGTAGAGATTTGAGTTCATAAAATTGATTTTGTGTTATTTTTAACGGTTATAGGAGCAAATTATGTAAGTATTTTTGTTATTTGGGCCTCTGAAGGGCTCCTAGTATATTGGTATGTAATGCGCTCACTTGTTTGGCATTTTCCATAAGCTTTATTTTTTAAACTTCAGATACACTTTTCTCAAAATGCAATTTAACTGAGAAGTTTGACAGTTTTTATGGTTGTACATAATGTTTAACTGCATTTATTAGGTTAAAAATTTTGTTCTAAATTAAATGGTTCCTACGAAAGAAAACAATAAACATAAAAATCTGATGTGTTACACTCACATGACTTTCTCTACTCTTGTACAAACTATTTTTACAAACGCCTATTCTCCATCTACTTCATGTTAATCGATATGTTAATCTTATTGCTAATTTTCTTGTAGATGCAAGGGGAATTAGTAGGTTTTAAGCGATAGTCAAATATTTTAACGCTGGTTGGTATGTGGCGCATTCCATTCCCTTTGCATGTCAGGACAAAAAAATCTGATGTGTTACACTCACATGACTTTCTCTACTCTTGTACAATCTAATTTTACAAACGCTTATTCTCCATATGGTTCATGTTAATCGAGATATCGAGATGTCAATCTTATTGGTAATTTTCTTGTAGATGCAAGGGAAATATGGTAGCTTTTAAGCGATAGTCAAATATTTTAACGCTGGTTGCTATGTGGCGCATTCCATTCTCTTTGCATGTCCAGGACATAAAAAAAATGAATAACGAATGTGAGAAAAAGTATAAGTATTGTAAAATTTAAGGAAATAACAAGCAATATCTCGAAAACGGTTAACTCCACAAAAGAAATGTATATGACATAAGTTGTGTATTTTAACGCGATCTACATTTTTTGTGCAGTAAAATTTTGTCTATCTCTTATGGTTTACCAGTTATGCAAAAGTCGTTCACAATGAAGAATACTTTTGGAGACATTCCCAGAAAATTCGAGATATACATTTCATTTCTCATGACATTATCTTAAACATATGATATTTTCATCAAAATCGTTAGAGCCATTTTTGAGAAAATTAAAATTTTCGAAAAATCTTCCATGTAAAGGGTAGTCTGGGGTGGGGGGATTTTCTTGAAAACCTTCGTGTCGCATCTCTGAAAGATACTGAACCTAAATACCAAGTTTGGTGCTTATGCGACTGTTCGTTTTTGAGTTATGCTGTTCACAGACACACAGACACACACACACACAGACACACACACAGACACACACACACACACACACACACACACACAGACACACACACGGACATGTTTCCAAAAATGCTTTTTTTTGGATTCAGGAGGTCTCAAAACATGTATTTCCGGTGAAATCTCGGTATCGAATTTTTGGGTGGAATGCAATACTTCCCCTACTTACTATACGTAGTAGAGAAAGTAAAAATGAATAACGTATATGAGAACAAGTATAAGTATTGGAAAATTTAAGGAAATAACAAGCAATATCTCGAAAACGGTTCACTCAACAAAAGAAATGTATATGACATAAGTTGTGTATTTTAACGCGATCTACATTTTTTGTGTAGTAACATTTTGTCTATCTCTTATGGTTTACCAGTTATGCAAAAGGCGTTCACAATGAAGAATACTTTTGGAGACATTCCCAGAAAATTCGAGATATACATTTCATTTCTCATGACATTATCTGAAACATATGATATTTTAATCAAAATCGTTAGAGCCATTTTTGAGAAAATTAAAATTTTCGAAAAATTTTCCATGTAAAGAGTAGTCTGGAGTGGGGGGATTTTCTTGAAAACCTTCGTGTCGCATCTCTGGAAGATACTGAACCTAAATACCAAGTTTGGTGCTTATCCGACTGTTCGTTTTTGAGTTATGCTGTTCACAGGCACACACTCATACACACAGACACACACACACACACACACACAGACACACACACACAGACACACACACACGGACATGTTTCCAAAAATGCTTTTTTTGGATTCAGGAGATCTCAAAACATATATTTCCGGTGAAATCTCAGTATCGAATTTTTGGGTGGAATGCAATACTTCCCCTACTTACTATACGTAGTAGAGAAAGTAAAAAAGTAATACTAAAAATATTTTCCTGTGACTATTTTTTTTAAAATTAGATTATTCCCTCAAATGGAAAATTAGTTAAACGGCTACTTTATGCTACGTATAAGAACTCGTAATAAAAATTGGCGGAGTTATGATTTTTATTTTCAGAGAAAAGTATACCTATAAATGAAAATTAAAAATTATTTTACATTTAAATCGTTTTATAATTAAAAGGTTTAAAGTTAGCTAAAAATGTTGATAGAAGTTACATAGAAAACCTTCTTTAATAAGCAATAAAAAGTACATTGTTCCAGACAGTGTAATTCTAGAGAAAATCAGCTTTCTTTCAATTGTGAAAAAGCGTATAAAAGTACCCTGCGATCTCTACAAAGTGTCGTTAATGGACAAATAATGATGGTAATGATGATGATTATTAAGTTTTAAAGTATGCATCTAATAATATATAAAGAAACAGAAAATAGTGTCCCATTCTTTGTTGATGGATGCTTTAGAGATATTTCTGCTTCATCTGAACAGTATATAAAACTGTCACACATAGTTCTTACGGAACATTTATATTTAGAGAATCAACAATTGACGCTACTGAGATTAAGAATTTTGTGAATGTTTTTTTTTGTGAAACTTTTTTTGGGGGTGGATGTGATATGTTTGCACTGTAAGGTCTAAATTCAGAATGCAATAATACATTCAAAACCGAAATGTATTAAATGTAGTTGAAAATACAAGTTTCTAATTTCTGGATTCCCTATCCATTTATCCTATAACTTTTTTTAGGCTTAATATATTTTGATAACTATTTTCTCAAAATGAGCAGAGAAAAATCAGATGGTATCGGTAATACTGCTCATTGTTAACATCTAGGGGCGGCGTCAAGGCAAAGTGGTTAGACCACTTACCTCCCACCTGGGTTTGATCCCAGGGACCGCAAATGGTATGTATGGTGAAGGAAGCGAGTTTGGTCGGGTTTTCTCCGGTTTCCCTCGCCGTTCATTCCACCAATCTCCATCATCAAATTTTCTTTCATCCATTTCGCCTTCGTTTCATATCACCTTCTTCCCTCACTCTCATATCTCGCTACGGGTTCTCCATTATCTGATTCAATGTTCGTCTGCTTCTCTATAACCTAGGCACGGTTGTAAGTACTAGAGGGTATAAGCACTACACATGAGGACAATAAACCGTCTGAGTAAGTTACTAAGTAAATAAAAACTGAGTGAGTGAGGGAACTTCTAATGACATGCAACGATTTATTACTTTCTCTACCACGTACCTTCCAAAAATTCTACACCAGAAATACGTGTTGAGGCTCCCTGAATCCAAGAAGAAGCCTTTTTAGTAAAAGGTCCATGTGTGTGTGTGTGTGTGTGTGTGTGTGTGCCTATGAACATCATAACTCAAAAACGACAAGTCGGGTAAATACCACACTTGGTATTTAGGTTCAACACACCTTCCAAAGATGCGACCCGAATGTTTGAAAGAAAAACCCGCCACCCCAACTACCCTTTACATGGAATATTTTTCGAAAATTTTGATTTTTAAAAAAAAAGACTCCAACGATTTTAATTAAAATATCATATATAAAGATATCTACATGACAATTAAAATTTATATCTTGAATTTTCTGGGAATAGTTTCTGAAGCCCTCTTCATTCGGAAAGGATTTTGTATTCATTTGACTGTCGCTGTTCCCTTTGTATCTATAAGGATATGTGCAACGTAGGTATTTTTGCAAATATTTATTTGAATTAAAATTTACTAAATAGAAAAATAACCTTTAGTAAGAATGGTTTGTATACTAAAGATAGAGGGTAGAGAAGGTCATATGAGTAGTATACAATGAGGCCTTCTGGATCAATTTATGGCTTTTTAATTGGCTTAATTGATTTAAATTGGCTGTAATTGGTCTTTCATGTAAGCCCGACCTAAGTACATGATACCTTCTGGATCAATTTATGGCTATTTAATTGGTTCACATGGTTCATTTGGTCTTTCATGTAAGCCCGACCTAAAGCACATGAGGTTTCTGGATCAATTTATGGCTTTTTAATTGGTTCAATTGGTCTTTCATGTAAAGACGACCCAAGTAGCTGATACCTTCTGGATCAAATTTATGGTTACTGGCGAGTTGACAGTTTGTCATTCCCGGCCACGTGGAGGGCTTTACTTGAAGAAGCATTTAAAGGCTCGTCCCTCCTCCTCGGCTTTGGGTGAGGGAGGTAATCAAAATAATGTATGCATTTCCAGTCAGCTATGAGACATGATTCACCCACTATAAAGTACACAGCGTTAATTCTAATCATATACATCAAATAAAAAATACAAGTTTCAATTTTTGTGGCGAACGCTCCTAACAACTGTAGATGTTTAAAAAAATCGAAAGGTTTAATTTTCACCATCCTACCGGGACTTGTTGCTTTGAACGGGTCGATAACACTCTAGTGTTATCCGCTAAAATGCAACAGGAGGGTTCTGAAAGTTATCGTAGAAATGGCTAGTATACGATGTTCGCTAACTAAAGCACACCTCTTTATTACAATGAGAAATTTTGCAGAGTGGAATCACAAGCGATGAAAAAATATTGGAATATTTAGCTTTAAAGGTTAACAAGCGTCACTCTACTTAAATACCCTGATAAGAACGCTAAACCTTCTGTAAGCGGTATAGAAGAATAAGAAATTCTGTATACCAATTTTTGGAGCACAGACTATACAGCCCCGCATGTTATTGCCTGGAGGGGGAGAACCCTTATAGCAGTCTCCCCTTCTGTATACAATTTAGCGGCTATTGACTCACCCTTCGCATAAGCGGGGAATCTATTCACGCTATTGATTTTTTCCGTTAGCTTCCCTCCCATATAAGGACTCCCACACCATTGTAAAAGTTCGCTTTATCTACGCCAGATGCCAGAAGGTTACAGAACTAACATTTGTAATTCATATCTGGCACTATAGATACCGACAGAATCCGATCCGCTATTGATTTTTTCATTAAAACTACATGAGATTCAATCACACATTAGCTAATTACAGTGTTACAAGCTGTATGTACAGTGAAATAAAAACGAATCGCATTTAAAAAAAATTCTCATATGTTACACTCACATGACTTTCTCTACTCTTGTACAAACTTTTCTTACAAATGCTTATTCTGCTTGATTTTACTAGCTGCAATAGGAATACGGTAGGCTTTAAGCATTAGTCAAATATTTTAAGAGCGGTTGCCATGTGATGCACTCCATTCTCTTTACATGCCTAAGACATAAAAAAAATGAATAACGAATTCGAGAAAAAATATAATTATTGAGGAATTTAATGGAATAACAAGCAATATCTCGAAAATAGTTCTCAATAAAACAGGGGGGGCTCAAAACGTAAATATCCGGTGAAGTCTCGTTATCGAATTTTCCGGTGGAATACCATACTTCCCTTACTTACTCTTCATAGTAGAGAAATTTAAAATACTTAGTTAAACAACGGGAAAGATGTCTTGTATCTTTTTCCCACGAGGTGTATCATTCATACAATAAACAGTAATTGAACAATGTCTTTGTTATTTAATTAACAGTACGCCAAAAGGCAGACCATCTTTTACAGAATAACTTAAGTCATTTCCGGATCACATATATGCTTTTTTAGAAAGAAATATCTAAATGATACCTTCATTCTAATGTATGTTCAAAGGCATTAGTGGATTGATCATTTCCTGCACTATTTCAACAAGAGTACATAAAAAATATATTACGTAAAGATGATTCAGCGTTCGATTTCATACTGAACTAAAGCTTGAAACAAATATTCAGTTTTCAGAACGCTAAAGTACGATTGAAAAGGAATATATACGTTAAATCAACTTCCATTTCCACGTAACGGATTACGACAAAACTAGAAGAGAAAGACAAAAGTAGACTAGAAAATGAGAAAGCAAGCGCAAATAGTAGTAGTTATTTGGGGACTTTAGCTACTTTCAACTGCAACTTATTTTAACTCAAGCAACCTTAAGACAGGGCTTCTATTAGCTAATTTTATAATTAAATAAAACAATTAATGTTTGAAAATACTTCATTAACATACTAATTAACAAAAATTAACTTAACTCTGAATTTTTCGTTGAAACTCTGTAATCTGCTATAAAATAGCTTGCATAATATATAAAAAGTACTCTTACGACATAGAAAAAGCTTAACATACTTAAAGCTTAACCTCGAATGTCAACAACTGAAAAAAAAATTGAAAAGCGGTAATATGCCAGAAAATGGAGTATAGAATATAGGGAAATTATCCTTTTCTTCATTCATCAAGTTTACATGCCTAAATGATTATTTCCATACAAGACACCAGTGAAGAAGAAATACCAGTTCAGCGCCTGCGCTGGTATTATTATCTACTTACTGGGAGGTATATCAACGGTCTCCACTTCAACTCCAGACATGGTCAAACTTTAATGTTTAAAACACTTCTGAGCTATGGCACTTAGACATGCTTGACAACTGCATTAAATTTTACAGCACTAATTGGAATGTTCCGAATAACTAGGCAAGTGTCCCTATGATTTGTATCTCGGAATGGTAAAACATAAATGTTTAACTGCTAAACAACTGTGATATTCGCGTGGGATAATAATAATCCTACAGCATTATGTGGATATATTGGAGGGGGTTCTCAGGTATACGAGATCCAGATCGAGTTTTATCTTCGTTCTTTCTCTCTTTCTTGATGTACATACATACATACATACAGACATATCCACACACATACAGACATACACACAGCCAAACACCTCCCCAAAACACACTGCCAGGTACGAAGACTTACGAATATATCCGAACATACACATACATACCGACTCATTCACGCAGATAAATACTCACAAACAAGCAGACTCAGAGATACTCACACACAAATCAAAACAAGCAGACTCAGAGATATACATACACACACATATACTTCCAAACATCAGGAATGAGCGAAGACCTTCGAGCACACTCGAATACATGTACAGGCAATATACACAGGAACATACCAAACACCAACAGAGAGAGATGCTCTTACCTATAAGCATGGGGCGGCTCTGTTATAATATAGCTTCATATATGAGAGGCTCTGTCTTTAGATGATTGTTTTGATTAATGTAGCGTTGAAGATGACGGGAATTGCGGGATTAGGGAGCTATGGTATTAATGGAGTTATGTGGTGGCGGTGGCGAATGTATAGAGTTACGGTGCTGATGGAGGCACGCGATGGTCATGGACGTATAAGTTAATGTACTTGTAAGTGTGAAGGATTATTTGTGATGGTGGTGATAGGAGGCGATGAGGATGGTTATATTGTCGGGAAGGCTTTTGGAAATGATGGCGGTGATGAGAGGTGGTGTTCATTGTTTCGCTGATGCTGATTCTTTTTTTGTGTGTAGAAGGGCACACATTCATTACGAAGAAATACACTAACACTGTAAAACATACCGAATTGTTGCGAGTAGCACAAACCTTTTATCAGTGTATAAAATGGTTTCAATGTCCTTACAACATCTTAGAATACTTATAAAGCTGCAAACGGTATCGAATTTCTTTTAAAGTGTTCAAAGTTCTCGATTTACGAGAACATTTAAGTGATGCATGGATCCAATGAAGCTAGGACAGGCTCTCTATTCAGCATATAAGAGACTTCACCTAGATTAGGCTAGGAGCGGTAAAGGCAAGATAGCGTACATTGTGTAAAGCCACTTTAGGTTAGACTGGTTGAGGTTATGATAGGGGGCCACAGATAATTAGAGGACGGGCTAGTTTATAGCTTTAAGTTATGATCGCTTGAATAGATGATGGGGGGCTGCTGACTATGATTGAGACACGTTAACATGCACGTCATCGAGCTAGGCTAGCTAATAGCAGGCTGGACGTGAATCCTGCTTATACTATTTTAGGATAGGTTAGGATATTCAGTGCTAGCTAAGGACTGGATTGTTGGACAGATTATAAGGAATGGTATCATATTAGGCTAGATAATTACTGGGCAGAATACATAACGCTAGGATAGTCTGGGAACAGGTGGAGTTAGGCTCGCACGATTGTCCGAGTTTGAAGAACAGGCTAGCATAGAATGTCTTAGGAATGGATTCGTCATGATTGTTATGGTTGGCTGCGTTTCACGGTTAAGTTATTTTCGTTAGTGGTTACGTTTACTGGTTACGTTGGTTACGTTTACTGGTTACGTTGGTTACGTTTACTGGTTACGTTGGTTACGTTTAGTGGTTACGTTGGTTACGTTTACTGGTTACGTTTAGTGGTTACGTTGGTTACGTTTTGGCTAGGTTGGACGATGCCAAGATAGATAATGAAAGGATCTTTCAGAGCAGGTAAGGCAGGGATAGATTGGCTTAGGATGGTCGCTTGTGGCTAGGTTAGACTACTCCAAAATACCTAAAACTAACCAATTCAGGGATTGTGCCTATCGGTCTCACATGTTAAGTACTTAACATACAGAAGCTTACAAATTTAGAAAAAAAAGGACTGCAAGTATATATATATATTTATTCTAATAATGGATAAGAAATGCTCATAAAGTATCAAAATCAGTGGAAAATACATTAACTCCTGAAATTAGAATAAATACTTGCTTTAATGCACTGACTTACAAATGAAATTCCACTCTCCATATTACAATAGCATCCTAAAAGCATATCACAATACCTCACTCACATCTTAAAATACACTGAAAGAGGCTCAAATTCTCTTACCAGAAACTTTAAAAATAGCTGCAGCGCGCCTAAAGAACCATCAGAATACTGTAAAGATCTGAGGCAATATCATGAACATAACAGCTCCTACTTATAAAACCGATCATAATTTTCCAAAAAAACCTGTGTCTAATAGCTCATAAACGCCAGCTAAATGCTCTACAGTTCCTATTCCAGGGGCTAAAATGCAAGCAAACATTTCTAAAAATACACTACAATGCCTGTTACAGGATGAAAAATATATTCGAAATACATACATCAATCCATCCGTCTGTATTTTGAAAGATACTTTAAAAAAACATCATAAAGCATATTCAAAATGTTCTGAAAATCTTAAAAAGATGTATCAATATCCTGAAAATGAATGCTACTACTTTAAGAAACATCTAAAATTCCCATTCAAGTATATCGGGATGTCCTTAAAGCCTGTACTCATATCTAATTGAATAGGTTGGAATACCTTTAAAGAGTCATAAATATGCATATGAAAAACTTCGAAAAAATATAATTGGAAGTGTCACAATACCTTAAAAGAGCATAAAATGGCTCCACATAATCTAAAAACCCAGTAATTCTAAAAGCCCCTAATGACATAAAAATACACGCTACACTTCTAAAAAGCCATCCAGGATCAGAACCATAAACAATACACATAAAAGTGTCAAGAGCATCTAAATACACTGTAAAATACGTCAAAATGCTAAAAAAGACCCTTAAGGATAGCATGAAATACATGGCGTAATTTCTAAAACCCTCGCACATAAATAGTTCACTGACAATACCATGAAGATAACTGCACCTCACTGTAAAAGAGTATCCTAGAGACCTATACAATACAGCTAAAATACCTGTCACTATTTATAAAACCCATCAGCATACTCCAAAGACTTGGACTGACCTAATTAAAAATACATTCTCTTGTCTATAGAACCATCAGATTAGGCTTAAATGCTGAAAATATATGTATTAAACCTAAAATACACAAAGGATAAAATCTAAACATCAGGCTTTATTATGAATAGGGGCAGAGGCTAGAAAGGCAAATCAAAAGAAACACTTAAGTCAATGGTGAAAATATCTTTATTGAGAATTATTATTATTTGATTTTACATTAAGCAAACACTAGAGCATTGAACAGAAGCAAACAAAATTTTAACACTCTCATTTCATTCAAATGCGAAAGCTCTTTATTATACAGAGTTCAGTCTCAATCATGCTATAATCCCAGTGCTCTTCAATACTTGGACGATCTTATTAATCTCAATAGAAAAGTAATTTTTACCAGCTTCATGCGACATCATTAACAGTCTTAGCTGGTGTACTAAGTCATTAGGATCTGTACAGGGATATAAAATCTCAATATTCGCATTGGATACATCACCCACAATGGACGAGTTAACACTAAAATGTATATTTTCACTCAGGTGATTATTCAGAGTTTCATCATCCAAGGACACTGCTCTTCTTACATCTAACATCCCTGGTCTTGAAGAGATTTCAGTAGCACTCAGGGGTGATCCAAGCGCTTCACAGCTTAACTCTAACATCCCTGGCCTTGAATAGATTTCAGCATCACTGACGAGAGTTCTAAGTATTGCGCACTTCAATGATTCATTACTACATCTTTGCCGGTGTTGTTTAAGTCTTGAAATAGATCTGTTTTTTAAAATCCTACTACACATACGACACTTGACAGAACGACTCTTCTCATGGGTAATATAGGAAAAATGAAGCTTTTCGTAAGCTGGCTGTATTTGAATGTCAATAAGGGAATCCATGCTTGTTCTAGAATATCATATACTGTATATGATTTCGAAGCTGCAGCCGCATATGTCATCAGGAGACTGTAGAATTATTTGCTTATTTCCTAATTTTATCGGTAATCTCACATCATTGATAACCATAAACCTTACAGTCAAGTTATATAAGAAACGGGACTATGACAGAATTCCACATTAATTGCAGCTACTCCATTAATTACGTAAGCTCAGCATGAATGAAATGAAGTCTACCCTTACTTGTAATATTGGAGGATATATGACGCAACCTCATTGAATATGTTAGCACTCGAATATGCAATGTTTCAAGGCTAGAAGGTCACCCATACAGATCTTCCTATGAAGAACCATACTACAGGGAAAGTGAGCAGTACACAAGTTGAAGATTTCGAGACATGCTGAGGTCCCTAACGTTTCCAGGTTATAACATCTCACTTTACAAGTCCCCAATGTAACGACTCATTCCACATAGCATTGTTTATGGTTCTGATCCTGGATGGCTTTTTAGAAGTGTAGCGTGTATTTTTATGTCATTAGGGGCTTTTAGAATTACTGGGTTTTTAGATTATGTGGAGCCATTTTATGCTCTTTTAAGGTATTGTGACACTTCCAATTATATTTTTTCGAAGTTTTTCATATGCATATTTATGACTCTTTAAAGGTATTCCAGCCTATGGAATTAGATATGAGTACAGGCTTTAAGGACATCCCGATATACTTGAATGGGAATTTTAGATGTTTCTTAAAGTAGTAGCATTCATTTTCAGGATATTGATACATCTTTTTAAGATTTTCAGAACATTTTGAATATGCTTTATGATGTTTTTTTAAAGTATCTTTCAAAATACAGACGGATGGATTGATGTATGTATTTCGAATATATTTTTCATCCTGTAACAGGCATTGTAGTGTATTTTTAGAAATGTTTGCTTGCATTTTAGCCCCTGGAATAGGAACTGTAGAGCATTTAGCTGGCGTTTATGAGCTATTAGACACAGGTTTTTTGGAAAATTATGATCGGTTTTATAAGTAGGAGCTGTTATGTTCATGATATTGCCTCAGATCTTTACAGTATTCTGATGGTTCTTTAGGCGCGCTGCAGCTATTTTTAAAGTTTCTGGTAAGAGAATTTGAGCCTCTTTCAATGTATTTTAAGATGTGAGTGAGGTATTGTGATATGCTTTTAGGATGCTATTGTAATATGGAGAGTGGAATTTCATTTGTAAGTCAGTGCATTAAAGCAAGTATTTATTCTAATTTCAGGAGTTAATGTATTTTCCACTGATTTTGATACTTTATGAGCATTTCTTATCCATTATTAGAATAAATATATATATATACTTGCAGTCCTTTTTTTTCTAAATTTGTAAGCTTCTGTATGTTAAGTACTTAACATGTGAGACCGATAGGCACAATCCCTGAATTGGTTATTTTTAGGTATTTTTGAGTAGTCTAACCTAGCCACAAGCGACCATCCTAAGCCAATCTATCCCTGCCTTACCTGCTCTGAAAGATCCTTTCATTATCTATCATGGCATCGTCCAACCTAGCCAAAACGTAACCAACGTAACCACTAAACGTAACCAGTAAACGTAACCAACGTAACCAGTAAACGTAACCAACGTAACCAGTAAACGTAACCAACGTAACCAGTAAACGTAACCAACGTAACCAGTAAACGTAACCAACGTAACCAGTAAACGTAACCAATGTAACCACTAAACGTAACCAACGTAACCAGTAAACGTAACCAACGTAACCAGTAAACGTAACCAATGTAACCAGTAAAAGTAACCAACGTAACCTGTAAACGTAACCAACGTAACCAGCAAACGTAACCAACGTAACCAGTAAACGTAACCAACGTAACCAGTAAACGTAACCAACGTAACCAGTAAACGTAACCAATGTTATTACTAAACGTAACCACTAACGTAAATAACTTAACCGTGAAACGCAGCCAACCATAACAATCATGACGAATCCATTCCTAAGACATTCTATGCTAGCCTGTTCTTCAAACTCGGACAATCGTGGGAGCCTAACTCTACCTGTTCCCAGACTATCCTAGCGTTATGTATTCTGCCCAGTAATTATCTAGCCTAATATGATACCATTCCTTATAATCTGTCCAACAATCCAGTCCTTAGCTAGCACTGAATATCCTAACCTATCCTAAAATAGTATAAGCAGGATTCACGTCCAGTCTGCTATTAGCTAGCCTAGCTCGATGACGTGCATGTTAACGTGTCTCAATCATAGTCAGCAGCCCCCCCATCATCTATTCAAGCGATCATAACTTAAAGCTATAAACTAGCCCGTCCTCTAATTATCTGTGGCCCCCTATCATAACCTCAACCAGTCTAACCTAAAGTGGCTTTACACAATGTACGCTATCTTGCCTTTACCGCTCCTAGCCTAATCTAGGTGAAGTCTCTTATATGCTGAATAGAGAGCCTGTCCTAGCTTCATTGGATCCATGCATCACTTAAATGTTCTCGTAAATCGAGAACTTTGAACACTTTAAAAGAAATTCGATACCGTTTGCAGCTTTATAAGTATTCTAAGATGTTGTAAGGACATTGAAACCATTTTATACACTGATAAAAGTTTTGTGCTACTCGCAACAATTCGGTATGTTTTACAGTGTTAGTGTATTTCTTCGTAATGAATGTGTGCCCTTCTACACACAAAAAAAGAATCAGCATCAGCGAAACAATGAACACCACCTCTTATCACCGCCATCATTTCCAAAAGCCTTCCCGACAATATAACCATCCTCATCGCCTCCTATCACCACCATCACAAATAATCCTTCACACTTACAAGTACATTAACTTATACGTCCATGACCATCGCGTGCCTCCATCAGCACCGTAACTCTATACATTCGCCACCGCCACCACATAACTCCATTAATACCATAGCTCCCTAATCCCGCAATTCCCGTCTTCTTCAACGCTACATTAATCAAAACAATCATCTAAAGACAGAGCCTCTCATATATGAAGCTATATTATAACAGAGCCGCCCCATGCTTATAGGTAAGAGCGTCTCTCTCTGTTGGTGTTTGGTATGTTCCTGTGTATATTGCCTGTACATGTATTCGAGTGTGCTCGAAGGTCTTCGCTCATTCCTGATGTTTGGAAGTATATGTGTGTGTATGTATATCTCTGAGTCTGCTTGTTTTGATTTGTGTGTGAGTATCTCTGAGTCTGCTTGTTTGTGAGTATTTATCTGCGTGAATGAGTCGGTATATATGTGTATGTTCGGATATATTCGTAAGTCTACGTACCTGGCAGTGTGTTTTGGGGAGGTGTTTGGCTGTGTGTATGTCTGTATGTGTGTGGATATGTCTGTATGTATGTATGTATGTACATCAAGAAAGAGAGAAAGAACGAAGATAAAACTCTATCTGGATCTCGTATACCTGAGAACCCCCTCCAATATATCCACATAATGCTGTAGGATTATTATTATCCCACGCGAGTATCACAGTTGTTTAGCAGTTAAACATTTATGTTTTACCATTCCGAGATACAAATCATAGGGACAGTTGCCTAGTTATTCGGAACATTCCAATTAGTGCTGTAAAATTTAATGCACTTGTCAAGCATGTCTAAGTGCCATAGCTCAGAAGTGTTTTAAACATTAAAGTTTGACCATGTCTGGAGTTGAAGTGGAGACCGTTGATATACCTCCCAGTAAGTAGATAATAATACCAGCGCAGGCGCTGAACTGGTATTTCTTCTTCACTGGCGTCTTGTCTGGAAATAATCATTTAGGCATGTAAACTTGATGAATGAAGAAAAGGATAATTTCCCTATATTCTATACTCCATTTTCTGGCATATTACCGCTTTTCAATTTTTTTTCAGTTGTTGACATTCGAGGTTAAGCTTTAAGTATGTTAAGCTTTTTGTATGTCGTAAGAGTATTTTTTATATATTATGCAAGCTATTTTATAGCAGATTACAGAGTTTCAACGAAAAATTCAGAGTTAAGTTAATTTTTGTTAATTAGTATGTTAATGAAGTATTTTCAAACATTAATTGTTTTATTTAAGTATAAAATTAGCTAAAGTCCCCAAATAACTACTACTATTTGCGCTTGCTTTCTCATTTTCTAGTCTACTTTTGTCTTTCTCTTCTAGTTTTGTCGTAATCCGTTACGTGGAAATGGAAGTTGATTTAACGTATATATTCCTTTTCAATCGTACTTTAGCGTTCTGAAAACTGAATATTTGTTTCAAGCTTTAGTTCAGTATGAAATCGAACGCTGAATCATCTTTACGTAATATATTTTTTATGTACTCTTGTTGAAATAGTGCAGGAAATGATCAATCCACTAATGCCTTTGAACCTACATTAGAATGAAGGTATCATTTAGATATTTCTTTCTAAAAAAGCATATATGTGATCCGGAAATGACTTAAGTTATTCTGTAAAAGATGGTCTGCCTTTTGGCGTACTGTTAATTAAATAACAAAGACATTGTTCAATTACTGTTTATTTGTATGAATCATACACCTCGTGGGAAAAAGATACAAGACATCTTTCCCGTTGTTTAACTAAGTATTTTAAATTTCTCTACCCTGAAGAGTAAGTAAGGGAAGTATGGTATTCCACCCGAAAATTCGATAACGAGACTTCACCGGATATTTATGTTTTGAGCCCCCCTGTTTTATTGAGAACTATTTTCGAGATATTGCTTGTTATTCCATTAAATTCCTCAATAATTATATTTTTTCTCGAATTCGTTATTCATTTTTTTTATGTCTTAGGCATGTAAAGAGAATGGAGTGCATCACATGGCAACCGCTCTTAAAATATTTGACTAATGCTTAAAGCCTACCGTATTCCTATTGCAGCTAGTAAAATCAAGCAGAATAAGCATTTGTAAGAAACGTTTGTACAAGAGTAGAGAAAGTCATGTGAGTGTAACATATGAGAATTTTTTTTAAATGCGATTCGTTTTTATTTCACTGTACATACAGCTTGTAACACTGTAATTAGCTAATGTGTGATTGAATCTCATGTAGTTTTAATGAAAAAATCAATAGCGGATCGGATTCTGTCGGTATCTATAGTGCCAGATATGAATTACAAATGTTAGTTCTGTAACCTTCTGGCATCTGGCGTAGATAAAGCGAACTTTTACAATGGTGTGGGAGTCCTTATATGGGAGGGAAGCTAACGGAAAAAATCAATAGCGTGAATAGATTCCCCGCTTATGCGAAGGGTGAGTCAATAGCCGCTAAATTGTATACAGAAGGGGAGACTGCTATAAGGGTTCTCCCCCTCCAGGCAATAACATGCGGGGCTGTATAGTCTGTGCTCCAAAAATTGGTATACAGAATTTCTTATTCTTCTATACCGCTTACAGAAGGTTTAGCGTTCTTATCAGGGTATTTAAGTAGAGTGACGCTTGTTAACCTTTAAAGCTAAATATTCCAATATTTTTTCATCGCTTGTGATTCCACTCTGCAAAATTTCTCATTGTAATAAAGAGGTGTGCTTTAGTTAGCGAACATCGTATACTAGCCATTTCTACGATAACTTTCAGAACCCTCCTGTTGCATTTTAGCGGATAACACTAGAGTGTTATCGACCCGTTCAAAGCAACAAGTCCCGGTAGGATGGTGAAAATTAAACCTTTCGATTTTTTTAAACATCTACAGTTGTTAGGAGCGTTCGCCACAAAAATTGAAACTTGTATTTTTTATTTGATGTATATGATTAGAATTAACGCTGTGTACTTTATAGTGGGTGAATCATGTCTCATAGCTGACTGGAAATGCATACATTATTTTGATTACCTCCCTCACCCAAAGCCGAGGAGGAGGGACGAGCCTTTAAATGCTTCTTCAAGTAAAGCCCTCCACGTGGCCGGGAATGACAAACTGTCAACTCGCCAGTAACCATAAATTTGATCCAGAAGGTATCAGCTACTTGGGTCGTCTTTACATGAAAGACCAATTGAACCAATTAAAAAGCCATAAATTGATCCAGAAACCCCATGTGCTTTAGGTCGGGCTTACATGAAAGACCAAATGAACCATGTGAACCAATTAAATAGCCATAAATTGATCCAGAAGGTATCATGTACTTAGGTCCGGCTTACATGAAAAACCAATTACAGCCAATTTAAATCAATTAAGCCAATTAAAAAGCCATAAATTGATCCAGAAGGTCTCATTGTATACTACTCATATGAATGTATCACATCAGAATTTTTTTAACTGTGATTACGAAAGTTTTCCTTACTTTTTGCAGAGTGGAAGAGAGGAATAATTCCTCATCTTATATCCGTTAGCTCTTTATTATGAAATTATAACCTGGTATAGCAAGGTTTAACAAACGATAGCAGCTTTAAAGCTCATCGCCCATCCAGCAAACTGTACGTGCGTCATCTGCTGGTGCTAGTTCAGGATACCCTTATAATAATTACATTCTCCTGGGCTGATGTAATCCATGATTTATACTGTGCATCAGATCTCAAAAGTTGCCGCTTTTCGTATATTAATTGTCTACTGTCTGTCTTTTAGTTATCCCTAATTGAGCTGCATTATCTCTATATGGCTTGCCATACTAGAGCACATTAAGTACTTGCCATTTACATCCTCCTTTACACTTTTTTTACAAACAGGTTCGCTCCATAACAACAAACTGGAAGCTAATACACAACTGAAAGCCGTGGTAATACAAGTAGCCTCAACCGAGCTATGTAGAGCATTCTGCAGCACGCACCATGCAGTATAAACAAACGCCGCTCCGAATTCGCTGACTCATTCAGCATGCGATTAAATCCAAAGTAAAATAGGACAAATTTAAGAGTCATTTTTATAATTTGTTGTAAAATAATAAAAGTTCTTTCAGTTTTTGATTAAGTAATATATATTAATATTATATTTTATGGGTGTTTTCCTTATATATATGCTTTTCTTCTCAGAAAAAAAAGTCCAGATCTCTACCGGATTAAATTTTTTTTCCAATTATTCTACATGTGTAACACTACCATATATATGAAACAATAATAAGTTTTACATAATTTTTTCAAATATACAGGATGTTTCAGAAATACTTTTACAAACTTCGGGTATGGGTTCCTTACACCACAAGAAGTAAAAAAGTGCATATGAACATATGTCCCATAATCCTTTGTTTTCTCGTTAGGAGGTGTTCAATACAGTGGTTAACTTATAACACACAAAACTCATAAGAAATGCTCGAAATGTCTTCCTCTTGCTTCTATGCATGCCTGTACTCGTCGAATCATGGAATGTCGCATCCTGTCAAAAACTCCGGGATGGTGTCGAATGGTTTCGCAGGCTTCCATGACACGTCGATGAAACGTTTCTGCATCCGGGATCGCTGCTCCATAAACCAATGATTTAAGATGCCCCCAGAGGTAAAAATCCACAGGATTGAGGTCAGGAGAACGCGCAGGCCATGGAATTGGTCCTTCTCTGCCTATCCATCAGTCATGGTAGATACCATCTCGAACAATGCGACTAAAATGTGCCGGAGCCAGACATTTAACACATTTATCAGCAAGGCGACGATAAACAACGACAAAGGTTGGACGATTCGGTTGTCTTCGGTCTGGAAACTCCATCTGATAGAGCCGTGCAGCCTCGCGTCCATTACCATTCGCGCGACCATACATAAAAATCATGTCTGCCTGTTCACGAAATGAATATCCAGCCATGGTGGAACGGAACACGTGCAGTTAACTCACTACATGTACACAATTGAACTTCTATGAATGGATAGAGAAATAAAGTTTTGAGGTTGGACCCCGAAGGCCGTTGAACTCACACTTTCATTATGACAGGAATAACGCGAAAACCAAGGATTATGGGACATATGTTTATATGAACTTTTTTCCTTCTTTTGCTGTGAGGAACCCATACCCGAAGTTTGTAAAAGTATTTCTGAAACACACGGTATATTTTAAAAAGCTAACGAAATATGTGGCTGCTGGAGAAAACCGTTTTAAGACAATGCATTTAGTAGAAATATGCAGGTATTCTTAAACTTTTGGTACGTACTATACCCGTACACATTGTATTCCTGCGAAATCTAAAGCAAATGAAGTTTATTCTAAATCATTAGATTCATTAAAAAAATAAAAACGAATAACAAGCTTTCATGAGTAGGGTTGTTTCAAGTGATTTTTTTAATCTCACCTGGTTTCCTTAAATAATACGAGGGACACTATTTATATTTTGAGCCTAATAATTAAATCAAAGTAATTCCTGATTGAAAAATGCTTCATTGTTTTTCAAAATATTCTCCTTTATGATCAATGCACTTTTGCATCCGTTTGAACCATTTGTCAAAGCATTTATTCCGGTCTTCTTGAGACACCTCCAAAACATGTTTTTTGAAGGCATCAACGGCTTCTTCTGCCAACGAAAATCGTTGTCCACGCAATTTATTCTTGATGTTCGGGAACAAAAAGAAGTCATTGTTTGCCAAATCAGGACCGTATGGCGGATGACACATCAAATCAATTTTTTGAGCCTTCAAATACTCTGTTGTTAGACGAGATGTGTGTGCGCTCGTATTGTCTTGATGAAGAACGATCCTACGGGTCTTGTTGGTTTTCCTTACTTCACCGAAGACTTCCGGCAAACAAATGGTTGTGTACATTCGGCATTGACCGTTTTACGTTCCTTTAAAGGCACTGTTGCCACATGGCCAGTTTTGCTGAAAAAGCAGGCGACCATTTGCTTCGAGTGCTTTGTTGGATTTGCTTCATCTTGAAACACCCATACAGTCGACTGGTATTTACGTTCCGGCTCATACGCATAGATCCACGATTCTTCACCTGTTACAATCTTATATACGTCTTTGGAGGCACCGCCATTGATTTCTTGAGCATTTTCGTACACCAATCGACACGAGCATTTTTTTGAGATTGCGTCAAATTATGTGAGAACCAACGAGAGCAAACCTTTTTCACGGCTAAATAATCATGCAATATTTTATATATGCTGGTGGAACTAATGCCTAGGGTTGCCTCACTCTCACAATATGTCGCATGACGATCTTTCATTATTAGTTTTTTGCACAGCATCAATGCTTTCTGGCACAACAACTGATTTTGGACGACCTTCACGAACTTCACCATTGAGCGACACGAAGGTTTTCAACAAAATCCCCCCATTCCAGATTACTCTTTGCATGGAACATTTTCGAAAATTTTAATTTTCTCAAAAACGGCTCTAACGATTTTGATTAAAATGTCATATGTTTAAGATATTTTCATGACAAATGAGATGTATACTTCGAATTTTCTGGGAATCTCTCCAAAAGTATTCTTCATTGTGAACGACTTTTGCATAACTAGTAAACCATAAGAGATAGACAAAATTTTACTACACAAATAAATGTAGATCGCGTTAAAATACACAATTTATGTCATATACATTTTTGTTTGTTGAGTGAACCATTTTCAGATATTGCTTGTTATTCCCTTAAATTTTCCAATACTTATACTTTTTCTCACATTCGTTATTCATTTTTTTTATGTCCTGTACGTACAAAGAGAATGGAATGCGCCACATAGCAACCAGCTCTTAAAAGATTTGACCATCGCTTAAAACCTACCATATTCTCCTTGCATCTACAAGAAAATTAGCAATAAGATTAACATCTGAATTAACATGAAGCTTATGGAGAATAAGCTTTTGTAAAAATAGTTTGTACAAGAGTAGAGAAAGTCATGTGATGTAACACATCAGATTTTTTTATACAGTTCGGATATTTTTGTGTTTAGGAAGCCGCCAATATAAACACGCGAGTGAGGAAGTTGTCTTTATCCTTAGGTGTTCACTATTTCAAGGAAATGTGAAATTTAATGCCGATACTCGGAAAAAGCAGATAGCTTGGGATTATGTTTGTTTGCGCCAATTCAGGAAAAAAGGTAGAACGCCTTCTATTTCGGCTCTATAAACAAATACTCAAGGATGTTTACTTGCTTATTATGACTTCACCTCTGTTTTCTTTGTACTAACACGTGCCTCAAATGTTATGATTCATAAACTTATACACCCACTTGACATTTCAAGTGAGATCATGGTGAAAACTTACGCCAACATTTATAGTGGAACGATGTAGTTTTATGTGATCAAAATACCTCTTCTACACTTTACCTATATACGCAGTAATAAAATTATAAGAAAACAATCTGATGTGATACATTCACATGATTTTCTCTATCCCGTATCGTTTATTAGTTGATGTACAAATTTTGGTATCTAAAGCTGATTTTGGTATCTTAAACATTTTAATAAAATAAGCCTTTGCAGAAATAGCTACATTACACATTTCGTTATAGATACAAAGAGAACAGCGATAGTGAAATGTTTATGAACTGGACGCTATATGCTGGCCTTAAAATTCCATACTGTTCGCTTGCAATCGCGAGAAACAACTAAATGTTGACAGAATTTTAAAAGAATGGCTTAATAATGAACGATTGAAACCATTACTAACGGATATCTCAGAAATGGCTTATGCCACAAAAAAGCTATTTGAAGTAAGTTGTGTGCTTCACAGATATTTACATTTTTGTGCAGTACGTTCTTGTCTATCCCTTCACGTTTACCAGTTATATGAGATTTTACAAAATTCCTTTCGGATGAAGAGGACTTCAAAGGCTATTTACAGAAAATTTAAGATACACATTTTATTTGTCATGTAAATGTCTTTAATATGTGGCATTTTAATCAAAAAGCCTGTTTTAGAAAATAACAAGTTTTGAAAAATCTTTCATGTTGAGGCAGTATTTTTAACACTTAAATGATTTCAGTCAAATTATATAATATGTAAATTCAATAACAGTCCGCCTTGAAGCAATATGTGTATGTAATAACTTGTAAAATGTATGTAACAGTCATTGCATATGCTTATATTACTGTAAACATGTTCAATAATGTTATGTGAATGCATTACGTAATTTAATAATGTAGGAGCTGTGAGAATAATAAGTTAAAAGCTGCTAACAATGAGGTAACATTGAGGTAACCTTGAGTCAATAATGAGTAAGAAAGTTTAACAGTACTACTTCTGATTCTTGGAAGCAATAATGTAAATTTTGAGACAGTTTATAAAATAGCCAATCAACAACCAGAAAAAGCTTTAGTTAAATGAAGGTATTCTATTGGAGTAGGATTAGCCAATCAGAAACTGAAAAGGAGTAACATTTATAAATTCAGAAGCAAGTTCCCTGCAAACAGTGTTCCTAACCGGACGCAAAAAGTGTCCTCGAGAGATTTAATATGTGTTCGTGTGAGACGAAAAATAAGTTTACGTGTTAAAAAGTGTAATTAATTAATAAAAAGAATCTCAACAGCTCTCTATATCAGTGAAGCGTTATTTAAATCGTATCAAGCAGTAATAAAAGGAGTAAAGTAAAATTATAATCTGTGTAATCTTGTCACATCACAACCCTGCTAAGAGAAACGTATCGCTCATAATAATACTGACGCAGCCGAGGCAAACATAAATATATAATATTTAAAAAAACAGTCAAATTACAAAGTTAATATTTTTTTTAAACTTGGGGCGAAGGCTACCGGAAACTGTTTACCATACATGCGGTTGCAACTACTTTAAGTGTTCGGCTCCCTAACATTTGAACTATAATACAACTCCTACTTTAAATCGGCTTTTCAATACGTGAAGCACAAAATAACTTCTACAATGTAAAGGTTAGTATGGGGTGGGAGATTTTCTTGAAAGTGTTTTGTCGCATCTTTGGAAGGTATTGAACTTAAATACCAAGTTTCGTGTTTTATGACTTTTCGTTTTTGAGTTATGCTGTTCACATACACACGGACAATTTTCTAAAAAAGCTTTTCTTGTATTCAGGGGGTCTCAAAGGATGTACGTTCGTTGAAATCTCGGTATCGAATTTTTGTTTGGAATGCAATATCTTTTCTACCTACTGGGTACGTGCAGAGAAAGTAATATTGCAACATTTTAGTTTTTAGTAAACATTTAGTGCTAACGTGTAAATGGAAGAAAAACGTTACATTAAGAAGTGTTTGAGTTTGCGTATTTTATACATACGCAATGCATTCAATCTAGAATATATGAATTTATTACTACGAAACTTTGGTTATAGCATAGGTACCGCCTCATTCAGAGAATAGGAGATAATAGCCTATTAATTATCTCACACAAACAAGCGATTATAATGCAGAACAAAGTTATAACAGTGATTCTTGCATCAAACGGATAATCTGGATGATTATTTTTTTTATTTATTTATTTATTTATTTATGCTAAACTATATACAAGTGAATATGTCCGGTGTTCAGCCCTGGCTCTGTACCAGTCATACTCATATTTTACAATAATTTATTAATTCTAGTTTATTACTCCATTTTGTCTATTTACTGTCCGCATCCATTTATTTCTCACTTTATATAAAAATTTTCCCATCTTCTTAGTGTCATTTTTTACCATGTCAACTACCGCTACATTTCTATTTTAAAGCATTTCTTATTAATATACTCTTTTATCCACACTTCGGTTCCCCTACATTCAAATAAAATGTGTTCCACATCCTCCTTTCCGCCCATATAGGGCATTGATTTTGTGAAATACCTTTCCTTAAGCCTTTTAATCTCCATACACCTGCTTTCAGCCATGCGATACCTTCCCGCTCCTCTTTATTTGTCACTTCTATATACTTTACCCTTCCCCATGAATCATTCATTGGTATATGGTAGAAATAAGTCTACTAGAACCTTAGTTCTATTTATTTCAATGCACCATTCCTTAAGGAACTCTGTCGGGATCACATCTATTCCAGTTGCTTTGTTTCTCTTCATTAATTTCACCTGCTGGATTATTTCTTCACGTCTTATTATATCATCGAGTATATCTACATAGTTATTACCTATTTCTCAATTTCCTATCTCATTTTTGTTCCTTTTCCCTCCATACAATTTTTTAAAATACTCCATCCAATCTTCTGGTTGTATACTGGGTTTTGTTACATATTTATTATACATTGATTTCATAACCTTCCATACCTCATTTGGATTATTTTCATTTAGGACTCATATCAAATTATTTTCATATTTTTTCATCCAGCTTATTTTCTTTTGTTCCAATAGTGAATTATATAAATCCCTCCCTTGCATATACTCTTTCTTTAATTCTATGTATCCTGATTCCCTCCTCTTTATGAGCAACTGTTTGACTTGTCTTTTAGCTACTCTGCATTCTTCATCAAACCAAACCTCATCTCTTTTGTAAACCTTCTTTCTCCTTTTCATTTCCTCCCCAGCCCTTGTCAGCCGGGACGGGGTTTACCTCAATTCCTCCAATCACTAACAAGAAAGTTATAATACTTGCTAATACCAGTATATTTGTCATCTTCTCTCCAAAATTGTTTTTACTGTTCACCAATTTTACTATTCTGAACCGTCCAATTCTTGCTCTATACACTGTAATGTCCACTCCCATTGTGACTTAGATCCTTCTTCCTTCACCACATGTCGTCCTCCGTGGACTAGTGGTACCGTGCTAGCCTCTAGTTCCCAAGGTCGCGGGTTCAAACCCGGCGGAGGGCGATGGATTTTTTCGGGCGTAAAAATCGTTAGCACGGCTTCCTTCGGAAGGGCAGTAAAGCCGGTGGTCCCGTGTCGTAGATTTACGGCACGTAAAAGAACCTCAAGCCTGATAAAGAGGCCTCTGAGCAAAATTACCGGTGTTTCACGCCCAATGTAGAATGGGACGCTAAGAACCATAGTAGTTAAAGAGCGTCCATAAATAAGACTCAATTTTTTTTTTTTTCCTTCACCACAGGAGCACCTCCAAACACAACCTTTCTCTACCACTGCTGGCTTAGCACTCTGGATGATTATGCCCGGAGTTTGATACATTTTATACAATTTTAACATTATAAATTGTAGAAAATACGTAATTCAGCATTCATACATAGATGACATACGTCAGAGCATCCTCATATGTTCGTAAATAAGACGTTAACTTCTCTTCCTGAATTTCATTTGTCATTACCCGGTGTGTTGAACCGGTAAAAATTGCATACATTCCCTTTCTGGGAGAGAAGTGAGCAGTTGTTACGGACTGTGATGAGTCTATTATCAGCCCAGCATGGTAAGTAATTATAAATTCAGATCTTAATGTTATTCATTTAAGTAATGTAGGGAGTCTTTGTAACTTCGTTGCTCAGAGAAAAGAATATCACAAAATGAGTTAATCTTCTCTCTATAAGCCAATGAAACTTGGAATACCAGTATGAAGTAATTACTATTATCGTTAAGCTTGCCATTATGCGCCAATTATGCACGACGCTGTTTATTGTAACGACAGCTTATAATGGTAGGGTTGCATCAAATCGAATTATGTGGCTTGTTACTGAATTTTGTTAAAAATATTACACCTATAACAAACTTTTAAAAGGCAAAATTTTCCTGTCAAGCTTAGCTAAAAAAGGTTTATAAAATGAATATTTAAGGGGTTACTCATTTTCACGAACTATGCTGTTTAATATTGAGGTTAAGACTAACGTGATATATTGTAATATTCTGGATCTTTTGTCGTGGTTTTCAGGAGACAATACAAGCGTAAGGAAGAAACGCAATTTATGTACTTGATACTAAACGTATTATTTGGATTTTTACAGACTTTCTCCCAAAAACTGCAGTTCTATTTTCTGTTTAGAAAATATACAAAGAGAGAGAGAAGGAGAGGGAGAGAGTGAGAGTTCGATAAAGGGAGAAGCAGGTTTGTCGGAGAGAGAACTAGTAACAGTGGAAGCAATAGCTCGAGGTGTGTCGGTTTATAACAGGGGTGGCCAGCCTATTTTGATCTTGGGCCACCTAACTAAATTTAGATTAATAACTATTTGGATATGAACTAAAGCATTATAATATTAGAAGTTATTCAGGCAAGTGCAGCTGTAGGCGTTATTTAAAACACAATGCTTTAAAACATTTTATAAAATTATCATAAAATGAAACTCCTTCAACTACAATGAAAACACCATTACACTATTTAATAAGAATGTTGTAATGATACTACTGGTGATGAGTTGTAAAGTTAATGTAGCTTTTGAACTTGCATTTAATTTACCAATTTCTCAATATTAAGTGTAATTTTTATGTGCATAAAGTATATTAGCAAGTTCTGCATCTAAGTAGTGAACACAATTTATTCTTAATAACATTCATGACAGAAAAAGTTTACTCACAAATGTATGTGGAGTCAAATCTGCACATGTGTCTTACAGTAACATCGTGAATTTCAAGAAACCGAAGGGACATATCAAAATTCAGTCAAATGTCAAAGTAGAAGTGGGTGATCCACAATGCCCTTTATATTTAGCATAAAGTTCTGAGTGATTTTGGATTTCTATTATTTCCATTTGCAAGGATGGGGTTTGTTTATGAATCTCAGACTCTGAAATACAAAATGGATTTATGAATATCCGGCCATTACTTGGCCCGCGGCATAAGGTTAGCCGCCCCTGGTTTATAATATCTGTCGAATGTTTTTTTTTACTTTCTCTACTACGTATAGTAAGTAGGAAAGTGTTGCCTTCCACCCAAAAATTCTATACCAAAATTTCACCGGGAATACATGTTTTTAGGCCTCCTGAATCCATCCGTGTGTGTGTCTGTGTGTCTTGAACAGCATAATTCAAAAACGAAAAGCTGGATAAATACCAAACTTGGTATTTGGGTTTAGTATATTTCAAAGATGCGACACAAATAGTTTTAAGAAAATCCCCCACCCCAAACTACCCTTTTCATGGAACATTTTTGAAACTTTTTATTTTCTCAAAAACGGCTCAAATGATTTTGATTAGTTTATCATATATTTAATATACTTTTATGGCAAATAAAATATATATCTTGAATTCTCTGGGAATGTCCCTAAAAGTTCTCTTCATTCTGAATGCATTTTGTATAGCGGGTAAACAGTAAGAGGTAGAGTAAGTTTTTCATCACAAAACATGTAGAGCTCGTTAAAATGCACAATTTATAACATATACATTTTTTTAAGTAAACCATTTCCGAGATATTTCTTGTTATTTGTGTGAATTTTCCAACACATACTTTTTCTCAAATGGAAATTGGTTATTCGTTTTTTTATGTCCTGGACATGCAAAGAGAATGGAAAGCTCCACATAGCAACCAGCTCTTAAAAGATCTGACTGTCGCTTAAAGCCTACCATATTCCCCTTGCACCTACAAGAAAATTAGCAATAAAATAGTTTCTGTAAACGTTTGTCTCGATTAACATGAAGTATATGGAGAATAGGCGTTTGTAGAAATAGTTTGTGCAAGAGTAGTGAAAGTCATGTGAGTGGAACACATCACATTTTTTTAAGCTTAATGTCCTTTAACCGGTTACGTCACATCGGACGATAAATGATGAAATGGTGCTCAAATTAGCCTGGAAGTCTTAAGTTACCTGATATTCGTCTTTTGGATAAGGAAAAACTCGGAAAAGCCTTTTTCCGGGTAACCCACCCTAACCTAGATTCGAACTCGGGATCTTTTGAATGTGAGGCAGACACTTACCACCACACAACAGAAGCGGGCTGTCGAATGCTTGTGAAAGTGTATCACCACGAATAGCACTAACAAAATTACTCTGAAGGAAAAAACTTTGTCTCTGAAGTTATTTCACGTTTCTGTGGTTATTAGCTACAAATCGTTTGGGGGGGATACGTAGGTATATTATATAAATTGCCACAAAAAGTTTTGGTACCACCTCTGCATATTACTTGGTTTATTACCGTCCTTTCCATCTTTCTGTTTCGAGACTTCGTGAATTCTGGAATAATTTATGTGCATTAAAACCGAAAACGTTTGCTAAAATAGGAAATATCTGTGGGTGAAAAGCATCAGAAGTAAATGTTTAAAACGTTGAACAATTTTCCTTCTTTTGTTAGGAACTAACTATCAAGATAATAAAATCAGAATAAGTTACAGGATGAAGAATAAAAGAGTCGAAATATTAAAAGCTTTCACTTACATCATGATGGTAACAATATTCGGGACGATCGTTTCGGGACTACCAAGGTCCCATCTTCTTGCAGAGATTTGAAGTCGACTTCAAAGTGAAGGCTTTTAATATTTCGACTCTTTTATTCTTCATCTGTTTACTTCACTGTTAACATTGTCCTATCTACTATTTTCATAAAGTAACAGGATCTTTTCTTCTGATTGACATTGCTCCAGTAAGGATATTATAGCTATGCCCCACAAGAGGTGCGCCCCCAGCAGTGAGGAGGAGTTGAGAGGAAACACCGGGCGACCGGAACCAGGAGTGGCGATACAGGGCCCCTACAGTTTCAAGATTGAGACGCCCCTACTGTGGGACAGGCAGACTGAGGATCCCCGCCCCACAGAGAGTCTAGCACCTCGCTACGAAAGAGCGGTCCGTTTACCCCAGCAACCAGCCGAGAGCCGGCATCCTTTTTCCCTGCCACGCCGCACCGAAACACCATCGACGTTACTTCCAACCCTGAAACAGACAAACGGGATGAAGGATGAATGAGATGAAATAGAGGGACAGAAAATTCGGGTGCTGAAAGAAATCACTCCAGCATTCACTTGACGATCTCTGACCCATGGGTCAGAGTGGGCGGTCCTCTGGGATCAAACTAGAGACCTCCCGAATGCAAGCCATTGACAATTTACACGTTTTAAAAATCAGCCTAAAAGTTGGAGTGTTTAATTTCTCTCAAATTAGGACCAAATGTATCAGTTTTTATTAACACATTTAAAACCCTCGCTTGGCTTTTAGTTTCTTTGCAAGTGTTTTTTTCTGATATGTAGACCCCAAATAGGTCAGGTGGCAAGGCTATAAACACATTAATCCACCTACAACTTATGGATATAATGAAGGCATTCTATTGCGGGCAAAATGTCGTTGGGCATAGTAAAGCATATTGGTGTAGAATAATCATATGCAATTTTTAGTCTGTTCTACTGCAACTGCATTATTCTGTCATTTATAATCTCCTCGGAGTTTAAATCCCACCACTATCTTCCATTCTATCCATTCGCACATGTCAGCTGCAATGCAGTCCATTGCAACCGCAAACAAAAGCACATTGTTACCTCAACTGAATCCCGTGTTCCACTATCGAGTATCAAAATCGATAGTTGGTTTATATGCCGAGGTGAGAACTACGGTTGATTCAAATCAAATGTGTGAAGTTTGTCATCATTTTAAATATAAACTGTAAGTGTTTTATATTTAAATGCTACAATTTCTGTGCCTGAGTAAATTTGGGTATGGATTGAACCTTTGGTCACTGAGATTTGGGTTCTCCCCATCTTTATGCATTTCTTGTTATACAGTTCGTGATTTCCTTCACTTGTTATTTAGCAAAGTATACGTATATAAATATGGAATTAAATACGAAACATTGACGCGTAACATCAATCAGATTTTTTACTCTTTTTTGTTAGAGGCGGCATCGATCACATTAGACACAGTTTTGAACATACTATTCCATCAGAGCCTTCCGGAAAAATTAAGAAGCATTCAGAAAGAGCTCGGATCTTCGCGAAAGCAACTTTTCGAAGCTTCCTAGCCATAGCAAATGGATCAAAGAGAGGCACATAGTACACAAGCAGCTTGGTTTGTATTTGGGAGTGATAGCAATGAAGTTGTGGACAACATAAAGAGACAAGCAAATAAAGAAGTATTCTAAATACACATTTTTACTTTCTCTACCACTTACTAAGTATTCCACCCAAAAAATCGATACGGGATTTCATTGGAAATGCTTGTTTTGAGGCATCCTGTTGTTACGAAAGCATATTTTTCAATCTACTTAATTTTAATCGAGATAAACCTGTGCAGAAGTAGCTACATTACACATTTCCTTATAGATCCAAAAGAGTAGCTATAGTCAAATGTTTAAGAACTGGACGCTATATGCCGACATTAAACTTCCATACTCTTCCCGGACATCGCGAGAAAGAACTGAATGTCGACAGGACTTTAAAATAATTACTAATTATTGAACAATACGGATCATTAGTAACGGATATCTCGGAAATGGCTAATGAAACAAAATTGTATTTGAAATAAATTGCATGTTTTAAAGACATCTACATTTTTTGTACAGTAAGTTTTCATTTATCACCTAACGTTCACCACTTATACAAGATTATATAAAATTACCTCAGAATGAAAACGACTTCACAGGTTATTCCCAGAAAATTCAAGATATACACTTTATTTGTCAAGTAAATAAGTTTAATATATGTTATTTTAATCAAAATGGTTACAGATATTTTTGAAAAAAATAAAACATTTCTTTAAATGTTCCATGTATAAGGGTAGTCAGGGCTGGGGGATTTTCTTGAAAACCTTTGTGTTGCATCTTTGGAAGATATTGAACTTAAATAACAAGTTTAGTATCTATCCAACTTTTCGTTTTTGGGTTATGCTGTTCACACACACACACACACACACACACACACACACACACACGCACAATCAGACCTTTTCCTAAAAGTGATTTTTTGGGCGGGGGTTCAAGGAGCCTCAAAACATGTGAAATACAACACTTTCTCCACTTAGTGTAAGTGCATAGTAGAGAAAGTAAAAAAGTATTTTTAGAAAAAGATCTCTGTCAGTCTGTGCATCTGTGAACACCATAACCCAAAATCGAAATGTCCTATAACTACCAAATTTGGTATTTAGACAGAATGCCCCAAAGATGCGACACAAAGTTTTTTTTAAGAAAATCTCCCCAAGGAAGATTTTTTGATAGTTTTGCTTTTCTTAAAAATGGTTGACAGGATTTAATCTAAATACTGTATGTTTAAAGTAATTACATGACAAATAAAATGTATAACTTGGTACCGGAATTATTGACCTATAGGTATAATAATTTTATAAAGGCATGATAGAGAGGTAGATAAATAAATGCAATAATAATTCCAATATATTCAATCAATGCATAATGTTAGAAGAATTACTTGGATTTTGTAAGTGAATAAGGAAGTTTTTATCAGGTAAATCACATGTTGGAGAAAATGAATTAGATGACATAGTAGCTAAGACAATTAGGTGTTCCGGCAAACTCAGTCAACAAGAAATTCGTTAGCTTAAGGTCCAAGGTCGCTAGTTCAAACCCGGCGGTGGGCGATGGATTTTTTCGGGCGTAAAAATCCTTAGCATGGCCTCCTTTGGAAGGGAAATAAAGCGGGTGTGGCCGTGCCGTAGATTTCACACCCAATATAAAATGGGACACTAAGGACCACAGCAGTTAAAGAGCATCCATGAAATAAAACTGAATTTACATCAAATCTACCGCAGGTAGGGTACGTCGATCAATTTTGAATTTTCTGGGAATAGCCTCTGAAGCCCTATGATTTCTGACAAATTTTGTATAGAATAGCTAATTTAATTGTCTGTTGCAATATACTGTACAGATAGACTCGTCCTTAACATACACATTAATTAAAAATTCAAATAAAGGGTTTCTCATGTAAAAACAATCGCAGTGCTCTTTTACAATTTACAAATATTATCTTTGTTCATCATCACACGAGGGAGAGCACTGACATTTTGCTAGTGGGGCAAGAAATTGTTAATTTTGAATATTTAGTTCTTTTGTATTTTCCTATATAGATACCATTCATGCTTCTGATAAAATGATTACGAAAATCATGATTTAGGCGCAATAATTATAATTTTGTATACTGTTAAACTATAAGAGAAAGACAAAAATTACTGCAAAAAATTTATCTCTCTTTAGTAAACACAATTTATTTAAAATAACTTTTTTGTAGCATCAGCCATTTCCGAGTTATCCGTCAGTATTCGCTGGTGTCTTAGACAAGAAATCCGAATGCTTCTTATATCCTTATGAAGCAAACTTTCCGGGAAATGCTAGGCCACACAGGAAAATTCTTCAACACGAGAGATAGCAGTTTTAACTTAATCCCAGGTTTAAGAAGTCCTAGGATTTATCCTGCCTCGTTTTACTTGGAAGCAATTGAGACAGACATTAGAGCATAAAGCTAGCATACCGGATTCAACTCCCCGAGATGACCGGCCATCCTGACAAAGGTTCTATTTTCGCGCATTTCGCTGGGCGCTTGACAAATATTGAGTGAACAAATGTTAGGATGGATTATTGCACACTATCATTCCCTCCGATTTAAATTCCTTCCTCACTTTTACTTTCTCCTTCATCTACCTATAATGGGTAAGAGGAGGTATTTTATTCCACTAAAAACTCGCTATTGGGATTTCACCGGAAATATTTATTTTGAGGTACCTACCCTGAATCCAAAGTATTGTTATAAAAATATCCGTCTCCGTATGTATTTGTGTGTCTGTGGACAGCACAGCTCTAAATCGGAACTCAATATCTTCTAAAGATGCGACAGTTAGATTTTCAAGAAAATCCCCCACCCCAAACTGCCCTTTACATGGAAAACTGCAACTTTTAAAATTCTCTCAAAAACACTGTAACGATTTTTATTAAAATAAATATGTATTTAAGATATTTTATAACAAATAAAATGTAATGCCAGAATATTCTGGGAATAGCTTATGAATTCCTCTTTATTCGGAAGATTTTTTATAGATTTGTTAACTTGTAAACCAAAAAAAAAAATATTCAAAAGATGCAGACCCCTTTAATTCACACAATTGTTGTCCAATAAGTTTTTCCACGGACTGTGGTTGGCCCCGTAGCTCAGTCGGTAGATCACCTGCTGCTGTGCGAGGGGTCCTGGGTTCGATTCTCGGCTGAGGATTCTAATTTTTTTCTAACCAAGATTATGCCCTATCGTCCCCAGAGTCTGGAAGTAGAATGAGAGTGTGTATGATCTAATGATTAAAAACCCCAAAAGTGCGAGAAACCCAACGACAACAGAATACGAGTCAACACTATAGCTATAGGCAATAAGTTCCAAAGAAAAGGCCGCCAATAAGACCAATGTAGTTAAATGGAACTAAAAAAAGCTTTTCTGTGGCATCAGCCATTTCCGAAGTATCCGTTATTATTGGTTTTTCAGCATTATAATTGTCTTAAACTGATGTCCTTATTCAGTTGTTTATTACGATATTATGGAAAGAGTATGAATTTCAAGGAAGCTTATTATACTGACTAACTTTTTAACATCAGTTATCGATTGCATTTCCTTTATCCCCATTTAGCTACATGAAATTCATAATGAAGCTACTTCTGCAAAGGTTATTTCATTAACGTGAAAAGTAAGCTTTTGTAAGAACAGTCTGTAGAAACTATACAAAAATAAAGGACATTGGGAGAGAAAGTTATGGGAATGTAACACATTAGATTCTTTAGGTTTGTAGAGCCGGGCGAGGTGGAGGTATTCTGTAGAAAATTTCTCTAATATCGCCTGGCATTAAAACCTCTGACAGAATCGGTCCTTGAGGACATAGATGAGAGCTAGGGGTAGCGATATCTCGTAAAGTTAGAACCCCACCTACATTGTGCCTACCTCCATCGAATTTGGCTGCTCTCTCTACTTCCTACCTCATCCCACCCTACCTGAATTAATATAGACTTAATGGTCCAGCTATTAGCCGTAGTGTGAAGCTCACAAGGAATGAGCCAGCACGCTCATGTCTAAACAATGTGTCACTTCGCTGCCAGAATGAACACCTTTGTTAAGTAGAACTGAGCCGCAGCGATTGTCTGTTCAGAGTCTTTTGAGCCAGTGGAGAGGGAAAGGTAACATCGCTGGCACGCGGCCGTTCCGCTTCGTGTGGCTGTTGTTTGTTCTAACTACTGTGCCGACCGCGCAAATTCCTTATCTCCCCTTTCCACTGGCTCAAAAGACTCTGAATAGACAATAATAATTATAGCTTGTGTCAACCTTATAAGACAGCACAAGGTAATTGGTATATCTCTGTCTCTATCTAACTACATGTTGCCATTAGATTTGTCCTTTTCTACTCTCGCGGTGTTGCCAAGTTGCTAATAACATGGTGTAAATATTCAGGTGTTATAAATTTCGGCTTCGAATACATCATCCTATGCGGAAAAAATTTCTCTATTGATTTATTACATTTTTAGAGCCTTTATAGATTTTTGTGGGCACAAATTTCTAAAGAAAACGAGTTTTGTTCGGTAAAAGTTCGACATTTGCTGTTTATATGCTTAACACGCAGTAACTAATAAACTAAAGGATAGAATGAAACAATATTTTTTCTTAGCTAGAGGACTGGAGTTCCTGCCCAGTTTGAATTTTCTACCGTTAGTAAGATGAGCCTTATAATTTTTAAATTAAATATTTTCGGAAAATTTTATAGCTATGCAGTCGAAATGTCAGCCAGCCAGAATCATTTTTACTTTCTCAACTACGTATAGTAAGTAGGGAAAGTATTGTATTCCAGCCAAAAATTCGATACCAATATTTCACCGGAAATATATGTTTTGAGACACCCTGAATCTAAAAAAAAAACATTTTTGGAAACATGTCCGTGCCCGCGCGCGCGCGTGTGTGTGTGTATGTTTGGAACCGCATAACTCAGAAACGAACAGTGGGATAAACACCAAACTTGGTATTTAGGTTCAGTATCTTCCAGAGATGCGACACGAACGTTTTCAAGAAAATCCTCCCACCCCAGATTACCCTTAACATGCGACATTTTTCGAAAATTTTCATTTTCTCAAAAATGGCTCTATCGATTTTGATTAAAATATCATATGTTTAAGATATTTTCATAACAAATGAAATGTAAATCTCGAATTTTCTGGGAATGTCTCCAAAAGTATTCTTCATTGTGAACGACTTTTGCATAACTGGTAAACCATAAGAGATAGACAAAATTTTACTACACAAAAAATGTAGATCGCGTTAAAATACACAATTTATGTCATATACATTTGCTTTGTTGAGTGAACCATTTTCGAGATATTGCTTGTTATTCCCTTAAATTTTGCAATATTTTTTCTCAAATGGGAATTCTTTATTCATTTTTTATGTCCTGGACATGCAAAGAGGATGGAATGCGCCACATAGCAACCAGCGCTTAAAATATTTGACTATCGGTTAAAACCTACCATATTCCCGTTGCATCTACAAGAAAATTAGCAATAAGATTAACATTTCGATTACATGAAGCATATGGAGAATAGGCGTTTGTAAAAATAGTTTTACAAGAGTAGAGAAAGCCATGTGAGTGTAACATATCAGATTTTTGTTATTGGGCTTACAACGGGGACCAAGCGAACGAAAATGTTGAAGAGGTTGTTTATAAAAAGAACCCGGAATGCTGTAACTTCCTGCATTTATTCCGTATGCAAACAAAAGTCATCCACCTATTCAGGTAACAGGCCAGGCGCTACGTAGATGTCAATAACAGTTAACATTAGTTGTAAGAATGTGGGTACATTTATGATGTGAAATGTTATGTAGGTTACTTATATAACATTTTGCGCAAGTATTTGTGGTTATGGAGGGAGAAGCTAGGAAGAGACATGTTGATAAACTATGAAGAGTAATAATAAGTATGTTAGTTTACTATTCAAGTAAAATGAGTGTTAGTAAGGCACTAAAAGAAACAGCTAAGGCTACCCGGGTGTTCAGAAGCAGTAGTGTATAGCATAAAGAAGAAACGAATGAAAGGATTTTAAGCACCCATTAAAAGGAATGTAAAACAAGCAAAAGATGGGGGAAACAAAAAAGACACTATGTTAACGCAATAGTAGAATAGCGCAAAGCGGAGTGTGGCGCATCGTTCATTCTTTTCTGTTTGAAAGCATTCCACCCACGTTAAATGCAATTTTGTCAAGGGTAAACAATGATAATACCCTACCAGATTAAGCTTTTGTCATTTTATATCTCCATATTTCTGGGATAATACATATCTTTATGCCTGTAAAATTGTATTTTGAAGTGCTAAAAATACAGAGGGCCCCCGCAAAAGGGACAGAGCGCTGCTAGTAGGCCGTAACGGCCTTTTGGCTTCTACCATGACCCCTGAGAGGGAGGTATGAGGGTAGAGACCTGAAGGACAAAAAGATCCGATGACAACGAGCTACAAGCATGCACGGGGTCCATAACGTTTCCAGATCGAACGTATCAGACGCCACCCGGGCTCAACACAAGCCTCCGAAACCCCGGCGGTACCTCCTGGTGAGGCCCAATCGGAGGCGGGACCTAACTGAGCAGTCCCGCAACGACGCCAGGGAAGAAACCTCTACAGAGTGCACATCCACCGCCCAGCCGCAACCCACCGAACACCGTCGCCTGGTCCTACAACCCTGAGACAGATGACAATTAAGGAGATGATGGCTAAAGGAAATGAGGGGCAGGAAAGTCCTGGTTGAAGAAGAACCACCCTAGATTCGCCTGCCAGCCCGGGGAAACCACGAAATATCCATGGGTCAGAGTGAGCGGTCGCCGGGGATCGAACCTGGAATCTCACACGTTACCGCGGCGCCACCTCGCATATCAAAGATGATATGTGTGGTCCCTTGGTGTTCCATGTAACTATAATGCAGCAATTTGTAGCGATATTTCCTCCGATTACGAACATATAAAAAGGAAGTCTATAATAATTATATTTTAGGAATTATTAATAATTAATTAACATAAATTTAATAAATTTCCATAATTTTAAAGCCATAGGATTAAAAACTGTATCAATCGAAAGCCCTTTATAAGCTGTAAATATCTTTTAAGTTTCAAAAATATTGTAGATAAAACAAACAAAGGCGTAATTGCATGAGAAAAACTGCAAGATTTAGGCAAGAATAAGAGTAGCTTCGTTTTAGACTGTCCATTATGTTTTCCGAGAGTACGGCCATAAAAATTGAAACCTTCTTTTGTACTTCGTGAGTGCGAGACAAGTTTTAAAGTAAACAGACGCTATGAGGTAACGGACATGTCTTACAGTTAAACTTTGAATTTTCAACCAGAGAACCAATAAACGTAGAGAATAAGTGCGAGAACCAATAGAAACATAGGAAGACGTAGTGACATGTATAAAATTTGGAAGAGAGCAGTCGTTGATATATGTGAATGCGAGCGTGGTTTTGGGACAGTCTGCCATGATTCTCCGGTACGGAAACACGCATCACGTTGAGTCCAAAAAGAAAAGAAAAGGATAAAAGTTCTAAAATTTACGAAGTGCCGCACCACAATGCAATCATAAAGTAATGGGTGTGGAATAATTTTATAGAGTGTTGTCGTTGAAATTACTTTATCCAAGATAATAAATAACTTAACACGCCGTAAGTAATGAATTCAAGTTCGCGGGAATCAAAAGAACGGTGATAGAGCGCCTTAAATAATAAATAATTAGCCGGAGCAAAACGTTAGTGGACTAAAGGCTGAAAATATTCTTATATAAGAACCGTACGGGGTAGAAAAAGAACAGGAATCTTGCAGGTTTTCTGGCAGGAATACGCGTTTTAGTGAGGAAGTGAAAACGTTTTCTTCAAGAATAATATCCTAGTGTCACCCTCCCACAATCCTACCCTGACAATAACAGTTGATCCTGAGATGCGACGTCCATAAGTGCTTCCTGACTGATATTGGCGATCTCGAGTCCTGAAGACTTCACCTACAATGACGCAGAGGTAAGAGTAACACAACAAAGTAGCGGCAAAACGCTACAAATTCAAAATACAAAATTTGAGAAAAAAATCTCTAAACACTGTAATTGACAGCTGAACTGAGCAAATACATTTCTGTGAATTAAAATGTTTAGTTGTCATTTTCAGGCTCCAAAGACTGATACGTATCACACTGTCTCTAATAATTGTGTTCACCTTTATAGAGTGTCCCATAGAGCAGATGCTAGGATTTTAACCTGAAACACAATATTAATCCTTAAAATATTTTTGAAATTTTTATTTTGATCTGCAAAATTATTTATGAACTTTATTCTAATGTAGTTTTAGGTAGTGAAAATATCTCGACATTTTCGGAACTATATTTGATGCCGCTCTTTTCAAAGCAAGAGATGTAAATGCATAGGTACTGAGTAATGAGAGCTAGATGCCGCCGCGTGAACGAATGAATCTCGAATTCGGAAGGTCCCGGTTCGATTCCCGTCGGGTCGGTCACTCTCACCTTGGGTTTTTTTTCGTGGTTTCCCCAAGTCGGTAAGCGAACTGGAATTATTCCCTTTCTACCACGAATTCATATCTCCATTATTTGTTTCATCTTGTATGTTTCAAGGTTGTAAGACCAGGTAATGGCGGTTGGTGCGTTGCGGTGGGACGGTGAAATTTGCCTGTGTAAATATTTCTCTCTGGCGCTTATATGGCTGGATGATGGTCCTTCCTGGAGGTGTCTCTTTTCATTTCGGGACCCCCGATCGCCGACGCCAAGATTGGTGTCATTCTAGAAACTTTAGGGTCTCCAACCTTGCTAGTGTTCATCGTCATCCGGGTTTGGTCGCCCTTCGGGTATCGGCTTCATTCCCTTGTTTCAGGGGTGTCCTTAGAAGCACAAAGGGCCTATTATGGCGTACGTGCGGTGCTGTGCTAGAGCGATGCAGGCCCCCTCCTACTGAGTAATAAGTTAATACGTTGAAGTACTTTCAAATACTATAATTTAAATGTAAAATGTTTAGTTTCTTTATAAGGGGGTTACCAGTTGTATACGGTTAGCATAAACATGACCATAAAGTAACGTTTAAGGAAATTAAATATTTTGAGAGAAGCTAGGTATAAATATTTGGATTCTCTTCATTAGAACTTGTAATGCCAACTACACCTACTTACTGACCATGGTTTTCTCTACAAAACTTGCTTTGTTCCCCTGCGTCACTGTTGTGTACATATTCTCGCAAGACTTGGGACTCCTGGGAGAGAACTATGCTAGGAAGATAAATCCAAGTATTCCATCCAAAGTAAATCCATCTATTCGGTTACTTACATAAGTTATGGGAATCCGGATAAGGCGTTCTAGTAACACACTTCAACATAAGAACCTTGATCTTCTAAGTGGGAGACTCCATAGTTTGTGAGCTATTCTTGGCGAACTGTAAATCACTACTTATAATAGAATGGCAAACAGTGCGTCATTCTTTACCTTCGTGAAAACACAGTGAACATCAACATTCTTTGTTTCGCAAGTGCAACAAGAGCAACATGCACATTTCGAGAGGTAAGCATGTTCTGGGAAAACATTTTGATGTGAACCCTGTAGAGATCCTCTGGCCATTTGATTTTACTTTTTTCTTTTAAATGAATCACATTTTGGGCAACTCTCCAAAATGTCAGGTGCCAACGGTTGACAGTATTCAACGCGGTGATTTGAAACCACAAAGGAATTTGTAATGTATGAATGTTCACAATATAAAGTAGAAAGTTCACATGACCAGTTTTATGCACTTCTCACCTGTTTTTTGCAGTACACATCTTTTGGATTTAAAACTTGCACCGTATATATTTCGGAAATGCAAAGTGCTATTGATGTGCAGTTTTCACAGCATTGATTGGTAGGCAGGGGCTTGTACATTTAGCGCTTTTAATAATACTGAGAAAGTGTATTTTTTGAGCAAACATACGCTTTTTTAAATGGAGCAATGCCTAGTTACATCAATAGAATAAAGGTAGGGTAAATTAGAATGTCAGTGGCGTTTTTTGCAAGATTCTAGTGCAAGAGGTTTACGAGAAATCTTATTTTGAAACTTTTACGCACCGACACTTGTACAACCCGTGGTAGCACAAACTAAAGTAAAAAAAAAGGGAATTACAATACTTCTGTGGATTCTTACAAGTAAAGAGAACGTAGTCCTTCAAAGGTGTGTTCAAAATGATCACCGGCAGCTTCAATACACGCTTCTAGCCCGCTATGGAAAGCCTGCTGCACGCGTTCTAGCATTTCAGTGGAAATTTCAGAGCAGGCATCAGTAATACGTCATTTCAGATCGTCTGGTGTAGTTGGTACATCCTTGTAGACAGTGCCTTTCAGCCTTCCCCACGGAAAAATGTCTAAAGGGTCAGATCCGGTGAACGGGCCGGCCAAGGTACACGTCCTCTTCGTCCAATCCAACGATTTGGAAAATCTGTTAAGACAAACTATAGTACTTCGTGCACTATGGGCTGGACAGCCATCATGTTGGTACCACAGGTTACTCCTAGTCTGCAAAGGAACGTCTTCTAACATCTGTGGCAGACGGTTTGTCAGGAGGCTGCGATACTTGTGCGAGTTCACTGTTCCTTGGACGCTGACGTTCCACCTGAGCCAACGGGGGTTGTCAACAGACCAATAGTGCATGTTTCTGCTGTTTACCTGCCATGACTAGTAAATGTTGCCTCATCACTGAACAAGATGCGTGATGAATCTGGAGTATCATGTCTTACTGCCCATGTACAACAGTTAACGCGATTCTCAAAATCGTTTCCATGCTGCTCTTGATGGAGAGAGATGTGATAGGGATGGAACCTTCATATGTCGATGGAGAATGCGCAGTACACTTGCTTGACTTATGCCACGCCACGTGCGATTGTGCGGGCACTAATTTGCGGATATACTACTGCAACGGCACACAAAACATTAATTTCTGCTTCTTCTCCAGTCACTTGTTTGTTTCTGTTACGTTTTCTAGGGTTACAGTACCACCTTCACGTAATTGGTTGAAGAGGTTGTTAAATAATTGCCGAGATGGTTGACGCCTATTGGGATACGTTTCCGCATACACCGTACAGGAACAAACTGCATTCTTCCTACACTGTCCATGCACCATGAGCATGTGGGCTTTGTCTGCATTAGTAAACCCCATCTTCCACTCACGAATTACCGCTTGAACTGCCAGAAACTAACTGACCAGAAAGTCGCAATGCAATCAATGAACAGAAAACACAATGCAAACAAACATAACAACATCGTACCTAGCAACTAAGCAGGTTGAATGGGACAAACAATTGTCGGGGTGGAGACTATACAAAATAGGCTATATTTGTATAGGCTAAATGTACGAGCCTCTGACTACCAATCAATGCTGTGAAAACTGCACACCAATAGCACTTTACATTTCCGAAATATTTGCGGTGCAAGTTTTAGGTGATTAATCCTGTATATGTATATACCGCGTGAGTCTTCTCATCCTGCGGATTGGTAACTAGGCAACCCTCTATTTTACAGACGATGCGAAATGCGAGTGAAGACACCGCACTCACCATTAGGGCTACGGTGATGCTCGTTGTTAAATTGCTACAGTAGCGCAATGAGTAACATGCTAGAAAGTCTTGATGATGGTTCAAAGTTCAAATCACGCCAGTGAATAAATGAGCCTTTTGTCCATTTCTGTTCATGTTTCGAGAACGTTCTAGTAAATCATGATTTCTTTCCGATTGCACCAAAACTTGACTTACCTTTAAATGCGAAGTTCCAGACGTTCGTGCTCACTATGGAAGAACGTTTTCGAATAGAGAGTATCTGATATGCTGTTAATATATGGGGAAGCGCAGCAGAATGCAACGGAAGCACGTCGTCTATACCAACAGAGGTTTCCGCAGAGAACACTTCCTACAGATCACACGTTTCTGCTAACCGCCTTCTGGAATCAGGAACAGTGCACAATACACTAACCACATCCACGAGGAGATCGCCCTGTCTTTGACCAAGCAAGGATGGATTTTGTGAATAAGACATTCAGCATCCGCATTGTAGTACGAGGGACATTCAGGCATTTCTATATTAGCCAATCTTCCGCGTGGAGAATACTACATCATGCAAAGCTTCACCCTTATCATCTTGAACTACACCAGCAGCTACCGCAGCCATACCATGGGCGGAGAGTGACGTTCGCAGGTAGTAGTAGTGGTGGTATTTATTAAGTATTTAGTATTACATTAATTGCATAACACAGTCACATGGGTCATAAGATCGTACATGCCCTCTAGAAAAATACCTGGTCTGTATACGTGACTTGCAGTATCAACCAGAAAACAACTATTTTTTTATAATCACCGCACTATATACATACATATAAAATTGAAAAAACACTCTGAATCACACACTCAAACACACACACACACAGTCGCGCACAAGTACTCAAGCACCACATATGTTTAAAGAAAAATTACATAAACACCTTATCTCTTAGTACACGTACTTCCATTAAGTATGTGCCCAAGCTTGGCCAGTTTTGGCCGTTTAGAATCAAGTCCCAGCATGCTGTCCTCCGTCTGTTGGAAGCCAAAAATACTTCCGGTAATAGTTTTTTCCTAATACTCTCCGTCTGCACGCATGCTGCCAAAATATGCGTCCAGTCTTCTTGTTCCCCGCATAATGGGCAAATCCTCCTGCCATCGTCATCAACAATCTTGCGAGCTTTCCACCCTCCCAACCTAAGCCATGCTATTCCAGTCCTCTGTTTTATACCTAATTCCAAAATACATGTTTCCTTACCCCACCTAGTTTTTATTTCATTTTGTAGCTCCAATGTTGATCTTTGTCTACATTCAGATTCTATTTTCTGCCTGTTTATATCGTATAGTCGCCTTTTGACTTTTCTCACGGCACTTTGTGTATTTTCATTACCCCTTTGCCAGATATCATTTAAGCCAATTTTTTATAATTCGCGTTGCAACCCCGCCGCCCACCATTTTGGATGCTCTATGTTGTTCATTTGATGACGATAACATATTGCTCTCAGAGTTGTTTGATCACCCTTAATTATTCGCAGCCAGTACCTAACTACGTTGTATCATACGACAAACTGAACAAGAACCAGATTTTTTGGTAACTGTGTTATTTATAGACGAAGCAGGGTTCCACAACACAGGCCACGTAAATCGCCACATGTATTACTGCAGCACTGTAAACCCACATTGGTTTCGAGAGGCGGCCTTAAAAGTCCGATGGAGTTTCAACGTTTGTGCTGGTATATTTGGTGATCATGTAATAGGGCCGTAGTTTTATGTTGGCGAACTCACTGGGAATCGCTATATCCACTTTCTACAATACCACTGGATGAAATACCGTTACAGAACTGACTAACTTTATGGTACCAACACGATGCGGCGCCAGCTCACTCGACCCGTCGTGTAACGGTTTATCTCAATGCTATCTACCCTGAGCGATAGATCGGACGGCATGGACTAATAGAGTGGCAAGCACGCTCACCAGATCTAACACCATTAGATTTCTTCTTATGGGGTTATCTTAAATTGTAAAGATTTATCTGTGTATTGGTCCGACATGATATCATGGTCACTGTTAAATGCACTACTTTGGGAACCAGAGAAGTTCACAACGATCATAATATCGGCTTGCAAACGTTATCTAGTTTGTATGTACGTACCGCATTTTTTAAACTCTCACAAGAATTTATTGGCTTTCTTTTATACGAAAGAATAGCTTTAAATAGTGAAATACTGTTTAATGATGCCTTATATTTGTAAGCTATGATTACACTGTTACATGCATTTATTTATGATGCTCATTGAAGCATATTATAACAGGTAACAATTTGTGTATTAATGAAATTCACATAATTAAACTAATTAAGTGAAACGGCACTTCAATGCCAAACTATCAGTTCTCGGTAAATTTACTAAACATAAAAAGTACCCTCATGTGACAGTATTTGAACTTGGTACTTTTACCACTAAATGCCAACGCACACACTGGCATTTTACAACAATCACGCAAGGGATCTAACTTTGAAGTTGTGTGAAAACCGAAAAGTGTATGAATTAAAATTATAGGTTGCATGAAGCCAAATGCAAAGTTCAGGGGAATAGGGGCCTATGTGTTGAGTGATCAAAGTGAGTTTAGGAGTTTCTTTTCTTTCTTTTAGTTCCATTTATACTCCGATAATAATTTTATTGGTCTTATGGGCGGCCTTTCATTTGAAACTTATTGCCTATTGGTAAAGATGTCTTATTCTCTTGTTGTTGGGTTTCTTGCATCTTTGTTTTTTTAATCATTTAACCACACACATTTTCACACCTCCAGATTCTGGGGCGGATAGGGAGTAATCTTGGCTAAAGGAAAATTCCCACCCCCAGCGAGAATCGAACCCGGTGCTCTACCGATTGAGCTAAATCGCCAGCCAAAATGTTAAGAGTTATAGCGGGAATTACACTGCATTATTGTGACGTATGCAGAGATTATAGCGCATACGTCTCTCTGGTCACCGGGATTCGAGATGGCAGTTAGAGTTTGGGTAGGGGGAACTAGGAATCTTAGGAGGGGATGAGTTGTTTGGCGTCCCCGACGCTTGAGTAGTGTGGCTTGGGACAGGAGAGTCAGTGAGTAACCTTCAAACAGTAGAGACATGGAACGGCCATCTCCGTGCAAGGCAAGCATGGCGACCTCGCCCGGCAGACATGGGGGCTAAGAATGTAAGGGGTAAGATATCTATCTTTATCTATTAAATTGTCATCCATCCATTCTCTTTTTGTATTAATTATGATAGTGTAGAGCTCCTTCCTTCCTTGTGAGCCATGTAGCGTCCCTTTTTGCCAGTGATTGATAATATTTCTGTAATTTCTTTAGCTGCGTCCCTCGTCGTAGCCTCGCCATGTAATAAGTTGGTTAATGTACCGGTACCCCTTTGCAAGCGAGTAGCTCACCATCATTTTGAGTATTATTTAGAAGAGAGACTACGACATTATGTGAACTAAAATGTTTAAGAAAAGGTGCAAAGGAAATTAAAGTCATATGTATATTCCATAACATTTAACTTTGTAAAATTTGTTGAAATTCTGAGTAATTGAATGATGAGTAGAAGAAATAATAAATGAAAAGGTATGTAAATAGCTTTACATTTCTCAAAACACTCAAACAAGCAAATACTTTGGAAAGGATTAGACGAGTGAAAAATTCAATGACATAACCAGGATTTGAACCACGGATCTTCCGGTTTTCTTCCAGTTTCTCTAACCAAGCATTTACCAATTATGAGGACTGAGCAAAACCAGGAAAAAGTTTTCAGTGAGGATGGTCCTGGCAGAAGTTGAACTGCAACCTTCCGAATGGAGCCCCACAAATTACAGCAGAGCTATCCCTCTTGGTATTTTACCTGTATAAATCATAAAATTTAAAATTTATGGAATTCTTTTATAGCCTAGATGTATTCATAAAAGAAAAATAAAATAAAAAAGCACAAGGAATTATATTATTGCGAAATCCGAATATAGAAGCTAGTAAGTAACCTATGTAACCCCTTGAACAGTTATGATTTAAATACAATAGATCTAGGTCTCACGAGTAATTGGCCATTCCAGTATGGCAACAGAATCATACATAACTAACCGTTAATATTCATAAACGATGATTTCCATATTTATGATCAGTAGTCCAACATTTCACTGAAAATTAATCAAATATCATGCACAGTAGGAATCTCAGAAAAGCAAATAATCAAATTCTGAAAGAAAGCTTAGCTTGCGAAACTGGACAGAAGTTCATACATCAAAAGCTTTAAATGAAAACTGAAATTCATTCTTTAACCAAATCAGAAACCACTATGACTAGCTTACAATGTAAAGAAAAACCTATAAGGACTAATAATGCAAAGAAGTAAAATTACCTCCAAGAACAATGGCCCTTCAAAAAAGTAATCTAATATATCTAAGGATTCTTCAAAACGAATAGATTAAATGTGATAAAGAGTTTTAAAATAAGTATAAATGTAATATAAGTATAAATTATAAAAAGGGCACAATAATAGTGAAAAAATAGTAATGTTAAATAACGTTGCCAAAACAAGATGAAAAACAGTAGAAACTGATGAAAAGGAACATTCAGCTAAATAACAGGGGTGGATGCATTGCAGATACAAATGAAGGCAGTAATCTATTAAATGTCTGCTTCTGATACCTGGTTAGAAGTGACAAAAGTATAGATAATGGGTAAACTTTATGTAATATAAATGTATCTGGAATAGTGTATTTGTATGAAACAGGTGTAGCGGAAGTAGATTCAATAATTTATAAATTAAAAACATTATCGTGCTCCTGGGTGGAATGGTATAACACCTACAATTCTAAGGCATTTGAACATTTGCTAGTAAATATACTGGTACATCTGATTACCAATGGAAAAGTCAGAAATCTGTAAACTGTTAGTAAGTAGCATGTAACATCTGTGCATAAAAGAGGGGATGCCAAAATACTCAGGAACCCTAGAGCAAACATTTTTATTTACAAAGTTATTTTAAAAAGTAGCTTACAGATAATTAGTAGACTTCCTAGAACAAAAAATATTTTTTTCAGTCCAAGCACGGTTTTCTTAAACGATTTCAGAATCTCAGTGCTGTTTTTGTATTTATATATGGCTTAATGGTAATTCTATTAGAAAAGAACAAACCTGTAAGAATATTTTTAGATTTGTAAAAGGCTTTTGATTAAGGCTGTGCCTCATGAACTATTACTTTCTAAACTACAGGACTACAGAGTAAGAGGTAAAATGAGTTAACTTACCTCATCCAACATATTAAACCCTCAGTAGTGCACAGAGGTATATTTGAAACAAGGAAACTGTATTTGAACGATTAAATATAAATATGATGTGGTAAGAATTGGAGTTCCCCAAGGTTCGATACTGCGTCCCCTATTGCTTTTACTTTACATAAATAATATACCATGTATACAGATGATTATATATAACACCATATGCCGATAACATATCTTACTTTGTATAGAAAAAAGTGTTAAATAATTCGAATGTAAGACCTAGGGTTGCCAGGTTTTCAAGCTGAGAAAGGGATATTTCAGGAAAATTTAACATGACATTATCGACCTTCGCTGTATTAATTTAAGATTTATGTCTATATTATGTACAGAAATGATAATTGATACAATTTAAACTAATATGTGTATTTACAATATGATAATTTTCTCGCTTCACTCCTTTGAAAACCTACATAGAATGATTATCTAGATTTGCAACTTTGCTTACACTCACTCAGAGGCTTGGCATCAGTTCGCACATAGCTAAAGCACTTCTTAGTCATTTTTAAATTTATAGTAATAAGCAGTTCAGCTTTAATGTGCTCAGGAGAATACTGTTTCTTAAATCTGCCCACTTATTTTTCATTAAGGAGAACACTCTCCCTGTGTGAGAATTAGATCATTACAAAAGACTGGACTTTTTTTCCAATTTGGTACACTAATTCCATCTTTCTCATTCACAAAACACAGATACCCCTTTTTGACAAGCATTGCCAGGAATATTAACAGTGAGAACGTTTCTGTCATGTTTGTTGAGTTCATCACTTTCGCCTTCAGTATGTTCCTTTACTTAACAAAATAAAACACGTGTTGTTCAAAACCGTTAACAACAACACAACTCTGAAGACGCGACCACAGCTACACTCTGCGAACCAATGAGAAACGAATGGTCATTCCTGTCAAATAACAATTATAGTAGTGCTGACAAGACTGGGAAAAAGGAATCCGCAGTTCGATATATATCATAGCAGTGAGTCGGTGTTCGGTAGTCTACATCCGATGGTGCCCATCACTATTCCAAATACCCAATTCAAAATTCTCAGAATTAATGGCAATGAGCGAAATACGAGAGAAATAGCCCAAAACATATCCAAAATAGTGAGTCGGGAGATTCAATAAAATAAGGCTAAAATACACAAAAACCCAGGAAATTCGGAAGACCCAGCAACACTAGTAAGTACTCAACATCATTAATCCAAATATAAATTTTTACTTTCTCTACTACGTATAATTCGATACCGAGATTTCACCGGAAATATATGTTTTGAGACCCCCTGAATCCCCCCCCCCCAAAAAAGAATTTTTGGAAACGTCCGCGTGTGTGTGTGTTTGTGTTTGTGTGTGTGTGTGTATGTGTGTGAACAGTATAACTCAGAAACTCAGTCGGATAAACACCAAACTTGGTATTTAGGTTCAGTATCATCCAGAGATGCGACACGAAGGCTTTCAAGAAAATCCCCCACCCCAGATTACCCTTTACATGTAACATATTTCGAAAATTTTAATTTTCTCAAAAATGGCTCTAACGATTTTGATTAAAGTATCATATGATTGAGATATTTGCATGACAAATAATATGTATATCTTGAATTCTCTGGGAATGTCTCCAAAAGTATTCTTCACTGTGAAGGAACTTTTGCATAACTGGTAAACCATAAGAGATAGACAAACTTTTATTACACAAAAAATGTAGAGCGCGTTAAAATACACAATTTATGTCATATACACTGTTTTTGTTGAGTGAACCATTTTCGAGATATTGCTTGTTATTCCCTTAAATTTTTCAGTACTTATTTTCTCAAATGGGAATTTGTTATTCATTTTTTTGTCTTGGATACGCAAAGAGTATTAATCTGTGAAAAAGAGAATGGTGCTGCACATAGCAACCAGCTATTAAGAGATATGTCTATGCTTAAAGGCTACTGTATTTCTATATTGCCCTTACAATTACAAAACAAGGGGAACATAGAACGCCTTAAGCGATAGTCAAGTATTTTTAGAACTGGTCGTTATGTGTAAAATGTAATTCTCTTTGCATGTCAAAAGATCGTTTCTGCAAATGTTTATCTCGATTAATATGAAATAGATGGAGAATAAGAGTTTGTAAAAATAGTTTGTACAAGAGTAGAGAAAGTCATGTGAGTGCAACACATCAGATGATTTTAAAAAAGTTCTCAACTGCAAATGAATCTTGACATACGAAATTTATCCTATTTGAGCTTCGTGACACTTCGTGAGCACGAGTTAGTAACATGTAGGTACCTGTAATTAAAAGATTGACCGAATAATTTGCACCATATGTCTTGGAATTTATATTGACAAGAAACCAACTTGTATCAACCATACAAACACGGTTATAAATAAAAAAACTGTGTGCCAATATATATTTATTAAGAAATTTATTACATAGTCTATAAAGTAATAGGCTAAAATGGTACACTATGACCTCATATACTCTCAGCTTATCTATGGTATTAAAGTATGTTTAGCCACAAGTAACTCAGACTTACTTACTTTTGCAGAAAAAGAAGTTTGAAATACATATTTAAACCAACAAACGTCAGTCAGTCAAAGAACTGTTTAGAAAACAGGATATATTAATAGTGGTATCATTATGTGCATATAAGGTTGTATTATTATTATTATTATTATTATTATTAATGAAATCAAATGGTAAATTTACATCGCTAAGCAAATACCACTGGCGGGACACATAATTGCCATAGAGAATACAAAGCTAAAACACGAAGCAATCAGTATAGGCATTGTTATGTACAACAAACGTCCCTCTTATATTATGTTAATACAAGACAATACCTTTAAACAAATATTGAAAACATACCTCATAAAAAGGCTTGTAAAAATTTAAAGAATTGTAATTATACCTGTTTTTATTATAATTTGTATATTACTGTAAAGTTTGTATATAAACAATTTAGTGAATTATTTGAACAACGTAAATGTATTCCTTCATTGTTCTTATTTGAATAGTATATAGTCTACATCATTTGTTATAGATAATTGCGAATGAGTTTATTATAAATCCTATGTTAACTATGTACTTATATCATTATAGATGCAGACTATGCTTAGAATTTATAACATGCAAGTCCACGGGCAATATTTGTTAATGTAATAATTATATCATTCGTTTTACTAATCCTTCAAGCAGCAACTCAATTAAGCACTATTAATGTCATTTATCAATAATCCTTGTATCACGGTTTCATATTCTTGCATTAAAAGCTAATCTGAAACAGAATTATGACTTGACGATTGCCAATGCATCACATAATTACAGACAAATCAGCATATTTGGTATGAAGTGAAACTTTTTCATCCATCACACCTTCAGTTTGTAATATGACTGCGCTATGTAACTACATAGCGTAGTCATGTGGTCATATGTGTTGTAATTGTAACCACATACGAGGTACGTCCAGAAAGTAAGTTCCGTTTGGTAATAAAATTAAATTTTGTACAGATACAGAAAAATTATTTGTTGCACAAAATTCTACAACTCTTAAACTACTTTTCCACATAACTGCCGAAATTTTGCAGGCATTTGTCATAGCGTGGCACAAGTTTTTGTATACCTTCTTCATAGAAGTTTGCCGCCTTTGTCTTCAACCAGTTGGAAACGTTTTCTTTCAGCTCTTCGTCATTGTTGAAGTGTTGACGACCAAGGAAAGACTTGAGATGTAAGAACAGATGAAAGTCTCTAGGAGCGAGGTCAGGGCTGTACGGAGGATGGTCAAACACGTCCCAGCCAAATCCCTGTAGGAGGTTTTGCGTCACATTTGCAGTGTGTGGTCGTGCGTTGTCGTGAAGAAAAACACCTTTTGACAGCAATCCTCGGCGCTTATTCTGTATTGCGCGGCGTAATTTCCTAAGTGTCTCGCAATAAACATCTGCTTTGATTGTTTGACCACGCGGTAAGAAAGCAATGAGTAAGATGCCTTTCCAGTCCCAGAACACTGTGCACATCATTTTTCGAGGTGTCAAGATATGTTTCGGCTTAACGTTTGCTGGGGATGAAGTGTGCCTCCATTCCATTGATTGCCGCTTACTTTCAGGGGTGTCGTAAGAAACCCAAGTTTCATCTCCTGTGACTATCTGTGTCAGAAATTCTTCGCCGCCTTCATCATAACGGGTCAAAAACTGAAGTGCACTACCCATCCGGTTTGTTTTGTGTTGCTCAGTAAGAATCTTTGGTACCCAACGAGAGCAAAGTTTACGAAATTTCAGTTTTTCTGTAACAATTTCATAAATTAGTGATCGTGAGATTTGGGGAAATTCCATAGCGAGAGCACTAATTGTAAACTTGCGGTTTTCCTGGATCTTGTCATCAATCGCGTGAACCAGTTCTTCTGTAACCTAAGATGGACGCCCACTTCGTTCTTCATCGTGCACTTCACTACGTCTTTCATTGAACTGTCGGACCCATCTTCTCACCATTGAATCACTCATCGCATTTTGTCCGTAAACTTCGCAAATTTGCCGATAAATTTCAATTGGTTTCACTTTCCTAGAATTCAGAAAACGAATCACAGATCTGATTTCACAAGCGGCGGGATTTTCAATCAACACGAGTATATTGTAAACAAGCACAACAAAGTGTACGCAGCTGACAGCGATCTCAAAATGGCGCACGTTTCTTCTCCTTGATACAGAGCGTCTACCGCGCATGTGCGGAACTGCGATCGCAGCGCTGCAGTGGAGAGAAATTGAAACTGAACTTACTTTCTGGACTACCTCGTATATGTGTAACTGTAATGGTGAGTTGTTTCAGAGCTATGTATGAAAGATAACATTTTTCTCAGATAGACACATTTCATGTAAATATCCTACTTGACTTGTTTCAGAGCTAAGTATGAAAGATAACATCTTTCTCAGATAGACACATTTCATGTAAATATCCTACTTGACTTGTTTCAGAGCTAAGTATGAAAGATAACATCTTTCTCAGATAGACACATTTCATGTAAATATCCTACTTGACTTATTTCAGAGCTATGTATGAAAGATAACATTTTTCTCAGATAGACACAATTAATGTAAATATCCTACTTGTCTTGTTTCAGAGCTAAGTATGAAAGATAACATCTTTCTCAGATAGACACATTTCATGTAAATATCCTACTTGACTTATTTCAGAGCTATGTATGAAAGATAACATCTTTCTCAGATAGACACATTTCATGTAAATATCCTACTTGACTTGTTTCAGAGCTAAGTATGAAAGATAACATCTTTCTCAGATAGACACATTTCATGTAAATATCCTACTTGACTTATTTCAGAGCTATGTATGAAAGATAACATTTTTCTCAGATAGACACAATTAATGTAAACATCCTACTTGTCTTGTTTCAGAGCTAAGTATGAAAGATAACATCTTTCTCAGATAGACACATTTCATGTAAATATCCTACTTGACTTATTTCAGAGCTATGTATGAAAGATAAAATTTTTCTCAGATAGACACATTTCATGTAAATATCCTACTTGACTTATTTCAGAGCTATGTATGAAAGATAACATTTTTCTCAGATAGACACATTTCATGTAAATATCCTACTTGACTTATTTCAGAGCTATGTATGAAAGATAACATTTTTCTCAGATAGACACAATTCATGTAAATATCCTACTTGACTTATTTCAGAGCTGTGTTTGAAAGATAATATTTTTCTTAGATAGACACATTTCATGTAAATATCCTACTTGACTTATTTCAGAGCTGTGTTTGAAGGATAATATTTTTCTTAGATAGACACATTTCATGTAAATATCCTACTTCACTTGTTTCAAAGCTGTGTTTGAAAGATATACTTTCCTCAGATTAAACACATTTCATGTAAATGTCCTACTTGCTATAATAATAACTTGGCTTGCGGCTTGGTATGAAAGACATACTTTTCTCAGATTAAACACCTTACATGTAAATGTCCTACTTTCTATAATAATAACTTGTCTCACGGCTTGGTATGAAAGACATTACTTTTCTCAGATTAAACACCTTACATGTAAATGTCCTACTTTCTATAATAATAACTTGTCTCACGGCTTGGTATGAAAGCCATACTTTTCTCAGATTAAACACCTTACATGTAAATGTCCTACTTTCTATAATAATAACTTGTCTCACGGCTTGGTATGAAAGCCATACTTTTCTCAGATTAAACACCTTACATGTAAATGTCCTACTTTCTATAATAATAATAACTTGTCTCACGGCTTGGTATGAAAGACATACTTTTCTCAGATTAAACACCTTACATGTAAATGTCCTACTTTCTATAATAATAACTTGTCTCACGGCTTGGTATGAAAGACATACTTTTCTCAGATTAAACACCTTACATGTAAATGTCCTACTTTCTATAATAATAACTGGCCTCACAGCTTTGTATGAAAGATATACATTTCTCAGTTTAGACACATTTTATACAAATATCTTAGTATCTAGAATGATAACTTGTCTCATCGCTTTGTGTGAAAGTTATACTTTTCTCAGATTAGACACATTTCACATAAATGTCCTACTTTCTATAATAATAACTTGTCTCACGGCTTGGTATGAAAGACATACTTTTCTCAGATTAAACACCTTACATGTAAATGTCCTACTTTCTATAATAATAACTGGCCTCACAGCTTTGTATGAAAGATATACATTTCTCAGTTTAGACACATTTTATACAAATATCTTAGTATCTAGAATGATAACTTGTCTCATCGCTTTTGTGAAATATATACTTTTCTCAGATTAGACACATTTCATACAAATATCCTACTTTCTGTGACAGTGACTTATCTCGGAGGTGTCTATGAAAGATAACACTTTTCTCAGATAGACACATTTTGTTGGATTGGGAGTCTTCATGCTTATAGACTTTTCACCTCTAAGTTGGTTTGCCAAAGCTTTTAATTTGCCCATTTTTACTTCCGTCCATTAATATTTAACCCTCCAATGCATAGCGTTGACATTTGACGATAAAGATGTATAGGCAAAGTTTTAGAATATCTTGACAATGTATTGCCTTCAGCAATAAAATTAAGCTGTGACTGCAGCCAAATGTAACCCCATCAGCATACAGTCGTGACATTTCACCAGTTATTTTTCTTAGCCCTCCCCATCCTTTACCACAGGCACATTTGACTGCAGCAAGTGTAAGCCCGTCAGCATATAAGCGTGACATTACACCGGTTATTTTACTTGGTCCCTCCCCATCCTTTACCACAGGCACATTTGACTGCAGTCGCTGGGATTTTAACTCGCGAAGTTTGGCTCTGAATGGATTGCCAGGTCATTTCGTATCGCTCTTACGATGACGGCTATTCGAATCGTTTCGGTGAAAGGTATATAAGAACCAGTTTAGGAATTAGAATAAGAGCGGCACACGTAACAAAATAATGCATGCATTAGAAGGTTAAGTACGTGATTTCTAAGCCCATGAATGTTTGGACCATGAACAAATTTCCCAGTAATTTATTTTTCCATTAGTTATATTGTATATGAGGTGGGCTTTGCTGAAATCCATAATTTCGAGAAGATCTAGGCAGATCCTGAAAAGCAAGCGTGTAGTGTAACTTCATTTTATGCACCATCTGAGAGGGCCTATAAAATCCCATAGGCAGAGAGTGGTTAGGTTAGTTTGAGTTGCACTACATGCCTAACAAACTCCGTCGCTTCATGAAGAACCGCGGCACAAGAATTTGTGACATAGTTATACACAAATTTTATACTTGTATTCTGCAACGAAAATTCAAGACGATTATAAACAATATTCAGCCACATTCACTACTCTCCTCGGGCTCCTGAAAGTTTTCGGTGTATAACTTCATTTTAGAAGATTTTGCCTTTAGATACTGTGGGATGTTACCGTTCTTCATCTTCCCAAGTATTGAGTCAATCTGATTTTGGTTTAAGAGTTTGTTTGTTGTTGTTAATAGGCTTCTTAGTATGCCCTCCTTTAAGTTGGACAATAGTTCCTTGATTTTCATCTTCATCTTTTCGTATGTGATGTAAGAATTTCCACAGCGATGCATGCTGAGCGGCAATTAATTTTTGAACCTTGAATGTCTACCTTCAGCAACATTTTTTATACGCTGCTGACTGGAAGGTACATGCACATATGCGTTCCAGACATCAAGAGGGAATCGTGGTGGCAATGTCGATGGCGTCCTCTTGTAGGAAGTCCTCGTACGTAAGTAATCTTGATGTATGTTGCGAGATATTGCAAGACATCCTCGATAATATTGAACACCTGATCGAAGACCTCCTCAATATTCTGTATACCGGCTGCAGGAAATAGATGTCTCACTATATTCATGGAGGCAAGTTTGAAGACGGTGAATACGGCTGGTGGTCGGAGTTCTCTACGGATTCTTGCTGCTGTAGCAGCCAATAATTAGTTTACAATAGCTGTGTATGTTTTTTCATTTCCTCTCATAGTGAGGGCATACGCTGGTTGAAATACATATTCTTGTACAATACCATTTATATGTGTACAGCTGCCCAAATTGTAGTGGAATGGTTAAAAAAACTGTCACAGAAAACAATATGGCTTCGCGTCATGTCCCGTAAAGCATTATCCGTACAGAATAAAAGTATACGGCTTGTATCTTCTAAACCAGAATTGAATAGTAAAAATCATATGCTTAGTGTTGTTGCATCATATGCGGGCATACTTGTAATGTCTGCTGGGGCTCGAGGCAATGGAGGACTGTTTTTATTTTGATGCTTGTTAAGGGGATACTGTGGTATTAAAATGGCAAAAAAATTGTTTTTAAAAGAAACAATATCTTCAACATGCCCAGTAAATACTATGTTAGAAATCCGTCTGGAAATTGGTGTAATCCAACAACTTTGTTCCCAAACTTTACATAGCATTTACTCCGTATAACAAATTTTTATCTTTGAGCTGTACTCTTTTGCAGTAAATATTGATGAATAAGGCTGAAATTTTCAGAATATGTAGAACATAGCTTGTTAAAGCAAACTGTACATTGCTTTGTTGATTGCTCTCATATACACAAGTATATGGGTTTTTTTCTTTATGTATTATTAATAATTTTATTTTAAATACTAAAAAGCCATGTTTATATTATTTTGGAAAACAAACGAATAAATTTATTGCATAAGAATAGAACAACTAGCATACCAAATTTCAGACATCTGTTTTAAGTTTAAATTTAAAAAGGTGTACCTATTTTGCTATCCAATTATTTGCAAAACGTCATAATAAATAATTTTAATTTAGAACTATTCAACCTAGAGCAATGAAACTTATACCAACAATATAACATGACAGGTGCATTTTAACCTAAATTTCATTAAAATTGATTGATTAGGGAAGAAAGAATGTCCCTTACTGGTCAAATAACCGACTTTTTTTTCCAGGTAATGCCATTAAAACTTCCTCGTCTTCTGCTACATTGGCTGTTCCAGCTCTATGTATAGCAACTGGAGGTCCATTGGGTGCTTTTTTGCTCTCCTTTCAATTCTAACACAACATCCAGTACAGCAATTGCTATTGGATACCTTTTATGAATGTGTTTTATTTCTGCAGGATTAGACAGGGCGGTAACTTCTCCTATTGTTGAATTTTGTTATACACCCTCCATGACATGTTTCACGTTTAACACAGCGTGTATTTGTTTGTATTTGTTTACAGCGGCTGGAATTCTATTTTCAAGCATCCGCCTAAAGTGCTTTCTCCATTTTCCCCTGTATTCTTCAATCTTCATATTTAAATTACAAGTTCCAAATTCTGCCCAGATGTCCTCGTTTTTTAAGTAGTTCCTGTTTGAACAGCGTTTAACCGTCCTAAATATCTCATTTCTGCTGAACGTATATTATTTTTATATCTTTTTTTTATCAATGCAAGATTCACTGCCATAAAGTAGCACAGGCACTGCCATTGATTTGTATAGTTTTAATATTGTGTGTTTTCTAACTTTAGGTTTTATTTATGGTCCCACATATATATTGAAACTTGTTGGTTTTATTTTATAGACTTATGTCACTACCTAAATTGCTGAAACTAGAAACTTGCTCAAGTCCGAATTGGGAATTTTCTGTAATGGGCCGTAACCTTTCTTTTAGTAAACGATATTTTTAAAGTATAGTGTTATCTTCCCAATTCATATGATTTATATAGGGCGTTGCAAGTCTGCAACTTTATTTTGATTACGATTACATCATCTGTATACAGCACAACTTTAAATAATAGCTCCCTTTCAACCGCATACCTTCATAGACTTCCTTCTTCCAATTTCTTATGAGGTCTTCAACATAGATGTCGGTGACATGCTACTGACACCTTGATTTATTATTATCTTATCTGTCTCAACTGACTGTTTTTGTGATTGTTTTGGTGTCTTCGTATATGCTTTTAATTATCTGTATAAGATGTATAGGGCATCCTCGTTTGTCCATTATTGTCCATAGTCTGTTTCCGATGACCGTGTCAAAAGCTTTTTCGAAGTCAATGAAAGCAAGGTGCGTATCTAAATTGACTACTGTTGTTTTTCTTAAATTTTCTTCATGCTAAAAATGTTATTGCTGCACGAGCGTCCCTTCCTGCATTCACTTTGCTCTTCTCCCAAATATGCATCTCTTATTACTTTCAACTACTGATGGGACCATAACAGTACTTCTCGATACTTGGTACCGATACAGATTTTTGAGCACCGATACTCGATACTCACTTTATAAAAATAACTATAAAGACTTCTTCACTGTATTATGTTCGCATTAGTACTTTCTGTGTACAAATGGATGTAACCAATTTTTTATTGTGTAATAATTCCGAAATTGTTCCTGATTGACATTCTCCAATAGGCAGCAACATTTTTTTATCTGGATAATGCCACAGTTTATATATCTCCTACTGTTAGTCAAGGGTAATGATACTGATGATGATGATAATAATAATAATAATAATAATAATAGTAATGGATTGTCTATCCATACTGTGGGAATTAGTAAGCTATGTACGTGACCCGAGTTTGACTTGCATAAACACAAACAGATGGAAGGAAAGAAAACAAATATTTCCAATCGCTGTGTTATCTCATGTCCAAGTTTTCATTTGTTTCTGCTAGATTCACCGATTTTGGCCACCGGAGTAGGTAAATGTAATGCCTAAGTGTGTTTCACTAGCCAGGCTTTTGCAGAAACATGATTTAGTGTATCAGTTAAATCAGCTTCATTCACAACTCAGTTAACGCTGCATGCTACATTAATGGCTCTACTCCGTCCACCATCATTTTACATGCTTTCATTTAGACACTAGGCTTTATGGAATGTTGCACTGATTCGCCGACAGGAAACACAGTCAGGATCTATCAAGAACTATAGTGTAACTCTTTCGGGACACATGCAAGACAATAACGTAATTCCTTGTTTAGCATAAAGTTAAACGCAACATTTTTCAGTAGTGCAAACTTAAAATTTTAAAAGTATCGAAGATTTATCTCAAAGTATTGGACATACTTCGACAGCACCGAGTATCGAGAGCATCGAGGTATCGAGGTCCCATCCCTACTTTCAACGGTTATTTATTATTTTTGAATAAGTTTTATAAGCTGTATTTACAACACTTTTACCTCTATAACTATCACATACATTTTTTTGCTTCTTAAAGATAAAAGTTACTCTGACGTTTTTCCAATCAGAGATTTTACAACCTCACCAGCCTTCGTTAAATAACAATAACAATGTTAGTTCGCATGGCATCCCTCCATTTTTAATAAGTTCATCATTTATTCCATCTGGGCCACAAATTTTGCGATTTTTCAAACTCTTCAGAACCTGCTGAACCTCTCCAAAGTTATTGAATCAACTGTCTTATAGCGGGGTGTTAGGTTTTCTCTATTTGTTGCAGCAGTTTTGCAGTACCATAAATTCAGTGAATCACTCTTTCTAACTCATATAAGTTCTTTAACATTTTATACGCAAAGTTCTGTTTATGTTCAATATTTGCAATTAATTTGTCCCAAGCGTCTTGATGTGTTTTTCTTATTATCTGCTTAGCATGGTTCCGCCTTTTTTATACTCCTGTTGTTTCTTCGTTCTCTTTGGTAACAGGAGCTGACGAGCCTTTTGTTTTTACTTCACAGCTTCTTCAATTTTTGTATTCCATATTTTTAGCCGTGTTTTACTTTTTAACCAGTCTTTTATATTTACTGCACTCTGTCTCTACATTATCTGAAGTTGACATTTTTAGTAAATACTTCTTTAGTCTCTGTTGATACAATTTTTAATACTCTGCTCCTGTAATAAAGATACCTTGAATGCTTCTTCTGAAGAAGTTGGTTACCTTTTAACAGATTTATTTCATCCTGCTCTTAAAACTATTATTCCAACTAAGGGATAGTGGTTTGAATATATATACCAGGTGAGTTAGCTGCCCTTAGGTATTCGTATCTATGCAACCCCCGGTTTATATTCTAATATGAAAAAATTGCAAACAAACTGTTATTTTAGCTCTGCCCTTCTATTCGGTACTATACGCAACTAGCATTAACGATTATAGGCCTAAATGAGAACCAAGGCGCTGCAAAAGCCTAAAAAGACGGCGTTTCATGGATACAACGCTTGCAAGGAGGTAGAGGAATGTTTTCCCGAAGAGCGCAATAGACTAGTGGGTTCTGGCCGTGTGGTTTAGCTGCCGGAATGTGGTGAAGCAAAGGTTAGCTTCGGAGGTTCGAATCTGATACAAACAAAAGTTGTTTTGGTTCTATTTATTTCTCCTTGTGTTTATTTTCTATATTTTAGTGTACTAATTTATTTGTTTTTGTTATTGGCTCTCCTGTGAGCCAAAGACATCAGAATTACAATCAGATAATTGTGTATCATGTTTACCCTAATAATCTGTGCCGTATCTGGTGTTGTAAACCGTGTTACGTAGCTATCTTTCATTCTTTTGGGTGCATATCGACGATATTGAATATAACAGTTTTTGTTTCATGTTTAAACCTTATGTTGCACTTCTTCTATTTACAAAGAAGTTGTAAATGTGCTAAGTTCACGGGTAAACATAATAATAAATTGCCAAAGAGCGTGGATTTCATCGACAAAGTAAATGTTCAAAATGACGACTCCCTTCATCAATGCACATTTGTGTACGTTGCTGGAGGGACCTTCTTGCATGCTGTAATCTGCCTGCATTCTTTGGACTTTGCGGTTCTTCTTCTTTGTGGTGGAAAACATAACGATTATTCTATTTTGTACACACTTATAATGTAATCAAAAATGTTATTTATATCATAATATCAAAATATGGGCCCAAAGACATAAAACAAAAGGTAATAAAAAGTTTGAAGTTCACCCGAAGGATTTGAACTAGAATTAAAGTGGCACAGTGTTAAAGCAACCACGATAACACCATTCAGCCAATGCTACCTTGCGAAGTGAGGTTCCTATACGAATTAGTAATCTCAGAACTAGACCCCACCTAGAATCTTTAAACGCTTTTTGCAGCTCCATACAGTGTTTTGAGCTTGGTTTGGTAGTTTTAATTCAAACAAATAAAGTGCATCAGTCATTACGGTTACACTATGATCTGAAATACGCCATAGTTTGTGAAATAAGAGAAATTATATACCTAATACTTAGCATTTTTTGATAAAGCTGTACAATCCAATTGGTCGCACTGCTAGATCTGCCATTTTGTTTTCAAATGGTTTTGTCAACCGATGCATGTGATAGGTTGTTCCTTCAGGGGCGTTTTCAAAGGGTCGCATGTATGTATGCTAAAGAATAAAGGTTTGTAAAATTGGCTAAAATTGGTACTACAGCTCTCAGTGTCAGGATGGGATGTCGACATACATAGCGATTGCATTCTGTCCTGTAAAACACTTATGCGCTGAGTTAACTATCCCTCCTCTATAACGTTTTATGCAAATCAGTCATTAGAAGGCATTCAAGAAAGGCATAAGTCACATATGTCGCTTAGCACGTTGCATAAATTAAAAAATAGGCGCAGCTGACTCACCTGGATATTCCTCTATAAACCTTTACTTGGTTTGTACTTGGTACAAACACTTTATACATGGTTTCTCATTTTTGAATTTACAATAAAATAATCTATTATTGATTTGAAGCAATGGTAATAGTACTGATTAACTAATATTCTAACATGTCTTTACTCTTTGTAGTTTGAGTAATTCTTGCAGTCACAACCGAGAATTTAGAAACTGTTTACATGCATTGTCATGGAGACGTAACACTTGCTGTGGTGAGCACAAAATGTTTCATGGGCAATGAATCCAATGGATGTAAATGCCATGTGTAAAAAGTGTTATGGGCAAGAAATTCATGGGCCTTAAACTGTAGATGAAATTGTAGTGTGAAAAGAAAATCTAATGGGTGAAAATATATGTAAGATTTCATTCAAATGTCCTACTTTTTGAAGTATTCATAAAGATTTGTGTGACCTCCTGCTTTTGCGCAAGCTAGAGGGCTTCTACCATTCTTATCCTTTACAGTATAAAAAGAACCAGCTTCAAGAAGCATCTCCACAACCTCAGAATTCCCATTTAAACAAGCCAGGTGCAGGGGAATGGCATCCAAGCGGTTTCTAGCGTTAACATGTACTCCGTTATTCAGAATACATTCAACAACTGTAACACGTCCATTTTGTGCTGCGTAGTGTAGAGGAGTATTACCTAGATCATCTGCAGCATTAATATACGCCCTTTTTCCCAGAAGACATTCACAAATTTTAACATGCCCATTTTCTGCTGCGTAATGTAGAGGACTGTTGCCTGTATCATCCACAACATTAACATGTGCCTTTACTTCCAGAAGATATTCACAAATAGCAAAATGCCCATGTTGAGCTGCGTAATGTAAAGGAGTCTTGCCTCTAGCATCTACAACATTCCCATTGACTCCTGATGTTATGACGTGCTTCACTCCTGCTTCATTTCCTTCTCTTGAGTACACAAACAGCTGTTGAACCATTTTATCAATACTTTGTGTAGCGTCTGTGTTTGTTACGTGCACCTGAAGCTGCAACAGAAGAAAACTTACAATCAATAATTGCAAAGTAACATTAGAATTCCCAACTGCAACACGTGCTGATACACCAGAGCAAGCACATTGCTATGAAAGTTACTCAATGCAATTAAATCCTGTGTACATATTGAATAAACACACATGCACCTACTATGACATCAATATTTTAAATTGTTTCAACAACTCTGGCTCAAATAATAATACAAACTGTGGTGAATGTAAAGTGGAGTAAAGACATGCAGCTAAAGTAAAGGCCTATTTAGGTGAGAAGTTAATGGTGTATATAGGACATGTCATAACTAACAGCGCAAACGAAGCGGTTGAAAGTTTACAATGGTACAAGCAAAACAGTTACAGTAAACATGCGTCTGCAAACGAGCCAAGTGCGAGATAATTGAAAATGTGTGATTAAAAGCGGCCGCTGATTCATTAAGCAACATCGTCCTAATTGGTACAAATGTATTTGAAAAGTAGACTTTTCGTTTAATAATTGCGACTATAAGTTGCCCCAAAATTCGCTGATAACTTAACAGGGAATACAATTCTACTTTAGTATTTTACATGTTATTAATACTGTACACTCTCCCCTCTCAAAGAAGATGTTCAAAGTGTAGTCCTTGCATCTGGATGCAATTCTGCACTCGTTTCTGTAGTGAGTTTCGAATTCTTTCAAACACCCCTGAATTATCCAGAAATTCTTGACAAACACGTACAATTCTCTGCACCAGTCCTTCAAGGGTATCAATAGGAGTGCTATACACTACACTTCTGAGATGACCCTACACAGAAATACCCAAGGGATTCAGATCAGGTGATCCGGAAGGCCAAGGTATAGGCCCTCTTCGACCTATTATCTTGGACCATATCTCCACTTTATATTTATCTTACAGTAGCAGCAAAATCTGCCGGTGCTCCATTATGTATTTACCACACACTCGAATTACTCAAGGGGAATGTCCTTAAGCAATTCAAGTTAGTGGCGGCTCATGAACACACATTCGCCATAATGAATCTCGCACATGTCTTGTTTGCGGATCAATGCTTACTGGGAGTTTTTTGCTTCTATTATCGTATATCGTAAACCGTTTCAGCTTGCGCTATTAATTATGATGTCAGGCATATTTCAAAACTAATGTCCGGTGAACAATATTTAATCGATGTTAGGCCTGGATGACGTTTCACGTCTGCAGCGCTGTCTACCGACTCCTGAGGAACCTACCGCAGTGTTTGTGTGACGCAGTAGGCGCTTGCCAGTCGGTGAGAACAGATCGCAATGGCCGCGACAATCGTAGATCCTGCCAGTTATGAAGTGCGCGTGGAGATTAGACTTTTGCTGGCAAAAGGATCGTCAGCTGCAGACATCCATAGTGATTTATGCCTCGTGTATAATGAGTGATAAACAGGTTCGACACTGGTGTCGAGAATTTGGAAATGGCCGCATAAATGTGCACGATGAGCAGCGGAGTGAGAGGCCCAGTATTCGGACCGAAGACGTCGTTGAGCAAATGAACCAAAAACTTCGAAGTGATTGACGTTTGACGATTAGTGGTCTGGCTGATGAATTCTCAAATGTTGCTCGAACCTCACTCTACAGGATTGTCGCCGAACAGCTTGGATATCGGAAACCTTATGCGAGGTGGGTGCCAAAACTGCTCACGGATCAGCACAAAGAGCGACGAATGCGTAGTGCATGGCGGTTTTTGGAGCGCTATAGACAAGAGAGATGGTTTGTTTTTCCACATTGTTACGTGCGACGAGACATGGATAGCGTACACCAAAGCAGAATCGAAACAACAGTCAATGCAGTGGCGCCGCTCCGGTTCACCCAAACCAAAAGACTGTAAGCAATCGTCGTATACACGAATCGAAAAATGAGGCTACCGTGTTATGGGACGAAAAGGGCGTGATTTTGATCGATTTTATGGACCATGAGTCAACAATTACAGCTGACGTGTACTTTGCAACGCTTACCAATCTGAGACGTGCGATCCAAAATCGAGGCCGCGGAAAACTGTCGTCTGGCATCATCCTCCTGCATGAAAACGCACGCCCGCACACCGCTACCGAAATCAAACAAAAGATTCAAGAGTTTCAATGGGAACTCTTTGACCACGCTTCGTACAGTGCCGACCTGACACCAAGCGACTAATTCCTCTTCTTGCATTTGAAACGGTGGCTGTGTGGACAACGATTTCAAACCGAAGATGAACTCAAGGTGAGCGTTACGAACTTATTCATGTCTCAGGCGGGAGACTTGTATGCCGAGGTGTTAAAGAAGCTGTTGGAGCGTTGCAGCACATATATATATATATATATATATATATATATATGCTTCCATTGTTGTCAATAAAAGCCTTGTCTCATGAGAGATTTTGTTGTTATACCGAACGGACCCTAGTTTTGGAATATGCGTCGTACAACATGTATATCCATTTCCTCTTGCTTTACTCCACAAGTCAACAATAGCACACGATTTAAGTTTTCTCCTATTGCTTCCCACTGCATTCTCTATTTAAATCTACAGGATGACCCACGGGTCATACCATTTAATTACTGTATGAAAACGGTAACATTGTAGAATGGATGTTCAAACTCTGTAAATGAATGCTGAGGTTTGTGGAAAATTCCAGACGACAACACAGTAGCAGCACAAAAACACACCAGTTTGTGAAATGCAAAAAGAAAGGACGGCTAAAATGTATTTGTCAAAAGGTGCAAGTTATATTGTTTTTCGTGGAAACAAAAGTGTGCTGCAGGGACAGAGACGTTTTAAGGTGACTTTGGTACAAGGTGGGCTCCTTGGAAATAGGCAATTTACGTACTTTCCAATAAACTAAACTGGGTTCTTTGTTAGAGAAAAAAAAGCTTATACGTTACATTCACATAACGTTCTATATTCCCTATCATTTAGTAGTGACTATATAAAGTATTCTTACAAACTCATATTTTTCTACCTATAACATTTTAATCGAGATAAACCTTTCCGGAAATGGCTACATTATACATTTCGTTACAAATACAAAGGTAACAGCGTTAGACAAATGTTTAAGAACTAAACGCTACGTATGCTGGCCCTAAAATTCGGTACTCCTTCCATGCAATCGTGAGAAACAACTGAATGTTGACAGGACTTAAAGAGAATATTCAAGTATTCAAAACTTCCAACAATTAATAACGCATATCTCAGAAAATGTTTGTGCCACAAAAAAAAGCTTAGCTGAAATGTGATGTGTTTTAAAGAGATCTACAGTTTTTGTGTAGTACGTTTTCGTCTATCGTTTAGCATTTACCAATTACACAAAGATTATTCAAAATTCCTTCCGAATAAAGAGTACTTAACAGGTTATTCCCAGAAACTTGAAGATATACGTTGTATCTTTAATATGCAATATTTTAACCAAAATCGTTAGTTCTATTTTTAGAAAATAAAAGACTTCGAAAAAAATCTTCCATATAAAGGGTAGTTTGGTGTGGGGATTTTCGTGTCGCATCTTTGGAAGGTACCGAACCTAAGGACCAAGTTTGTTATTTGTCCGATTTTTAGTTTCTGTGTTATGCTGTTCACAGGCACACACGCGCGCGCGTGGTTCTTTTTCTAAAAATGCTTCCTTTGGATTCAGAACATGTATTTCCAGAAAATCTTGGTATCGAATTTTTGGGTGGAATGCAATACCTCCTCTACCTATATACGTGGTAGAGAAACTAAAAACAGCTATGATGAATGTGCTTCTCGTATGAGTTTGCATTGATGTTACATTAGGTTTACAATATCTTCAGTAGCTATTTTCATCAATTGATGCAGTTTAGCGTGTGTTAAAATCCAGGTGAGTGATTTAACTTAAGACCCCTTATAACTAGAAGCTAACATGACAGGCTCATTGGCCAATTACGTATATAGCATGTCCATACAGTAATGTGATTTGCTAAACTTCTACGAACTAACTCTTGTAGATTATGACTGAAACAGAAAAAGGTAGTTGAAATGCCTGAATTCCTAACACAAATGGATCAAGTGTTTTTAAGTGCACATGCTCACTAAGCACCGATTGGTTATCGAATGTGCTAATGACATCTATGCCATCTATGGGGGTCAATCGTAACCAGTGTCAAATTCAAATTCTGACCAATACAATGTAAAGCTGTTCTTTCAGACTAAAATAAATGCAAATTCGTGCTCTTTTATGAAAACGGTGAAAATTGTGTTACATGCGTAAAAACCACACAATGTGTGTTCTCTATCAGAAATGTGGAAAATAAATGTCCCTATTAATAGGTTTATCTGGCAATCGTTATACAGATCCTCAACGTTTTGGAATAAAACAATTTGCTGCACTTTTATTTCAACCAGAATATTTCTAGCACCCAGGTTCTAAATGAGGACTATACAGAGAGGTCAGAAAGTGGGAAATCCCCTGTGTATTTCGACACTATGATGGTTGATTCGGGCATGTATCTGATAGTTAAATGGTCCATGACGTCAATTGATCACCGTTGCCATATCCTATACATATTTTGGGGTGATAAAGAAGGGTAACTTGGTTCAAAGATATATGGACTCTGATCAGCCATGTTTATTTATCACCCCCAAATGCAAGGTGACCACCATTCCCAAGGTTACTAAGACTTACAGCGCTTTATCCTATAGTCAAACATACCACAGGGTACTGTTTTAGGGCCAATTCTATATGTGTTGTACACTGTTGACTTAACAAGAAATCCAAACACGAACTTAGCAATGTTTGCGGATGACACAGCTATCTTTTTAGTTCATGAAAATCCAAATACTGCTTCCCAACTTGTACAAGAAAATCTATTTAGTATGGAAATCTGGCTCAAAACGTGGAGAGTCAAAGTAAATGAAACCAAAGGTCATTAAGGTTTACACTCAGAAAAAGCTCCTGTCTGCTATCAATCTGAATAATCAGACTATTCCAAAAAAGCAAGACGTGAAGTATCTGGGTATGTACACTGATCAACGGCTTAGTTGGAAAAAACATATGGACTAAACGCAAACAATTAAGTTTAAAGTACAGGAAAACGCATTGGTTTCTTGGACCTAGATCACAACTGTCAGTGGCAAGCAAATTAATCATCTACAAAACTATCCTTAAAACTGTATAGATATATGGAATACAGTTATGAAGTACAGTAAATCAAACATCGAAATACTAGAGCATTTTCAATCCAAAAGTCTCTGAGCCAATGTTAACATCCCCTGGTATATCAGTAATACATACATTCACCATGATTTACAGCTTCCAACAGTCAAACAGCATAAAGTCCCTCCTACCAGAAACGTCTGCAGCCATTCCAAAACACGGACGATAAATCTACTAGACAACTTCACCAACCAACCAAACTAAAACAGAGGGACTGCTTTATAATATTTTGACTAAAGTTATATTCATATATATATAGCCAACAGGCCATAGTTTGTAACAATAACTTACAATGTTATCATTATTACACATTCTTCAATTATTGCGAAGTTGCAAATTTGCAGATATGTTAGAATAAAAACATCTCATGTGTTGCACGCACAAAACTTTCTCTACTCTCGTACAAGCTATTTTTACAAAACGCTTATTCTCCATCTACTTCATGTTAATCGAGATAATCATTTACAGAAACTACATTATTGCTAATTTGCCTGTAGATGCAAGGAGAATATATTGGGCTTTGAGCGATAGTCAAAGAGCTGGTTGCTAATGTGGACCATTCCATTCTCTTTGCATGTCCAGGACATAAAAAGATGAATAACGAATACTCATTTGTGAAAAGGTTTAAGAATGGAAAATTCAAGCAAATAACAAGGAATATCTCGGAAATGGTTCACTGGATAAAAAAATTATGTGATGTAGATTGTGTTTTAATGAGATGTAATTTTTTTGTGTAGTAAATGTTATCTATCTCTTATAGTTAACCAATTATGCGAAAGTCATTTAGACTGAAGAGGACTTTTGGGGACGTATCCAGAAAATTCAAAGTATACATTTCGATTGCCATGAAAATATCTTAAACATATGACATTTTAATCATGATTGCTAGAGCTATTCTTTAGAATATCAAGTTTGGTATCTATCCGGCTTTTCGTTTTTTGAGTTATGCTGTTCACAGACACACACACAGAACATGTTTCTAAAAAGGCTTTGTTTGCATTCAGAGAACCACAAAACGTGCATTTCCGGTGAAATCTGTGTGTCTATTTTTTTGAAATGCAATACTTCCCTTATTAACGTAGTAGAGAAAGAAAAAACAAAAGTAGCCAGTTTCAACACAAATCAGACAAAATAAAGGGAACCATACCCACTTTGTGACCTCCTTGCACTTTTGTACCCCTTACAGTACCTTCTTGGATGCCTTTTTTAATGGACGTTCTTTAACTGTTGTGGTCCTTAGCGTCTCATTCCATATTGGCCGTGAAAGACCGGAAATTTTGCTCATAGGCCTCGTTATCAGGCTTCAAGTTCTTTTACGTGCCGTAAATCTACGACACGGAACCACCGACTTTACTCCCCTTCCGAAGGAAGCCATGCTAAGAATTTTTACGCCCGAAAAAATACATCGCCCTCCCCCGAGTATGAACCCGCGACTTCGGGAACTAGAAGCTAGCGTGGTAACCACTACACAACGGAGGACAACCCTTTTTGGTTGGTGTCTATGATTGTCAACAGATGGCTCCAATATACATATGTAACAGCATGTTTCCTGTTCTGAACCTCCCCAGTTTTATAATAGTTAACTATGTTCAATTTTGTTATCTTTATTAAGGAATCATCAACAATATTGTTACCATATTTCAATACATACCTTCGGAAATGTTTGAGCTGCAGTGGCCACAATCCGATCCCCCATCTCTTCTTCCAATTCTTTATACTTCGTCTGCAGTGCTTTGTAGCGTTTCTCTTCTTCGGCCAACTTTTGCTGTAGTCTAACGTTTTCTTGTTGAATTTTTGTATACTTCAGAGTTAGTTCCCTTTTACTGTTTGTTTCTACGTCCAGCAGAAGCGCAAGCTCTCTGGCTTTTTCCTCAAGCTCAGTAATCTTTACCCCTACTTGCAATTCATAATTCTGTGTATCCGTTGAACTATTAACGTCTCCCTGTTCACCATTCCCTTCATTCTCAAAGGAAGCACCATTTTCTGGATGGACAACATGTGCTTGCAGTTGTAGATCTGCAAACTTCTCCTCAAGGGCAGCAATTCTCGAACGAAGATCGTTTGTATCTGACTGATCCGTCATGTTGCAGAAGATGATATACCTGCAAACAAGCCACATTACTTTAATGCTAGGAATGATCACTCCTCAGAATCAGGAACTGCTTGGAACTCATAAATATTAATGTTAAATTGGTGGATTAATAATAAATAATGTTAATAAGATAGACCAATTATTTAATGCATGGAGCTTACAGAATTAATGTTAAAATGATGGATCAAGAGAATAATGATAATGGGATAGCTTAATTGAATAATTCATGGTGTTCCAAGCTTTCATGTTAAATTGTGAAGTAGATAGTGCTTTTACATTATTTCCACCACGCTTTGGGCGTCAATTCCTTTCCGGTAGCCTTCGCCCCAAATGTACTTTCCGGTGGCCTTTCCCCCACAAAAAATGTTTAAAAATACCAACTTTGTAATTTGACTGTTTCTTTAAATATTATATGTTTATGTTTGCCTCCGCTGCGTCAGTATTTATATTTTTTTTTAGAGACATGAATGTCTTAGCAGGGAGGTGGTGCGACTGAAGAATGTAGGCTTACACAGATTATAATTTTTACTTCACTCCTTTTATTAATGATTTACACTATTTAAATACCACTTCACTGATATATATATATATATATATATATATATATATATATATATATAGAGAGAGAGAGAGAGAGAGAGAGAGAGCTGTGAGATTTTTTTATTAAATACTTGCACCTTTTTTAACACGTAAAACTATTTTCGTCTCACAAGAATACGTATTAAATTTCTCGAGGACGTGTCTCGCGTCTGGTTAGGAACACTGTCTGCTAGCAACTGAATTGATTTCTACCGGTTAAATTTGTAAATTTCTGTATTTCAAGTCTCTAATTGGCTAATCCTACTCCAATAGAATACCTTCATTTAACTGAAGCTTTTTCTGGTTGTTGATTGGCTATTTTTTATAAACTGTCACAAAATTTACATTATTGTTGCTACAGTTATGACTAGTAGCATTATTAAACCTTCTTATTCATTATTGCCTCAAGGTTATCTCATTGTTACCTCATTGTTAGCAACTTTTAACCTATTATTCTCCAGCTCCTACATTCTTAAATTACGTAATACATTCACATAACATTATTAAACATGTATACAATAATACAAACATATACAACGACTGTAATATACACTTTTTATATATTATTACATACACATATTGCTTTAATGTGGGCTGTTATATTTTATATTATATAATTTGATTGAAATCATTTAAGTGTTAAAAATACTGCCACAAATTGCCCCTTTTTAGAAATATTTAAAAACTGTTCTTTTTGTTTTCTTCTTTTTTTTAAAATATTTTCTGAAAGTCTCCTGAAAGAAAGATAACCTTTTTATTATTTCACTTCCTATTTTTCACTGTCACTTTTTTTAACACTCTCTGGCTTTTCACTACACTCGTGTATAGCAAAATAATTTATTTTCTTCTTCCACTTCTTTGACACTTTAAGTTCAAGGATCTGGTGTAAGGTCAATGATCTGGTGTTCAATGACTGAGTGAAGTTTGTTTATTCACTAATACAGTCACTATTAAGCATTTTACTTGCTATACATTTAACATTTAATTAGGCATATTAACACATTTTACCCTTTCTTTACAACTTATTTCTTAAGCATTTTTATTATTTTCTTACAATTTCCAACAATTTATACCTTATACAATATAAATACAGTTGCTATTCAGATTTATTAGTTTTTCTTAATAACAATGGTTTCTCTTCTATTACATCTTTTTATCTTAACTCTCTTTTGTTGTATTGACAATTTGTTACATTTAGTAAAGATATTCTTATACATTTTTTTTTAAATTACATTGCTTTCCCCTTTTATGTTCCAGTTACTTTATCTTATTTTCTTTTTGTGCCACTCATAACCTGCATACTTTATTTTCGTTTTTTCTTATGGCATAGACTTTTTAGACTTGCCCTAACCTTATGTTGCAAAGTGGTATTCCAAAACTTATTAATGATTAAAGCTCTAAATGTTTTAAAATTCATTTCACTATCTGCTAGCATATGTAACCATTCTAGGGTTTTGTTATCCAAGCATTTCCTAACAAGGATCATTTTTAATGATTCAGGCACATTTTTCAATTTAAAATATTCTACTAGATCATATATAAATTGTACTGGACTTGAGGAAGCATTGAAATAAGGTAAAGGTAATACATTTAGCACAGAATAATAGTTTGACATCTGATTTAGTACATGTACATGTGTGTCATCATTATTGTTTTGTGTTTGAGAGGCTGACACTATGGAAAAAGCAATAGCGTCTCTTGTAATGTTAGTTAACAAAGGTGATACACTTCTTTTTGCACTTATATTATTGCCATGCATTTGATTAGTATTTACAGAATTAGTTACATTTGTATTTACCTTTGGTAAACTTGTGCTTAAATTTTCAATACTATTTCTAAGTTTATCTATTTGTTTGCTACTTTCTTGTACTTTATCTTTAATTTCATCTATCATTTACTTGTGTGCTTCTTTAATTACATCTGCATTTGTTTTTGCCATTTCATGCATTTATTTATTTCCCCTGTTAAATCTATTTGTACTTGTACTAGATCTGCATTTGTATTTTCTACCATTGTTTTCAATTCTTCACCCTCTTTATCTAACTTATCACAAATACCTTGTTTAGTATTAGTAAGTTTTAACTGCATTTCAGTTACATTTTTATCAATATGACTTGGCAATTTCTGTTCTAGCTGCTTACAACCTTTGTTTACTTTTAAATGTATATCTTTTTGAAGTGCTTTGGAAGATTGTTCTAGTTTTATTTCTAGCCTCTTGCTTTCAACTTTGCTTTCTTTCATACAACTTTCTATTTAGCTAGATAATTTTTAATACTAGATAGCTCTGTATTAGTTTCAGTTAACTTATTACTTAACTCTGCACTAGTTTCAGTTAACTTATCAGTTATTTTATTATTATTTTCTGTTAGCTTATTATTAAATTCTTTACTCAATTCTACTCTCAGCTTTGTATTAGTTTCAGTTATCTTATTATTAGTTTCAGTTATCTTATTATTTATTTCGGTTAGCTTATTATTTGGTTCATTTATTGCTTTTAGAAGGTACATAAAATTATGTTGTAATAAGCTCAGATGCTCTTGTTGGCTAGATGTGTGAGGGTTTTTTTCTTTTGTTGTTCCCTGCACTAACATATGTAAAGGTGATTGACCTTGCATACTACTGCTATCTCTTTCTATGCCTACCTGTTAATTTACAGATAACTGTTATTCTACATCTAACCTATTTGTTACCTCTAGCTCTGATTGTAAATTTACATTGTACACTGTAATGGCTCACCTATCCTCTCCTACTTCCATAGTTTCATTGTTTTCTGTTTCCATTTTATTTTGTATATTTTCTTTTGTTATATTTAGTTTGGAATCGCTCAATTTTAATTTACTGCTTCTTAACAGCATGAAATTATCTTTATAACAATATATTTTCTAAACTATTTTGACAATTATACAAATATATTACTGGAATTTTCTGACCTTTTGTTTTGGCTGTTAGTAAACCTTTATACTCGGTGTTCCCTCGTAGATTGTAGTTGAATTGTTGACTGCGTGCCCCGTACTCCTGAAAGAGTTGTTGCTCTCCTTGGGTGATGATGTTGTTGATGATTTTGAAGTTCCCTGAAGTGAAGTCTTGTAGTTTCGTCGATTCTGGTAATTCTATGAGGTTCGTTGATCTCTTCTTTTCAACTGTTGTCGCCAATTCTTGTCTCTTCGAGCCCCACGTTAGGGGCCAAATTGAACTAGATAGTAGCTTTACGTTATTTGCCCCACGCTTTGGGAGTCAATTTGAAGTAGGTTGTATTGAAGGAGTTGTATTATATTTCAACTGTTGGGAGCCGAACTTGAAGTTCGTTGCAACCGCACATATAGTACCCGCTTTCCGGTAGCTTTAGCCCCAAATGTACTTTCTGGCTGCCTTTGCCCCCCCCAAAAAGGTTGAAAGATATTAACTTTGTAATATGACTGTTTCTTTAAATATTATATATTTATGTTTTCCTCGGCTGCGTCAGTATTTATATTTTCTTTAGAGACATGAGTGTCTTAGCAGGGAGGTGGTGCGACTGAAGAATATAGCCTTACACAGATTATAACTTTTACTTCACTCCATTTATTAATGCTTGACACTATTCAGATAACACTTTACTGATATATATATATATATATATAGAGAGAGAGAGAGAGAGAGAGAGAGAGAGAGAGAAAGAGAGAGAGAGAGCTGTGAGATTTTTTTATTAAAGATTTGCACTTCTTTTAACACGTAAAACTATTTTCGTCTCACACGAATACGTATTAAGTTTCTCGAGGGCGTGTCTCTCGTCCGGTTAGGAACACTGTCTGCTAGCAACTGAATTGATTTCTACCGGCTAAATTTGTAAATTTCTGTATTTCAAGTCTCTGATTGGCTAATTCTACTCCAATAGAACACCTTAATTTAACTAAAACTTTTTATTGTTGTTGATTGGCTATTTTTTTATAAATTGTCACAAAATTTACATTATTGTTGCTCCAATAAAGACTAGTAGCACTATTAAACCATCTTACTCATTATTGTCTTAAGGTTACCTCATTGTTAGCAACTTTTAACCTAATATTCTCACAGCTCCTACATTCTTAAATTACGTAATACATTCACATAACATTATTATACACGTATACAATAATACAAACATATACAAATACTGTAATATACACTTTATATATATTATTACATACACTTATTGCTTTAAGGTGGGCTGTTATTATATGTTATATTATATAATTTGACTGAAGTCAATTAAATGTTAGAAATACTGCCTCAATTGATTGATTAATATAGAACAGTGTTAATCAGATAGATGAATTAAATAATCCATGGAGTTCATAAGCATTCATGTTAAATTGATGGATTAATAAAGAACAAAGTTAATCAGATAGATTAATTAAATAATGTACGGAGGTCATAAGGAGTAATGCTAATTTAATGGATTAATAAGGAAGAGTGTTAATGAGATGGATTAATTACATATTGCATGGAGGCCACAAGGGTTAGTGTTAAATTGATGGATTAACAAGGAACAAAGTTAATCAGATAGACCAATTAAATAATGCAAGGAGGTCACAAGAATTAATGTTAAATTGATGGATTAATAACGAACAATAATCAGATATAGTAATTAAATAATGCATGGTGTTCACATGCACTCATGTTAAATTGATGGATTAATAAGGAATAACGTTAATGAGATGGATTAATTAAATGGCATTAAAGTTCACGCAGTGGTACCCCTTTTCGTAATGGTAACTATACTGGCTTGTTATTATCGAAGATCAACGAAACTTAGCAGGGAGAGAGAGAGAGAGAGACATTATAGTTTATTTTTCTCCAGATGTCTGCTCAAAACAGTACTAGTTACATAAAAACCAGTACAAATATCAAATGAATGGTCATACAGGGCGTCCCGCTGTAGATACTGATAAAATAAATGCCGTAGCTGTTAAATGAAGAGCTTATTTAATTTAAACTTGTCTTTTCAGATACACTGAGAATTGCAACAGAGAATCATTTTTTGTAAAACTATTCAGGTGTTTCCCAGTACGGGGGCCACTTGGTCGCGTTAATTTGCTTCTGTAAATTGTCTCGGCTAAGACTCTATTTTCTTATATATGGGTTGCAAGAGTTTGAAGTTTTCAAATTAACGCCACTTCTATAGTTTTTTCTTATTACAATGGATCATCTCCATGCCAGAAATAAATTAAACCATCGAAACTTTAACAGTCGTGGCAGTGTCTGAGGGGTGTATCATCAAGTGCTCCACACAGCTGGAGCTGGCTGCTGAGGGCGGCTCTGGACCTCGAATGGCCACCACACATATGCCACGAGTTTCCTGAGAGGGAGACTCGTGGGACGGGGATACTGGTAGACCTACTCGACTTACCTCTCGACGGTTACTCACCGGAGGGTAAGTCCACTGAGGGAGTTTTGTAAAGCATAGGATTCCGAGATAACTTCTGTGAATCTAAAAGTAAACGGTAGGGAAAGGTATGGCAAGGCACACATATCAGGTTGCCTGCTACACTAGCCAGAAATTACTCACACTATTGATTCAATAAATCTATATTTCGGCTCATGGCCGCTTATCGGGGAGGGGTACAAATAGTTTAGCCAGACGGCATGCTTACCTGAGGCGAAGCTGGTGCCGCCAGATGCATGGTGTTGTCTTACATATTTATCATTTACTTTTCGTAATGATTTTTAAGAATCACGCTGACACAGGTTCGTGTAGCAGTTCCTCTCGTGTCCCCCGTTGTCCCGTAAATCCAGGGTGCACCTTGCTACATCAGTAGCCGTTCACCACTTAGGCGAATGCTCTAATTCGAATCAGCAGAATTCGCGCAACGTTTCTAATTTGAATGAAACCTGCGGCTGCGGCTAGCAACAACAAAATGGTTGCACGTACATTCTGATTGTTAGCCTTTTACATTTTATGGTGCAATAATTTTCAACGCTACTGAGCGCTAGAACAATGTTACAAAATTAATAAAGTAAATCCATGCATCGTGACATCACCGCCCGCCCAACACAGCCGCCCACGGCTGAGCAGGTGGAGTAGCTAAAAGTTACGAATATAACATCAAATAGTGAACCCAAAGAGTATAAGAAACAAAACAAAAGACTTGGCACTTGTTGCTAATTCATGTAGTACAATAAAAGCGAAAGAGCTCGCTCGCCAGGAGTCGTCGTAGGAAAGTCCAGGGGACGGAAAATATCATACCAAAAGCGAGGGAAAGTGAGGACAGTAGCGAAGTGAGAGGGTGAGGACAGCAGTGAAGGAAAGGAGGGAGAGATATGATAACCCTAAGAAAGGAGGGGAAACGAGCGAGGAGGCGACTAAAAAGACAGGAGCATTCACGCACAGAGAGGTTAAGGTAGAAGAGACTCAGGCACGCACTGGAAGATCATCCTGTATTGAAGAACGGGTGCACAGAGTCTGAAGGAATATCTTGGCACAGTAGAAAGCACAAGAAAAGCCGTGCAAGGTGCGGAAGAACTTTCGATGGTCGGAGGAAGTGACGGCGAGACAGGAAAAACGACGTAGACCAGCAAGAAGTAGGCGACAGCCATCCATGATTCATCAAGGTCCGCCAGAGGTGCAGCACAGTATATACAGGTGTGTACACCATAAACACCCACAAACTCGGAACCGAAGGTCTATATCCGCCCATCATTGAAGCCGGAATTGAAGCGGGACAAAATGAACCCAAGCGACTCAGGTGGACACCAGAAACCGCGTTGACACTAAACATCGTAGATCGCATGTGTGCGCTATCACCAGTGCTTGATGTATGTGGGGCACAGGAGCAGAGATTGAACACCCGTGGGGGAGGCATGAAGAACCAAAAAGTGCAGGAGAGGAGCACACAGGAGCATAAAATACTAGGGAATCGGAAGGAAAGGATAAAATAAAGGAAGTATTGATAACGAAGGGAAAAGAACCCGGAGCGGAGCGGAAGAAGCCGTATAATAACATTAAACGTAGAATATATAGCAATTAGTTTAGGCGGAGGTAACTATACAAAACCAAATAAAAATTACGTAGGTGTGGACCTATAATGCGGTTGTCTGCTGGCGAGAGATCACATTATCCCTTGGTGACACACATTCACAACCGCTGACGGCATACGGACCTTGAGGCATGCACGTCTCCAGGCCGAAGCGCGCACGGAACTGTGTAAACAAATATACATGTTATATATTTGCTAGTAATAATGTAAGCACGTTCGAGTCCACAACAGACATACGAGTGCGGTAGCACATATGTAGTTACAGTAAATGGCAAAAATTATGTTCACACATATCCTCCAAATAGTATAAAGCGTGGAGACTACCACAGATATAGACATATAGAACTAGAAACATAAGTCAGGTGCCCTCCTAAACTCAAAGTGTATAACACCAGGCCATTACGGCTCAACAGAGCTAAACGTCCCATTACTTTCCAAAACCTTGGAGTGTTAATTGGAGGACACTGAGACACATAGAATGACTTACTGGACAAGTAAAAACACATGGAACGCGTGCGCGTAACAATAATACCCAAATTATAACCGTATTAAGTAACGTAGCAAACATTGCTGTTTGAAGCTCTATGTCTTAACAATACTCAGACGGTTCAACAACTCCACAAAGAGATTTCTCAACCATACAACACATATTAAGCGCCAAAAGATGCACAAAAACAATATCTATATCTCTGATAGGTCGAATTTAAAACTATAGGAACATATATAACTAAGGGTGTAAACTAAACATAGGATATGAGGTTAACCTTAAGAAATAAGTATTACAAATGCGGCGAGTGTGTGAACTAAAAGAACTAGGAGAGGGTGTATTTGTGTCTCTGTTCTTTCGTAGGCACAAGTGTGTGTTTCTTTATCCTTTAAGTAACTGGAGAGAAGATCTAGGCGTCCGTGGCGCTAATGGACGGGCCCCCGCCTAGGTGGTGGATGACAGGGGCGGCGGTGGACGTCATCAGAATCGCCCTATTCCCGGGGGAACTGCTGGTCTCGGAGTTCAAGGTTCGGGTGTGGCGTCTTAGGCGGTAAACCTGTAAACCGGACTTATACAATCTATAAGCCACAGCTCCAGGTACACATAAAAGGAGAATTATAAATATAATAATTAAAATTGGTAGAAATTCGGGATGAGAAGATTCCACAGCGGAAAATCCAGAGACACGCGTTAGCATTACAAGCTCAGGTCGCCGAAAAACAATTAAAGCATCAAAGTTATCACAGCCGAACAAATCTAAAATAACAGAATAGAATAAGGGCGGCTGTCGAAGTGAGGTAGCGAGGTTTTTGACAAAACTGAAAGGGGCCGATGAGATAAATTGAGATGAGGTATGTCAAGAGTCCAATTAGTATTCAGGCACTGAGATAAATTCGTAAACATGACATGATTCGACTGGGTTAGAGATTTAATTTTTAAAGAGGAAAAAGTGGACCTCCCTGTGGGTATCAGAAGAAGTCGAGGTTCTGGCGCCAGCTGTTGAAAGCAAGGAAAGAGAAGAATCTGTAGTACACGGCCAGCGTGTAACTCGCACTTACAAGGCAAAGGTATACTAAAAGCTCCAGGCGTTCCTGGGGGTGAAAAAGGCGATTAACCAACACCACTGGCGCTGCACAGGGAGTGGAAGATTCGCAAATAATGACAGCTTGTAACATTTCCCGCACTTGCGAGTTAATGACCTCCCGCTGTTGTTGTGACACACTATCAGGCCTTTGTTTTATAGATTTAGTATTGTTGAGGTTGATATGAAATTCTTCTACCGAAGTGTTCCCTAGCTCTTGAGAACTAATTGCCAAGGTGTGCTTAAAGTTCCTTAAAGTTTCGGTTATGAGCAGTTGCTGGTGAGGAGTAAGGTTGGAATTTATATTAAATAGTATCTCCTCTACAGTAACAGGTGTGACATCTTCTAAAGAAGAGTTTGAGGTCTGTATCAATGCTATCTCATAAACAAGAGCGAGCGTTGTGCCTTCAAAAATAGTTTTCGGCTCAGCTGTATTATTGCTTACCGGCAATATGGTCTTCCTGCCACCAAATAACACTTAGACGGAATATGAATCAACGTTTTCTGCACTGAAGCCTCCGCCAGTTCGAGCAAGACATTTTTAGACAGGGATGAATCAAATTTTACCTGCGCACCGTAACACTAAAAGGTGGAAGTTTGATATCCACAGCACATGTAGCCTTACGGGAACATCCTCCTCTGGTGGTTCAAGTGTATTCTAATCTAGAGGACTGCGTGGTTGCTCCGCAGCCTCTATGACAAGAGATGGTCCTTCTGCCATGTGTAGAGATATCTTTCTTGTGGCTAAATAAGGGATCGCTTTGTATTTAGTTAAAAAGTTCATTCCCAGCAGTAGATTGGCACAAGTGTGAGGCTACTATTAATCGCTCTTTAAATTATATGCCTTGTAATTGAAACTTACAATCTGTAGAATACGCCGCACCTATGCGATTATCGGCTATTCTACTCATGATCGACTCCGATAGGGGCTATTTAGGGGAAGAAACTAAAACTTCGTTTATAATGCTGACAGCGCTGCAAGTATCTATGAGCGCCGTAATAGGCCAGCCATCAACATCGGCTATAACGGATAAACGGATAGAAGGTAGTGATATGGTTGGACAATCCGCAGGCATTGCGCCCGTGGAGGGTACTGGCTTCTTTCTTGAATGCTGCATACGTCGAAAACAGCTCACGGCTATGTACCTTCAGGAAAATCAAAAGGACTACGATTTGTTTTAGCTAAACGAGATACAAATCATAAATTATATAAAGCTAAACATAAAAACAAAAATAAAACTCCAATTTGATAAGAAAATATCTAATAATTAATGACTTCGAGTTAAAAAACGAATGATAATGAACTTAATGTCAATATTACCCCATAAGAAATTGGCTACCCGGAATTGAAGCATATGGGCCGACCATCTGTGGTGCGGTCCGTTCTAGGAGTCCTCATGCGTCCTCCCGGGGTACACTACGTCCGGTATTCCGGCCCCCACGTTGTCTCCTAGCGCTTTGTTGCTGTCTGATACACCTTACTGGATAGGTATCCCTTGGGGATGTTATGTTCATTTTACCGAACTAGTCATTAAGCGCCTACAGTTGGCCGGCCATGTCGGCTAAATGCTGTGTCATCTGGGTACTCCTGACAGATGCTAAGGTCACATCCTTAGGGATTGGAAGCAAGTCAACCATCTCACCAGCTAGATATCTGGCTGCTTCAATGCGCATCGCTAAATCTATCAGCGCTGCCGCCGTTTGTGGGTTAGCTGGAAGTACTTGTTCCAACAGCGATGGTTTGAGATCACGCATTAAGTGACGGGTCTGTCCCCGTTCCGGCATGTGAGAAAGAACTGGAGCACATAAAGCGAGCATCTCATAGATAAACTGCTCAGTGGTTTCAGCCATATGTTGGACAGGCTGGCGCAAATTATACTCCAGGACATCGGGTGCTACGGGTGTAAAAGCAACCCTTAAAGTGTCCCTCAACTGTAGCCACTTGAAATCGGGCTGCCGGTGGCCGAATGTGCGGAACCACGTGGCCGCCGCGCCACGGAGGTAGCAGGGCAAAAACTGCTGCTTGTGTGGCTCTGACCAGCCGTTGGTCGTCACAACTAAATAAAGGTTATAGATAAAGTTTCCCACGTCCTCTGCCTGCTTGCCTTCAAATTTACCTGGATCGATCAGAGGGCGCGAAAATGAGGTGGGGGCTTGTTCCTCTAACGCTATTGGGAATGGCTGACTAGGGTCTCGGGTAGTGCCAAGTGAATCTGCAAACGACAGGTCGCACCTAAATAGTGTAGGGCTGATGGTGAAGGATGCAACGTGGACAACTTGGACGCGTCTTCGGCACTATGGGCAGTGTGCACAAATACTACATGAGGGACTAGGACCTTTCCAGAACGCAGGTGAACATGGGACATGGGTTATAGAGACCTGATAATTCCCCAGACAAGACGTGTAGGTCGTTACCCGGTTTCTTGGAGTACTAGTGTGCTGTCGATAACGTTACGAAATTGTTCATAAAGCCTAAATATTTCTTGCGAAGTTGGGCTATTGGGATCCAGATTTTGAAGAAAATCCATAAACAACGTTAGGTGAGATTTGGCATAGAAACCCTACCCGTGACCATAGCCATACTGACGTATTCTGGTCGCCCTCCATGATGTAGTGTTTACCATGTTTTCCTCTATTTCCCAAGGTCGCGGGTTCAAACCCGTCGGAGGGCGATGGATTTTTTCGGGCGTAAAAATCCTTAGCATGGCTTCCTTCGGAAGGGAAGTAAAGCCGGTGGTCCCGTGTCGTAGATTTACGGCACGTAAAAGAACCTCAAGCCTGATAAGGAGCCCTCTGAGCAACATTTCTGGTCTTTCACGCCCAATATAGAATGGGACGCTAAGGACCATAGCAGTTAAAGAGCGTCCATAGATAAATAAAAGAAACTGACGTATCCAGCAGAAGTATGGGGAAATTAAATCTTAACGTACTGAAAAAAACAAATTATCACATAGATATGTGAGGGAGCGGAATGACTCTCCAGTATTATTCACCACAGTTAAATTAAAATAACACTCTTCCACCTGCACACATACATTTCTTAGCATATGCCATACCACAGGGAGATGCAGGATAGAACGAGAGGGAAAAGCAAAAGGTCACTGGAGAGGGCGGTTGGGCGGGAGAATTATGCGAGGTTTGGTGTGGTGGAGGATCTTGTTCAATTGCACCTTGTCTACCTGTTGCAGTGGTTGAAGGGGTGGACTTAAATGTGTGGGTACCCTCACTTCTGAGCGGCAAAGGGCGTTAAAAAAGTGGTGCAGACACGATTCATGAGGGCGATCATAGTGTAACGAACCTACTGCGATCTAAACTCGTGCGCGTCCACCACTTGTGGCGGTGGCCTGAAGCATGTATCATCAAGTGTTCCACACAGCTGGAACTGGCTCCTGGGGCGGCTCTAGACCTCGAATGGCCACCATACACATGCCACTAGTTCACTGAGAGGGAGACTCGTGGGACTGGGATACTGGTAGCGCTACTCAACTAACCTCTCGAGGGCTACTCACCAGTGGGGTGAGTCTACTGAAGGCATGTAGACGCATGGTATCCTGAGATAACTTCTGTGACTCTAACAGTAAAAGGTAGGGGAGGATATGCCAAGGCACAGATAACAGAGTCGCCTGCTACACTAGTAGTAAACTACTCACACTTTTGATTCAGTAGATCCATATTTTGGATCATGGCCTTCTAACGGGGAGAGATACAAATAGTTTAGGCAGACGGCATGCTTACCTGAGACGAAGCTATGCTGTATGGTGTTGCCTTACAGAGTTAGGATTTACTTTTCGTAATTATTTTCAAGAATCAGACTGACGCAGGTTGGTGTAGCAGTTCCTCTCGTGTCCCCCGTTGTCCCGAAAAGCCAGGTTCTTTAAAGGTGCACCACCGCTACCTCAGCAGTCCTTAACCTCTTGGGCGAATGTTCTAATCTGAATCAGCAGAATTCCGCAATTTCTAATTTGAATGAAATCTGACGCTGCGCCTAACAATGACAAAGTGCTTGCACACATACATCCTGCGTATCAGCTTTGTTACCCCTTTATGGTGCAATAATTTTCAACGCTGCCAAATTAATAAACTAAATCCATGCATCTTGACACAATGTACTCGTGATACCGGGGATCTCATTTGGGTTACCGAAGAATATTTCTTAGTCCCAATTTTTCGATGTATGTATTACTACACACTTATGTATTATGCGTAATGAGTCGACAGTGTTTAAAATTGTTTCAACCCCTCGGTCTAGGTGCGTGTAAAATGTATATGTGTGCCTTGTCCAAGTTCAAGGTTATTTTATTAAGGTTAATGACCTGTTGGCGGTACACAGCATCCGGTTTACAGATAACAACTTTTATAGCTATATATATATTTTCTGTTTTTTCTTAAGTTTATGAGGTTTATTCCTGGACCCATACAGAAAACCCCTTTGGGCATCCGAGTACGGTCCAGTGCGATTATTTTCTGCGTTTATCTCACACATTGCACTTTGGTCTTTATTAACGAGTATCGATGGTCTAGAACCATGTTGTTCCTAGTCTTATTTTCTTCACTTTACAGTACAAGGTATTTCACTTTTAGGACAACTAATTTGTACTTATTTATTATCATAGGATGACCTTGTGACCTTATTATGTTCCTATGCATATATAAGACCGATTAATTAAGAAAACATTTAAATGATTAGAAATGTATCGGAGATATGGGATTATGGTGAAGAAGAAAGAATAAAATGTCTTGCAGAAATATCAGGTGTAGTAAAAAGAAATCCATTCGTTTTCCAATAGATGCCTTTAATTATCTATATCTAGCGTTGTATAAGTCCGATTGGGTTACACTAGATGAGATTTTGTACTAAAACAAACGTTGTAACAGCTTGGTAATTTGTTGACTCGCTTTTATTTGAGCGCGCGTCAAAGATAAACACTAGCAAAGAAAAAATCTGATGTGTTACACTCACATGACTTTCTCTACTCTTGTACAAACTCTTATTCTCCATATGCTTCATTTTACTCGAGATATCGAGATGTCAATCTTATTGCTAATTTTCTTGTAGATGCAAGGGGAACATGGTAGGTTATAAGCAATAGTCAAATCTTTTAAGCGCTGGTTGCTATGTGGCGCATTCTATTCTGTTTGCATATCGAGGACATAAAAAATTGAATAACGAATTTGAGAAAAAGTATAAGTATTGGAAAATTTAAGGAAATAACAAGCAATATCTCGAAAATGATTCACTCAACTAAAAAAATGTATATGACATAAATTGTGTATTTTAACGCGATCTACATTTTTTGTGTAGTAAAATTTTGCCTATCTATTATGGTTTACCAGTTATGCAAAAGTAGTTCACAATAAAGAATACTTTTGGAGACATTCCCAGGAAATTCAAGATATACATTTTATTTGTCATAAAAATATCTTAAACATATAATATTTTAATCAACATCGTTAGAGCCATTTTTGAGAAAATTAAAATTTTCGAAAAATCTTCCATGTAAAGGGTACTCTGGGGTGAGGGGATTTTCTTGAAAACCTTCGTGTCGCATCCTTGGAAGATACTGAACCCAAATACCAAGTTTGATGTTCATCCGACTGTTCGTTTCTGAGCTATGCTGTTCACAGACACACAGACAGACACACAGACACACACACGGACATGTTTCCAAAAATGCTTTTTTTGGATTCAGGGGGTCTCAAAACATGTATTTCCGGTGAAATCTCGGTATCGAATTTTTGGGTGGAATACAATACTTCCCCTACTTACTATACGTAGTAGAGAAAGTAAAAATACGCCATATTTTACAGTTTTTATTCGATAAAGGCGAAAACTCAAGCCGGGCGGCTAAAAATGTGAATAGTGTTTATGGTCCTGATACTGTAACAGCCAATCACGCGCAACTTTGGTTTCGTCGATTCCGTTCCTGTAATTTCGATGTCAAAGATGCACCACGCACTGGAAGGCCAATTGAATAAGGCTGGATACAAAAACAAGTTCGATGTGTGGGTGCCATACGAGTTAATGAAAAAAAAACCTTATGCACAGAATTTCCATGTGCAAATCGCAGCTGAATGGCAACAAAATCGACCCATTTCTGAATTGTTAGTGGCTGATGATGAAACGTGGATCACTTACGGCAACATCAAGTGAAAACGGTCGTGGTCGAATCGCGGTGAGCCGGCTAAACGGTGGCCAAGCCAGGATTGACGGCCAGGAAGGTTTTGCTGTGTGTTTCGTGGGATTGGCAGGGAATAATCTACTATGAGCTGCTCCCCTAAGGCAAAACTCTTAACTCGGAACGGTACTGTCAACAATTGGACAGTCTGAAGGAAGCAATCGCCCAGAACTGGCCAGCTTTGGCGAATAGGAGAGGAATTGTGTTCCACCAGAACAGCGCCATGCCACACACATCGATAGGGAGATTCTTATGCATTCACCTTATAGTCCAGACCTGGCAGTAAGTGATTACCATCTGCTCCTGTCCATGGCGAACGCTTTTTCTGGTGAAACATTCGCTTCAAGAGAGGTTTGTGAAAATCGTCTGTCTCAATTTTTTGCCAATAGGGACGAGGACGTCTATGAGAGAGACATAATAAGATTACCTTCAAAATGGCAACAAGTTATCGAACAAAACGGCGCATATCTAACTATGGTAAATAAACCTTCAATTTCATGGATTTATTTTTACTACATCAAAATATATAATTTCATTTCACAAAATGGAGAACATAGAACGTGATTCATATTAGATAAGTTCATTCTAGAAAAATTGTATGGCTATAAATTTCTTACATAATTGATACAGATTTCACTACAGCAAACAGTTCCATACCTGCTTGTCTACTAGTGAAAAATACTTGCAAAGTGATAATGTTCTGTTTTGCGTCAATTTTGTGTTTTGTAGTGCAAATTACTTTTGGTTGATAAACTTATAGTTTCATTGGATCTTGTCTTATGCTGCACTGGAATATTCTGCACTTACACACAGATACACAGGCATTAACACTCATCCATACTCCTACACACATACACTCTCCCGCACTTTAAGAGTTTCGGCGTTTTGCTGGGCCAACAGCTTGGAGTTGGTTACAGGATGACATGGTCGGGTGGTCCTCGGAGACGGGAATGCGTAGCCGTGAGCGGGCGTTGTTGAGCGTGCGGAACGTCGGACTTGATTCAAAATATTTTTCTTTATAGTTCCATTTATAGCCCACTTTAACTACGTTGGTCTTATCGGTGGCCTTTCTTTTGGAATTTATTATTGCAATGTTGTTAACTCGTTTTTTCTTAGTCATTGGGTTTCTTGCACCTTTTTGGTTTTATTTATTAAATCACACACACACACACACACACATATCTTCACAATCTCATTCATACTTCTAGACTCTGGGGAAAAGTATTACGTTTAGAATGTAATATTAATAACTAATGTTCAAAAACAAACATAACATTCTAAGTTGTCCTTCCTGACTATCCGAGAAACTCTCATAAACAGCATCGGCTTCCTTATCGCCATTGGCAATATTGTTTTTAGATATTAAATTCTTGTAAAATACAAGGCTTTCATTTTCCTCTCAATTATCACCAAATGTTTTTAAATAAATGTTTCGCATGTTTAACTTTTTCCTCCTCTACTTTTACACCTACACCTAAATCCCTTGCAATAAGCATTTCTAAGGTTATGCCTCGCTTCAGGAAATGGTCTTGCCTACAAACAAATCGGACCGATAATTTGCTTCACCTCGCACTAGTACTTTGCTTGAGGAAGATCGTAAAATAATACGTTTAGATGCCTTTAATTCAAAATAACAGGATTCTGGTGAGTTCAATGTTTCCTTGTATACTTCCAATCCTGTACAGATACATCTGTCCCTAGCCTGATTACCTTTCCATGATTATTTATAGATTTCAAAATATTCTTCAGGCCTACTGATAGTGTTTCTCATTCTTACTTATTTCTCTATTAGCCCGAAAACACAATCGGGAGGGGTGAATGAATGGCCAGGAATAGGAAATATCATTTCTATCACCTGACGTTCTGCAATACTTGAATAGCAAGCCATTTATAATATATGCCTATCATAGTGGTATTTTTATTCTGTCCACAGGATTCATCCGCAAATAGCCTTACCTTCTTAACTTCAAAAAAATTGGGTTTGCATAGATGACCGTATACAACTGACACAATTTTGTTTGAACTTTTAGAACGTTCATTTTCTGTCCAAACAGAACTACAAACATTCTATTTTGTCCGTGTTGTCTTCGATGAACCCTGCACAATGTAAAGTTATACATGTAAACTGCCTGCTGCAGTATGCTGCTTGATCCTGTACTTTTCGCAATACCATATTTTTCTGCCAGTAAAATGAAAATGTTGCTACTTTATCATCTTCTTTCAGGAGATCAAAGTAAGTCTTAGCTCTAAGTTTATGTATTCGTTTAACTATCATCAAATCAGAAAGTTTAGTTTTATCTGTTTCGAATCTTATCTTATCGTCATAATGTCGTAGCCTCTTCTTATATTTACTCAAAAATGATGGGGCAACTCGCTTGCAAAGAATGTACCGGGAAATTAATCAAACTTCTTACACGGCGAGGCTACGACGAGGGACGCAGCTAAAGAAAGTACAGAAAACATTACTAATCCGAAACGTTACATGGCTTAAAGGAAGGAAAGGACTCTACACTAACATAATTAAAACTTCCAGAGAATGGATGGCTGATGAATTTATTATATAAAGATAGATAACGTAGTGCTTACACTCTTAGCCCACATGTCCGCCGGCGAGGCCGCATGGCAGTTGCACGTCCTTACAGCTCGAAGGTCACACCCTGACTCGCTTTCTCAAGCCACGCTATCCTCAAGCGTCAGAGACGCTAAACAACTCATCCCCTCCTAAAGATTCTTAACTCTCCCTACCCCAAGTTCCAACTGCCATCTCAAATCCCGGTGACCAGAGAGACGTATGTCCTATAATCTCTGCATACGTCACAATAAGAAAGACAAAATTAACATACACAAGAAACAGTGCTTCTGAAACCTATATTAAATGTTGTATTAAAATATTACGAAATAAACTCTTAGTGCTTTCAAAGAATTAGATACTTTTGTATTATACATACGTCTCATTTTATTAATGCTTAATTTGCTGGGTAAGTATTGCCGGGTTGATGTTTTGCTCCTATAATAATAGACGTCAAGCATTTCGAACTTCTGTATGAATTTAATTACAGACTCTCTCTTATTAATATTTTTTGTGACACTCTGTCTCCACCTCGGAGTTCCTTTGGCGCCACTCCAGTTTCAAGATATCTTTTGCAGACGTGCTGTATTCCGTTTTTTGACATTTGCAAAATGTCAAGAAACGTTTTCTGATACACTTGAACTGGCGGACCTTGTACACGTCTCACATAATACTTTGTTGTAAAACACTTTCGAGAACCGCTTTTGACTGCACACCGCCGTTTAGGTAAATCAGTTTAACAGTAAGTCAGTATAACGGTCTTGTTTAATTTTAGAACTGCATCTGTAGAAGGCTTCGTGAAATTTCCTTATATCCTTCTGTGTCAAGTTACTACATTGGAATGGCTTGCTGTTGTGATTGCAGCAAGGATGCAAGTGTGGGCCGAGGCTTGCTGAATGTCTTTAACAAAGAGACTGTACTGCTAACACATCTACTTATTCCTATATGGGTCCTCTGTGTCAACAACAGAAGAAACTGCTTAATTATAATTCGACCATACGTACCTTTCCCTCTTCCCTATTTCACGTTTCAATTCACGGGATGCCCGTTTACTAATTCTACCCCTTCTTACCAGCTTCAGGATATCAGAGGACTCCAAAATAACACTCCTGCACCTTAGACTAGTCAAAACAAACTAGAAACAATTCGAATCACTCCGGCCTGCCAATGGAGAGAAACAGAGAAACGAAACTGCTATCTTTCTTAGTGTTGGATAAGGCGAGTTTTGCTCTTCACACAGTACAATATTGTAGCGAAACAAGTGTTGTATAAGGCAAGTTTTTCTGTGAATTGTAAAATGGATTAGACGAGTTCTGCATCAACCGTCACCATGGATTTGAAGAGTTTTGCATTGAACAGCAGCTTTCAGGGCTCCTTGAAGCTGTGTTGGATGCGTTTTGTTCAAACCCAGTCATCAGTTCGTGGAGAACTGCAAGAAATATTGATTCACATGTCTAGCTAATTTTTTTAAATTTTTGGATAAGAGAGTTTTGCACTTAACAGCCTCATATATTTTAACTTGTCGTTATAACCAACAAGACATCTATAAGCAACAGAAATGTGAGCTGACAAACCACTAGAACTGGCACTTTCTCACATCAATTCTTTCACCATAAACCATGTAAACGGGTAATAATGCGAGGAGTAGGTATGGTAGGTCAGCACGACCTGATCAACGACTTGCCACATAAAATTAATATTCTTACCAAGAAGCATGGCTCAGGCGGTAACGTCCGTGGCCCCATTTGGAAAGTCTCGGGTACAAAAATCCCATTGGGCCGAGCAGTCTGACTGGGTTGTTTTCGTGGTTTCCATCAGCCGCCAAGGTAAATACAGGATAGATATTCAATATCAGGAAACAAAGTCCACCTTAGGTCTAAAACAAAAATAAAACTCAAACAGATGGTAATGGCGAATGCTCTACCAACCATTCACAGATAATGACTGGACAACAAACTAATGTCATTTGCCAGGCACGTGTAGTAGCAGAGATACAGTTGCCTAGCACTAAGGTCTATGTGGACACATGTAGAATTTTTGGTATGCTCGTCACAGAAGCAGAGGTACAGTTTCCTAGCACTAAGGTCTATGTGGACACATATGCCGGCTGAGGACTGCCATGACAAAGAACAGAGGTACAGTTGCCTAGCATTAAGGTCTCTCTGAACACGTGTCGAAACTGCCGTATGTAGTCACAGAAGCAGAAGTAAAGTTGCCTAGCATTAAGATCTCCCTGAAAAGTAGATGCTGCGGTCAGCAGGTCACAGAAGCACAGGTACAGTTGCCTAGCACTAAGGCCTATGTGGACACATGTAGAAGCTGCGGTCTGCCCGTCAAAGAAACAGAGCTATCGTTTCCTAACACAAAGGTTCCTGTGGACACGTGTAGAAGCTGTAGTCTCCTCAAAGAACCAGAGGCACAGTTGCCTAGGACACAAATCTCTGTGGACAGGTGCACAAGCTGTGGTATGCCACTCACACAAGCATAGGTACAGTTGCCTAACACTAAGGTCTGTGTGGACACGTCTAGAAATGTGTTCTGCTCAAGGAAGCAGAGACACAGTTGCCTAGCACAAGATCTCATTGGACACGTATAGAAGCTGTGGCGTGCTCTCAGAAGAAGAGGCACAGTTGCCCAGCAGTAAGAATCTTTGGACATGTGAGAATTACGTGGCATGTCGGTCACAAAAGCGGGGATACAGTTTCCTAGCATTAAGATCTCTGTAGTTATGAGTACAAATTGCGCTCTGCTCTCAGATACAGAGAACATGTTGCCTATCACTACGTTCTCTGTAGACACGAGTAGAAGTTGCGGTTTCCTCACAGAAGCCGAGAACCGTTTGCCTAGAACTAAGGCCTCTGTAGACACGTATAGACGTTGCGCTCTGGTGACAAAAGGAGATGCACAGTTGCCAATCACTAAGATCACAGTGGAGGTATTTGAAGTTGCGGTGGTACAGTTTCCTAGTACTAAGGCCTGTGTGTCAATGTGCAGAAGTTGCTGTCTGCCCGTCAGAGAAGCAGGGGTACAATTGCCGACCACTTAAGCATCTGTCGAAACTGTGGTCTAAGGGTCAAGAAACAGAGATATTGTTGCGTAGCACTAAAGACTCTATGGACACGTGTCGTAGTTGAGGTCCACCTGTCACAGAAGCAGAGGTACAGTTGCTTAGCACTGAGATCCCTTTGGACACGTGTAGAAGCTGTGGTCGCCTCAAAGGAGCAGAGGTACAGCTACCTAGCACTAAGCTCTCTGTGGACACTTGTCGGAGCTGGGTCTGCCGTCACAAAAGCGGAGGTACAGTTGCACAGACCAAAGGTCCCCGTGAACAAGTGTCAAAGCTGTGTCTGTGGTCACAGAAGTAGGGTTATAGTTACCTAGCACTAAGGTATATGTGGAAACATGACACAACTGCGGTCTGCCCGCCTCAGGAGCAGAGGAACTTTTATCTAGCACTAAGGTCTCAGTGGACAGGTGTCGTAGCTGCATTATGCCCATCACGAAGCAAAGGTACAGTACCTAGCACTAAGATTTTTGTGTACACGTGTCGAAGCTGTGGTCTGCTCACAGAAGCAGATGCACAATTGTCTAGAAGTACGGCAGCTGTGGACACGTGTCGAAGCTGTGGTCTGCTCACAGAAGCAGATGCACAATTGTCTAGAAGTACGGCAGCTGTGGACACGTGTCGAAGCTGTGGTCTGCTCACAGAAGCAGATGCACAATTGTCTAGAATTACGGCAGCTGTGAACACGTGTCGTAGCTGCATTATGCCCATCACGAAGCAAAGGTACAGTACCTAGCACTAAGATTTTTGTGGACACATGTAGAAGCTGTGGTCTGCTCACAGAAGCAGATATACAATTGCTTAGAAGTACGGCAGCTGTGAGCATGTGTCGAAAATGTGGTCCGCCCGTCACAGAAACTGCAGTACAGTTAACTAGAACTAAGGTCTCGTTCGACAATGTAGAAGCTGTCGTCTACCCGTCACAGAAGCAGTGGGACAGTTTCCCGGCACTAAAATCTCTTTGGACACGTGTCGAAGATGTGTAGCTCCCGTCAGAGAATCCCAGGTACTGTAGCTTAGAACTAAGGTATCTGTAAACAAATACCGAAGCTGCAGTCTCCCTTCACGGAAGCAAAGCTTCGTGTGTTTAGCACTAAAGCCTTTGTGGACAGGTTTCGTAGCTATGGTCTGCCTGTCAGGACAGCAGAGGTACAATTACCTAGCACTAAGGTTTCGGTGGTCATTGAAGGAAACTGCGGCATGCCCGTCACAGATGCACGGTACGGTTGCCGGGTACTTAGGTTTCTGTGGATAAGTGTAGAATTTCTTGTCTGCTCAGAAAAGCAGATGTACTGTTGCCTAGCACTAATGTCACTATGGACACTCATCGAAGCCTTTGTCTGCTCACAAAGGCAGTTGCCCTGCACTAAGATATCAGTGGACACGTGTGGAAGCTGTTGTCTGCTCACAGAAGCAGATGTAGAGTTGCCTTGCACTAAGATCTCAGTGGAAACGTGTCGATGCTGTTGTCTGCTCACAGAAGCAGATGTACAGTTGCCTATCACTAAGATCTCTGTGGACACGTGTCGATGCTGTTGTCTGCTCACAGAAACAGATGTAGAGTTGCCTTGCACTAAGATCTCAGTGGACACGTGTCGATGCTGTTGTCTGCTCACAGGAGCAGATGTACAGTTGCCTATCACTAAGATCTCTGTGGACACGTGTCGATGCTGTTGTCTGCTCACAGAAGTAGATGTAGAGTTGCCCTGCACTAAGATATCAGTGGACACGTGTCGAAGCTGTTGTTTGCTCACAGAAGCAGATGTAAAGTTGCCTTGCACTAAGATCTCTGTGGACACGTGTCGAAGCTGTTGTCTGCTCACAGAAGCAGATGTAGAGTTGCCTTGCACTAAGATCTCTGTGGACACGTGTCGATGCTGTTGTCTGCTCACAGAAGCAGATGTAGAGTTGCTTATCACTAAGATTTCTGTGGACACGTGTCGAAGCTGTTGTCTGCTCACAGAAGCAGATGTAGAGTTGCCTTGCACTAAGATTTCTGTGGACACGTGTCGAAGCTGTTGTCTGCTCACAGAAGCAGATGTACAGTTGCCTATCACTAAGATTTCTGTGGACACGTGTCGAAGCTGTTGTCTGCTCACAGAAGCAGATGTAGAGTTGCCTTGCACTAAGATTTCTGTGGACACGTGTCGAAGCTGTTGTCTGCTCACAGAAGCAGATGTAGAGTTTCCTTGCACTAAGATTTCTGTGGACACGTGTCGAAGCTGTTGTCTGCTCACAGAAGCAGATGTAGAGTTGCCTTGCACTAAGATTTCTGTGGACACGTGTCGAAGCTGTTGTCTGCTCACAGAAGCAGATGTAGAGTTGCCTATCACTAAGATTTCTGTGGACACGTGTCGAAGCTGTTGTCTGCTCACAGAAGCAGATGTAGAGTTGCCTTGCACTAAGATTTCTGTGGACACGTGTCGAAGCTGTTGTCTGCTCACAGAAGCAGATGTAGAGTTGCCTTGCACTAAGATTTCTGTGGACACGTGTCGAAGCTGTTGTCTGCTCACAGAAGCAGATGTAGAGTTGCCTTGCACTAAGATTTCTGTGGACACGTGTCGAAGCTGTTGTTTGCTCACAGAAGCAGATGTACAGTTGCCTATCACTAAGATTTCTGTGGACACGTGTCGAAGCTGTTGTCTGCTCACAGAAGCAGATGTACAGTTGCCTATCACTAAGATATCAGTGGACACGTGTCGAAGCTGATGTTTGCTCACAGAAGCAGATGTACAGTTGCCTATCACTAAGATCTCTGTGAACACGTGTAGAAGCTGTTGTCTGCTCACAGAAGCATATGTACAGTTGCCTATCACTAAGATCTCTGTGGACACGTGTCGATGCTGTTGTCTGCTCACAGAAGCAGATGTAGAGTTGCCTTGCACTAAGATCTCAGTGGACACGTGTCGATGCTGTTGTCTGCTCACAGAAGCAGATGTACAGTTGCCTATCATTAAGATCTCTGTGGACACGTATCGAAGCTGTTGTCTGCTCACAGAAGTAGATGTACAGTTGCCTATCACTAAGATCTCTGTGGACACGTATCGAAGCTGTTGTCTGCTCACAGAAGCAGATGTACAGTTGCCTATCACTAAGATCTCAGTGGACACGTGTCGAAGCTGTTGTTTGCTCACAGAAGCAGATGTACAGTTGCCTATCACTAAGATCTCTGTGGAAACGTGTCGAAGCTGTTGTCTGCTCACAGAAGCAGATGTACAGTTGCCTTGCACTAAGATCTCAGTGGACACGTGTCGAAGCTGTTGTTTACTCACAGAAGCAGATGTACAGTTGCCTATCACTAAGATCTCTGTGGACACGTATCGAAGCTGTTGTCTGCTCACAGAAGCAGATGTAGAGTTGCCTTGCACTAAGATTTCTGTGGACACGTGTCGAAGCTGTTGTCTGCTCACAGAAGCAGATGTACAGTTGGCTTGCACTAAGATCTCAGTGGACACGTGTCGAAGCTGTTGTCTGCACACAGAAGCAGATGTACAGTTGGCTTGCACTAAGATCTCAGTGGACACGTGTCGAAGCTGTTGTCTGCACACAGAAGCAGATGTACAGTTGGCTTGCACTAAGATCTCAGTGGACACGTGTGGAAGCCATTGTCTGCTCACAGAAGCAGATGTACAGTTGCCTTGCACTAAAATCTCAGTGGACACGTGATGGAAGCTGAGGTCCACTCAAAGCAGCAGATGTACACTTGCCTTTGCACGTAGATCTCAATGGACACGTGTCGAAGCTGTTGTCTGCTCACAGAAGTAGAGTTACAGTTGCCTAGCACTATGGTCTTTTGGAGACAAGTAGAAGCTACTGCCTTCCCGTCACGGAACAAAGGTGCATTTTCGTAACACTAAGGGCTCTTTGGGCCCGAGTCGATGTTGCGGTCCTCCCTTTAAAGAATCTTAGGTACAGTTGCCTAGGACTACGGTCTCTGTGGACACGTGTCGAAGCTGTGGTCCGCTCGTCACTGTTGCAAATGTACTGTTGCCTAGCACTAAGGATCTGTGTACACGTGTCGATGATGCGCTCTGCCCGTCACAGAAACAGGGGTACTGTTGCCTAGCACTATGGCAACTGCGGACACCTGTCGAAACACTGGTGTGCCCGTCGCAGACGCCGAAGTACAGTTGCTGAGCGCTAAGGACACTGGACATGTATCAATCTCGTGGTCTGCGCGACACATAAGCGGAAGTACAGTTGCCAAAAACTAAATTCTGTGTGGACTTAGGTGTCGAGTCACAGCACCCTAGGTGCATTTGCCAAGCCTTAAGCTCTCTGTGGACATTGTCGAAGCTAAGATCTGTGAATCACAGAAGTGGAGGTGCAGTGACCTACCACTAAGATCTCTGTGGACACATGTCGAAGCTGTGGCCTGCTCACAGAAGCAAAGGTACATTTGCGTATCGCTAAGGTCTGTGTGGACACGTGCCGAACTTGTCCGCTTACAGAAGCAGAGGTACGGTTGACTAGCACTAAGATTTTATGGACACGTGTCGAAGCTGTGGTCTGCTCACAAAAGCAAATGTGCAGTTTCCCAAAATTAAGGCCTTTTTAGACACGCCTTGAGGCTGCGGTCTGCTTATAGAAACATTGGTACAGTTTTCTAGCACTAAGGTCTCTGCCCAGACGTGTAGAAACGTTGGCTCACAGAAGAAGTGGTATGGTTGCCCAGTACTAAGGTCTCTTTGGACACGTGTAGATGCTGTGGTTTTCTCACAGAGGTAGCTGAACAGTTGCTTAGTACTAAGACCTCTGTGGTCACGTGCAAAAGCAGTGGCCTCTCCACATATGCTGAGGACCGGTTTTCTAGCACAAATATCACTGTGGAAGCTTAAAAAAGCTGAGGTCTGCTCGTCACAGAAGCAGAGAACCGGTTGCCTAGCACTGACCTATCTGTGGACACGTATCGAGGCTGCGGTCTGCTCACAGAAACAGAGGTGCAGTTGCCTAGCACTAATATATCTGTGGAGACGTGAGGAAATTGCGGTCTGCCCGTCACAGAAAAAAGGCACTGTTGCCTAGAATTAAGGTATCTTTGAACAAGTTTCGAACCTGCCTCACAGCAGCTGTGGTACAAATGCTATAGTCTCCATGGACACATGTGGATCCTTTGGGATGCTCAAAGATGCAGAGGTATAGTTTCCTAGCATTACGCTCCCTGTGGGCATATGTTGAAGCTGCAGTCTGCCTTTATAAAAGCTGTGGTACAGTTGCCCAGCGCTAAGGTCTCTGCGGAAACGTGTCGAATCTGTGGTCTGCTCATAGACTTGATTTACAGGTGCCTAGCACTAAGGTACCTCTGGACACATGTCGAATCTCCGGCATGCGCGTCATGGAAGCAAGGGTACAGTTGTCTAGCACTGCGGTATTTGTAGAAACCGTTCGAAGATGCGGTCTTCTCGTCACAAAAGCGAATGTACAGTTGTATAGATCTACGGACCGTATGTGTCTGTGCTCTGTCTGTCCTTCACAGAAGCAGAGTTACAGTTGCCTAGCACTGCGGTCTCTATGGGCATGTGTTAATGCAGATGCAGGCAGGACAACCGTAGATAGGTACAGTTGCCAAGCACTAAGGACCCTGAATCAATTGTCGAAGTTGCGGTCTGTCAAAGAGAAGCAGAGTCATTATGGTCTAGCACTAATATATCTCTGGATACGTGTCGCATTCGCAGTCATAGGCACGAGTATGCTCTTAATTAATACATATTTTTGTGTTGAAGAGGATTAAGATATATGTTTGTGTATGATTATTTACAATATGGATTGATAATACTAAGATTTTAAATTTGAGCTACCACAGAATCTCTGTGGACACGCGTCGAAGCTGTGGTCAGCCAGTCACAGAAGCAGAGGTACAGTTGCAAAGCACTAAGGCCTCCCTGATAGTCGAAGATGCGGTCAGCAGCTACACAGAAGCAGAGGTACAATTGCTTAGCACTAAGACCACCCTGATAGTGGAAGCTGCGGTCAGCAAGTCACAGAAGCAGAGGTTCCGTTGCTTAGCACTAAGGTCTATGTGAGCACTTGTAGAAGCTACGTTCTACCCGTCACAGAAACAGAAGTACATTTGCCTAACACAAACATCTCTGTGGACACGTGCAGAAACTGTGGTCTGCTCGACGAAGCAGATGTATAGTTGCCTAGCACTAAGAACTCTTTGGACACGTGTAGAAGCAGTGGTATGCCGGTAACAGAAACGGAGGTACTGTTGCTTAGCACTAAGATCTCTACTGTCACGAGTAGAATTTGTGCTCTGCTCTCAGAAACAGAGGACCTATTGCCTAGCACTTAGGTGTCTGTAGACACGTGTAGAAGTTGCGGTCTACTCACAGAAGAATATGACCGGTTGCCTAGCACTAAGGTCTCTGTAGACACGAGTAAAACTTGCGGTCTGCTCACAAAAGCAAATGCACAGTTACCAAGCACTAAGATCTCAGCAGTCACGTGGATAGGCTTTGGTCTGCTGAGAGAAGCAAGGGTGCAGTTGCCTAGCACTAAGGTCTGTGTGGACATGTGTCTAACCTGGTGTCGGCTCACAGAAGCAGTGGTACAGTTGCCTACCACTAAGGTCTGTGTGGACATGTGTTGAAGCTGCGGTCTGCTCACAGAAGCAGATGTACAGTTGCCCAGCACGAGGGTATCTTTGGACACACGTATAAGCTGTGATCTACTCACAGAAACAGTGGTACAGTTTTCTAGCACTGAAGTCTCTATGGAAACGTGTAGAAACATTAGTCGGCTCACAGAACTAGTACTACAGTTGCCTAGCACTAACGTCTCTGTGGACACGTGTAGATATTGTGGTCTGCTCACAGAAGCAGGTGTACAGTTACCTAGCACTAAGGCCTCTATGAGAACTGTGGTCTCCCCACAGAAGTAGAGGACTAGTTGCCTAGCACTAAGACGTCTGTGGAAATTTGCAAAAACTGAGGTATGCTCGTCACAGAAGCAGAGAACCAGTTGACTAGCACTGACATGTCTGTGGATATGTCGAAGCACTGGGCTGCTCATCGAAATAAGGGCTACAGTTGCCTAGTACTAAGATCTCTTCCCATAATAGAAAAAAGGCACTGTTGTATGGCATTAAAGTCTGTCTTAACACGTTTCGTAGCTACAGTATGCCCGTCACAGCTGCTGTGGTACAGCTGCTAACACTAGGTATCCGTGGAAACATGTAGTCCGCGTGGGCTGCTAAAAGAAGCAGAGACACATTAGGTCTCTGTTGAGACGTATCGAAGCTGTGGTCTGCCTTTTATAGACGCCTAGGTACAGTTGCCTAGCACTAAGAACTCTGGGGACACCTGTCGAAGCTTGGTCTTCCCAACACAGAAACGGACGTACAGTTGTCTAGCACTAAGATCTCTACGGACACGTGTCGAAGCTGTGGTCTGCTGGCAGAAGCAATTTACAGTCCCTAGCACTAAGAACTCTGGGTAGACGTGTCGAAGCTTGTTCTTTCCATCACAGAAACGGAAGTATAGTTGTCTAGCACTAAGGCAATTGCAGACGTGTGTCGAAGGTGAATTCTGCCTGTCACTGATGCTGATACTACAGCCTAGGAGTAAGGTCTCTGTGTACAAGTGGGGAAGTTGCGGTACAGTTGCCTAGCACTAAGGCAGGTGTGGAAAGGTGTCGAAGCACTGGTGTGTCCGTCGCAGATGCCGAAGTACAGTTGCCAAGCACTAAGAAATCTGTGGACACATGCCGAAGCTGAGTTCTGCCCGTCACAAGCACAGGTATAGTTGCTTAGTACTAAGATCTCTGTGAACAAATGTCGAAGCTGCCGTCTGCTCACAGAGGCAATGCTCAATGTCTAGTACTTTTTACTGTGTAGAGGTGTGGAAGTCTGCCCGTTTCAGAGCAAAAGTATAGCTTCCTAGCACGAAGTTCTCTATCGACATGAGTCGAAGCTGAGGTCTGCGCGTCACAGAATCAGAGCTACAGTCCCCTAACACTAATTACTCTGCGGTTACAAGTCGAAGCTGAGGTCTGTATGTCATAGAAGCATAGGTATAGTTGCCTAGCACCAAGGAATCTGTGGACATGTGTCGAAGTTGGGATCTGCCAGTCACAGAAGCAGACGTACAGTTTCTAACACTAAGTTCTCTGTGGACACCTGTCACAGTTACGGTCAGCCCGTCACAGACCTGAGGTACAATTACCTAGAACTAAGGTTTCTGTGGACAGGTGTGGTATCTGCAGTCTGCGCGTCAGAGATACAGAGCTACAGTTCCCTAGTACTAAGGTCTGTGTGTACAAATGTCGAAGCTGCGTCTTCCCGTCACAGAGGCGGAGATACTCTTACCTAGCGCCAAGGTCTCAGTGGACAGGTGTCGAATCTGCAGTATGCCCAACACGAAGCACAGGTACAGTACCTAGCACTAAAATTTCTGTGGACACATGTCGAAGTTATGGACTGCACACAGAAGTAGATGTAGAGTTGCTTAGAAGTAAGTTCTGCGTGGACATGTGTTAAACTGTGGCATGCCCATTACAGAAGCCGAGGCACAGTTGCCTAGCACTAAGATCTCTGTGGGCATGTGTCGAAGCTGCGGTATGCCAGTCAGAGAAGCAGAAGTACAGTTGCATAGCGTTCTAGATCTCTGTGAACAAGTGTCGATCCTATGGTCTGCGTGACACAGAAGCAGAGGTACAGTTGCCTAGCGTTCTAGGTCTCTGTGGACAAGTGTCGATCCTGTGGTCTGCGTGACACAGAAGCAGAGACACAGTTGCCTAGCGTTCTAGGTCTCTGTGAACAAGTGTCGATCCTGTGGTCTGCGTGACACAGAAGCAGAGGTACAGTTGCCTAGCGTTCTAGGTCTCTGTGAACAAGTGTTGATCCTGTGGTCTGCGTGACACAGAAGCAGAGGCACAGTTGCCTAGCGTTCTAAGTCTCTGTGGACAAGTGTCGATCCTGTGGTCTGCGTGACACAGAAGCAGAGGTACAGTTGCCTAGCGTTCTAGGTTTCTGTGAACAAGTGTCGATCCTGTGGTCTGCGTGGCACAAAAGCAGAGGTACAGTTGCCAACACTAAATTCTGTGTGGACGTATGTCGAAGCTGTGATCTGTGAGTCACAGAAGCTTCGGTACATTTGCCAAGCCTTAAGGCCACGTGTCGAAGCTGAGATCTGGCCATCACAGAAGCAGGGGTAGAGTTGCCTAGCACTAAGGTCTCTGTGGACACGCGTCGAAGCTTTGGTCTGCTCACAGGAGCTGAAGTTAAGATGCCTAGCACTGAGATCTCTTTGGACTGGTGTCGAAGCTGCGGTCTGCTCTCAGAAGCAGAAGTGCAGATGCCTAGCACTATGGTCTCTATGTACACGTGTTGAAGCTGTGGCACTCATGTCAATCAAAGAGAGGTTGAGTTACCTAGCACTAAGGCCCCAGTAAACACGTGTCGAAAGTGCGGTGTGCCCGAAACAGAAGCAGAGGTACTGTGGACAAGCGATATCTCCTTGCATACGGGTAGCATCTGCAGTCACAGACACGTGTATGTTTTTAATTAATATATATTTTTGTGTTGAAGAGGATTAAGATACATCTTTGAACATTATTATTATTATTTACAATATGGAATGATTATACTAAGATTTTAAATTTGAGGTGGCACAGAATTCTCTGTGGACACGTGTCGAAGTTGTGGTTTTCCCCGTCCAAGAAGCTCAGGTTCAGTTGCTTAACACTAAGGTCTCTGTGGAAACATATCGGAGCTTCAGTCTCCCGTTACAGAATCAGTGGTACATTTGCCTAGCACTAAGGACACTGTAGTTACATTTCGAAGCTGTTGTCTGCCCGTCACAGAAGCAGAGGTACAGTTGACTGGCACTAAGCTCTCTGTGGACACATGTCGAAGCTGCGGCATGCCCGTCACAGAAGCAGAGGTACAGTTTCCTAGCATTAAGATCTCTGTGCACACGTGTGGAAGCTGTGGTCGGTTCCAGAATCAGAGATGCGGTTGCCTAGCACTAAGATAGCTGTGTACACGTGTTGAAACTGGTCGTCTCACAGAAGCAGATGTACAGTTGCCTAGAATTCAGGTCTCTGTGGAGATTTGCTGAAGATGTGATCTGCTCACAGAAGCACAGATAAAGTTGCATAGGACTATGGTCTCTGTGGAATCGTGTAGAAGCTGCGGTCAGCCCGCCACAGAAAAAGGTACAGTTTCCCAACACTCAGATGTCTGTGGGCACGAGTCTAAACTGCGGTCTGCCTTTTACAGAAGCTGAAGTACAGTTGCCTAGCAGAAAGGTCTGTGTTGACACGTGTCGAAGCTGCGGTCTGCGCGTCACAGAAGCAGAAGTACTGTTGCCTAGCACTAAGGCATCTGTGGACACATGCCGGAGCTGAGGTCTTCCCGTCACAGAAGCAGACTTACAGTTGCCTAGCAATAAGTTCTTTTTGGACACATGTTGAAGCTGCATACCTGTCACGAAGGACGGTAAAGTTAGCTAACACTAACTTATCTATGGATGATGTCGAAGCTGCGGTCAGCCCGTCACGAAGCATGGGGACAGTAGCCTAGCACTAAGCCCTCTGTGGACACATATCGAAGCTATGTTCTGCCCTGCAGGAAGCACAGGTACATTTGCTAGTACTAAGGCATCTGTGGACACATGTCTAAACTGCAGTCTGCTCGTCATGAAGCATGACGTCAGTAGGTTCTATCTGAGACAAGAACGACCCTGTTGTAAACAGCTAGGTGGAGCAGACTCATCTTGCCATGTATTTGACGCCACATGTGTGGCATTTGTTTTTCATCACTAGCTATAGCGACGTCAAATTCTTGCCGGTAATTCGAGTAAGTCATTGCCAGGAACTTACTGAATCTATGTGTTACAGAAATACTATTATCCTGTAGTAGAGTAATTGTTGCGCTTCGGGGTTTATTTTTTAAGCATCGCGAAACAATACGCGATCGTTTGCCTCTCGCCACTTCTTAAGGTTTGCATCGGCTGTGTTTTATTTAGGCAGATTGTCAGACCTACTGCGTGATGATAAGCTGACAGCTTTTAAATTGCATGCAAGTGTTCTGGGCTTGTGAAGTATGAGAGAGGTGTAGGAAATATAGTCTTAAATATCAGCACGATAAACATTAACTTCTGAATCAGCTTCACAACCAGACCAATGTGAGGCCCGTATTGTGTAGAAATAGAACGCCATATAATTGTTTCCAATTAGGTTGAATATTACTTAACAATAGTAAGTTAATATTTATTACTGCACCTTTCTTCTGTTTAATTTATATCTGTATGTTAATGTATACACCTGTTATAAAGTTAGTTATCTGTGGTTGTTAACATTTCTTTCAGAATTCACGAGCCTGGAACACATCTGTGGTGTATGTGCAGGATATAGAAAAAGTAATATAGGCATATCTATAGCTTTCTTTCCCCGAAATAATTCGCGCTGAGCAGTGATTAGCACTGTTGTACTTATTAGAGACAAATATTGTACAATAAAAGATAAAAGAAAACACCCATGAATTTCCCTCTTCAGTCAGCGTCCTAAGTACAGTAGGGACGATGGTTCTGTGCCGGTGACCTTTCCTCACGCACTGAAGAGAGTCTATGCCTAACGCCAGGCAGCTCTCTGTCCGCCTGCCTGCTGGAAGACGTGGGACTTTGCTGATACGAATAAACATACAACACCACAGCATTGCATGACTGGTTTATTGTCGCTACTGTCAGATTGCTCTATCATTCTTTTATATTTACACATTATACACAAATCTTGTCACGTAAATCCATTGTCGTAAACTAGCAGGGGTTTTATTAGTGTGATAAACACTCTACACCAGACATATCACCACCGTCGTTTTCTTCTGCAAGACTTTCCCTTTCATCGTCATCAGTCTTCTTCTCGTTCGCTGTCACTATATTTCCTAACTTGGATTACAGAACCTTCTAAGACATTTTCAAACAGGCCTTGTTGTTCTTCAATGTATTTGTCTTCCTACTTAATGTGTTGAGAGGCATTTTCCCACTTTTCTACGCTAATATCCTCAACATGTTGTTAGCTAAGCTTAATCAATAACATCATGTAGTTTAAAAGGGCGTTCTACCAAGCTACCCATTGCTTTATATCAGCCCAGATGAGTTCTACTCGATTAAGACCCGAAGACTAGGGCGGTAATCGGAGAACATTGTGTGCATGGCCTACAAACTATCAACGTAAATTTTCGAAATAGGCTTTGACCCTTACTTAGGTTGTAAAGCTCCAAACTTAGCATCCTTTCATAGAATGGGGCAAGTTCTGCATCGTATTTTGGTATGAGGCGATGGGGCCTTTTCCAACTGCACACTATGGTATGGTGCGTTATCCATCACCAAGACAGATCTGAGAGGCAAGGTAGGAAGTAGTTTTTCCATTAGCGATTTCTTTGTATTCGTCCCCATCATTTTGTGTTATATTAATCTTTGTTATTTTTACATAAAACGTCGCAGAAGGCAAGAACCTCTAATAACACACACCAAAATACACAATACCTGTTTAATTACAGAAACACATGGGTGTCATTTAGTGGCACAGGGGGTCAATTGGCCCCCTCCCTTAGGTTACAAGCAACATTATTGCTCTACCAAATGAAACATTACAACTGTACTATTAATAACAATATTTCACATTTAAGAAATAAAACATTATTTTCTTTTAGGCCAAATATATCGTTACAATCCACATGAATATTTGTGAAACTGCTCCAAGCAATCTTGCCCCCCAATGCAGATACTGAAATGACGCTCCTACAGAAACATATAGTAACTAATTTTATTTATAAACACAACCTTCAAGGTAGCATCAACAGACGGCTGGCAAGAGAGATGTTACTCGAACTACTGCTGCCGCTAGACTGAAGCGATAACACTTACTGCGCATGCCCGAGAATTGGGGGCTCGCTCACTGTCTAGATAACCAGTGCGCACCCAGCCTTCACCGGCACAGAACCATCGTCCCAGCTGTACGTTCTGTCTCACTGTCTCCATCCCTCCCCTTCACCCCCATATGTTTAAACAATATCGTTCTACTCGTTGTTTGAGACAGATTATGGCTTGGCCGAGCAGGCGTGCTCCAAACTGAAATACATTCATATGTAAGCGCGGTAAAATTATCAGTTATTTCCACTTAGTCTCGTTGTGCTGTTCACTAATCTGTTTTGTAGATGGCTTCAGCTCATGGCAATTCTAATGTTAAAGAATAAGAATGTTGTGTAAGATACGCAGTAAGTCGTGCACAACTCGGAAACTTGGGCATGCCTACCCATGTACTAATGAATCCTTGTTGATTAAACCCACATGTGAACGATCAGCTCCAAACTCTGTAAATTAATGTAAGGCTATTTAACCCCTTAAAGCCTGTTGTACTTAATTTGATACAAACTTACTTTTTAAAGATTTTACGGTCCTTAATGTCTTATTTTTTAATTTCAAATTATAATAGCCTTCAAAAATGCTATACAGGTAATTTATAGGTGTTTTATATTGTAAAAACTGTAAAAATGGTAGTGTTTTTTTTTTAAATAGGAAGAAGCAAAATCCATGCAACTTTAATCAAATCCAACCCGTCAGCATACAAGCATGTCATCACACCGGTTATTTTCTCCCCGTTCTTTAACATAGACACGTTTATCCTTTGTTCCTTTCAAATTACATATATAACAAACACGACATTCTTTACTAGCCAATATCAACCAACCATTCTATATAATGTTTATCGTACACCCTTCCCCAGGATTCTTTCGCTCTCAAGCCGGAAATAAACCATTTTTCAGTGGCTAGGGTTTGAATGCCAAACTTTTGACATAACCAATTGGAGACGGACAGATCTGGCGAGTGACTAGCGAGTACCATCCATCCACTCAGGTAAAATGATTCCGTTTCCCACCTCTCTCACAACTCACTTTGTCCAATCTAATAAGAGAGTAGCGCCATTAGCCAAAATTAAATATAGGAAAACACCACAGGAAGTCAAAACCATTGGAACTTTTTGGCACTTTTTAGTAAGTGGTAAAGAAAGTAAAGGTTACACAAATTCAATATGTTAGTATTGTGTCAGAGTGCGTATGTACCGGAAGCTGTAATGCAGCAGGAAGTGCTAAAGTTTGTATGTGCAAGTATCTGATAGGCGTGGTTGCTAATATCACGTTGCCTTCTCATGGCTGTATGAAGAACACATGCGCGAGCTATGCAGTAAATGAACTATTGTTTATCCTGATACCATGTCTACTCATCTGTTTAAACTTGCGATCTCTCGTACAAATCGAAAACGTTTCTCTTCACCAAGATCATGAAGATGGTTAATGATATTTAGAGTTTGGTAAACATTGGTATATATAATATAATTCATAGAAGATTATTATACTGATTTCATTTAGGTGGATTAAAATTTTTCTTCAACTGTTTTGTACTAAGATCAATAGTGATTTTTTTACCGTTCAGAAGAAATAATGATTATTTTAATTGGAACATTAGCACCTAGATACACACTTTTTATCAGATTTATGTCTCCATTATTAATACTTCACGCATAGTCATATCCATAACACTCATAAAGTGATCAAGGGTAAATTCATCAGCATTCCATCTAACGCATCTTTTTCAACCCATCTTTCTGCTAATGAGACATAAACGACATATGCTGTTTGGTAACAATTCATAATTTTCACCCTTTTAACGGAAATTCCTCATTTTAGAGCTTTTTGAGTTTTCGAGCTAACAATGATCATATTTACTAGAGTCTTCTGTTGTTCATGGGTTTGGAAACGAGTGACACAAATATCAGGTTTATGAAACTGCCGACTATTGAATGATGTAGTAACATCTATGTTTATTTTCTTTGCATTCCAGTAGCGCTCCAAACGAGATAGTTAAACTTCAGTTTGCGAACGTTAACAGTTCATCTGTTTGAATTTGAACAAAATTTTATTCATACCTTATGAATAGTGCTTTTAGCTAAAATTCCACTCTGACGATTTTACGCTCGTGAGGCATAGCATTTTCTACACTACCATCGTATTTTAATGTATTCCATCTGTAAAAACAAGCAGTCAGACCCAGATTGCTTAAAGGGGCTTGTTACGTCTAAGGAAACCAAATAAAAATTCTAGTGAAACGGTACTTCGTAAACACGTTGTGTTCATAATTTAGTTTATTGCCTTTGACTAATGACGACTCTGATTTGCAAGTTTGGAGGCGGCATGTGATTTTTTTGTAATAATCACGGTTTATATGACAGAATTCACTTCACAATTTACGAAAAAGTATGTAAAATAAGATATAATTTATTGTCTGTTCAATTTACTACCGGTAATTTTGGGACGTAAAAATCCTGTGCATTAGTGCAATTCAGAAATACATTGTGCAACAGAATTCATCTTTCAAATCGAGTGTAAATTAAACTATATTAATAATTATTGTAATATTTATTACAGTCGCAGGAAGCCTCTTATATCACATGGTGCACCCGTACGTTAATGCTCGTACTAGACTTTGTGGAACACATTTCTTTATTTTTAGAAAAACATTGCCACTTTTTCCCATATTAACCGGTTACACAATTCCCATCAAATGCATCCCACCCGAAGCATTATGGGAGCGTTGCTTATGCTGTTTTTCTACAGCAAACATTAGGTGTTCTAAGCCGCAAAGCGTAGCCCAGCATTGATGGCCCTAAGCCGCAAAGCATAGCCGAGGGATGTCGTTTATAAACAGAGGAGTGGAGCAATTGCGGCCTTTGGCGACGATAGGGTACAGCCGAGGGTTCTGCAAGGCTAAACTCCAATTATCCATGATATCGTATAGTCTTACGTTTTATAGTTACAGTCCTTTATTCACATTTCATCTTCTTCGGTTGGCAACTGAAAAAATTATATCCGCCCGAAAAGAAATAGCCACAATAATAATGAAAATAATAATTATAAGAAAAAGAATAAAGATAATAAGAAGAATTAGGAAACGGGGTAATAAAAAGGATAACTACAGAAATTAAGAAAAAGCTGAAGGTAATAAATAAAAGGATTTAAATCAGAATAAAATGAATAAAAGTAAAACGTATGAAACAGTCTATTTCAGAGCGGACAGGGACCAGCAATTGGTAATGTTACACGAGCAACCATGAAGTAGGAGTTTGTTGTATTGTTATCTGCCCCATGCTTTGGGAGGCAATTTGAGAAAGGAGTTTGTTGCTTCACGTATAGAAAGCCAATTTGACGTAGGGGTTGTATTGTAGTTCAACTGTTGGGGAGCCGAACTTGAAGTAGTTGCAACCGCACGTATGGTAAAATGTTTCCGGTAGCCTTCGTCCCAAAAATATGTACTCTTCGAGATATAATGGGATGATCTAGAATGTAGACAAAAGCGAAAATATAACTTAGATGCGGTGAACTGGAGATGCCTATTGGAACGCTCCCCGTGTCGTGCCACACTGTCCTATGTCCGCTTTTCCTCTGACTATCTCATCGGCTCTCACTCTCCTTGTCAGCCAGTCTCAAAATCCCGCCGCTACCGCCACCATATTGCTTCTGCGTTACCCAAACCCCAGTCGCCATGGCGTTCCCAGTCATGTGATGTAGCTCACGATCTTTGATTCCAACCTGTCTTGGCATACGGAGAGCTGGATATTTTGGGATTAAAGTTGAGGGGGGAGGGGAAGCCAAAATGGTAGCCAATGCGATTTAAAATGTGACCAATGTTATCCAATAATAGGTATCCGCTTTTCCAGTGTAAGTTCTATAATTCCTTGATAAACTTTAGGAGAAGAAGGGTATGAATTAGCTCTAGTTCTTTTGTTCGGTGCTGTTTTCTCCCGTATGGTTTAATATACAGAAGGGTACAAACAAAGTGCTGATATAATCTGCTGTGTGTTAACTTGGTAAGGAATTAGCAAAGCAGTTCCTCCAACAACAATGGCTCCAATATGCAATCCCCAACCCTTACCTGGTTCTATCAGGACACAATTTACTTGGTCGCCTTTGCATAGCTTCTTTTCGCGATGGATGTGCTACACAATCTAGAATCCAAGACAGTCTTAGATTCGTTGAAGAAAACACTATCAATTCACTTTTGTTAATTGTTCTTCCGTAGGTTGTAAAGGTACAAATAGTATGAAAAATTATGCAAGTCGACATTGAGGTTATGTTACCTCAAATGAAATTGAGAATGCCTCGTGCTTAAGCGGGAAAATTCGAATGACATGGAGAGTTTTCTGAGATTCTAACATATCGAAGCTCAGAGAGCAAAGCAGCAGTACGGGAAGCCGAAGATTGGTGGATCGAATCCCAACCATGGCACTGAATCTTTTTATTCTGATTCTATCTTTCCTGATATTTCGGAATTAATATTCCTTTATAAATTGTATTATCAGAGGTTTAAAAGAAAAGCAATATAAAGAAGGTGGCCAAAGCTTTTCAAGTAATGAGAAATTGTATTTTTGGGACATTTTTGTAATACGTTTTCGCTTTACGTGGTTGATTCATGTAAAACTCAGTACCTTACCGTGTTTATTTACTTTTATTTGTAATACCAAACTTCTTTGTTATACATTATATCTAAAAATCAATATGTTTATTGCTCTTGCTCCTTTGCAAACAATTATTAAAAGAAAGGAATAATAATAACAAGAGGAAGAAGAAGAAGAAGAGAAACTCCGTAATGTTCTAACCTGATAAATGAGTAATTCAAAGTAAAATACTTTTTTTATCTCTCCTGAAAACCTTACTAATTAAACAGTTTATTAAGTTGCATTTATAGACGCCATTTAACTACTATGATCCTTAGCGTCCCATTCTATATTCGGCGTGAAATGCCAGAAATTTTATTCAGAGGCCTCTTTATGAACCTTGAGGTTCTTTTAGGTGTCTTAAATATACGTCACGGCTTTACTTCCCTTTCGGAGAAAGCCATGCTAAGGATTTTTACACGTTCGTGCAAACAGCTTGAAGCTGTTCTTGGAGATACTTCATGTAGTCCCGCAACCCTCACAGCGCCAACCTTGCTCAGTAAGGACAATAATTTTCGGTTTATTGTCCATATCCGTTGTTTCTTTCAAATGGCATATATTGTCATATAAATTGACATACAATTCTAGATTCAAAAGGTTCTCTGAATTGTTATTTTCTCTTTATGTATACGAAAGTAAAGGATATTGTCTATTAGGTGTTGGTGACGTCCATGAAAACACTTCATTTGAATTTTCATAATAATAAAGATTGTTGTCTTTGCGTGGCAACCAATTTGCGCTGGTTGTGCATGTTCGTTTATCGCGTTGTCGGCAATAAAACAACGTTAAAATATAAAATGTGTTTTATTGCACAAATCTCCCTCAGAAATGTTTAGAATGATAGAAGGAGCTTATGGTGAAGCAGACATGAAAGAAAATAACCTGAAATTTCATCTGAAGGGGCGAAGATTTTCGAACACTGAAGAAATTATCGCACATGCGACAAGAGCACTTAGACAGGTATCCGAAAATTCCTTCTAGGAATGCTTCCAGGCTTTTACGCACTAGCAGAAGTGTGTCACTGCGAAAGGGAACTATTTTGAAGGAAATGTGTAAATTGCTTAAAGTAGCTGTTTCCGGCTATTAAGGAAAAGTGAGGGAACTTTTGAATCTAGTATGTATCATAAAGAAGTTATTTACCAGCCATTTTCATTGAACCACTTCACACAATGTTTGTTGTTTTACGTCCTTCCCTAGGGTTCCTTCCCTTCTGAGACGGAATCAGACCTGTGTTGAATGGTTAAGGTATCAGTGACAAAATTTCGACATCTAACCAATAGGAGTGGACAGATTTGGCAAATGTCTGGCGAATACCTTTCAGCCATTCAGTTAAAGTACTTGCGTTTCAACGCCTTTCACCGCTCACTTTGTTCAAACCAATTAGAGTTTAGCACAGCCGTGTAGGTGTGGAACACAACTCATATAGGGATTCTATCAATATTAAACAAAGAAAAACGCTGTAGAAAACCAAAGCATCGGCAGGTTTTATGCATTGGACCAACAAAACCTTTAAACTAGAACTGACGTACCGTCAGTGATTTGAAGAGAAATCGTGGATCCAAATTTGAAGGAATTTCGGCGGGAAAAATGATGACACACATGCACATGTGCATCTGCGTGAAAAGGAACTTCCGCTTTTGACGCGCTGTCAACAGTTTGATGATCTTCAAACGCTTTGAAGACAGTTGGTGAAATGCGGAATTAACGTGTGCGAGTGTGTGCTTGTATATAAGTGGAGTATAAGGAGTGTGAGAGGATGTGAGTGAGCGAGTGTGTAGGTAAGGGTGTGTGTGTGTGCTTGTGTATATGTGAGCGAATGTATGTGAATGAGTGAGTGAATCAGTAGGTGAGGTTGTGTGTGAGTAGATGATGGTGTGAGGGGATGTGAGTGAGTGAATCAGTAGGTGAGGTTGTGTGTGAGTAGATGATGGTGTGAGGGGATGTGAGTGAGTGAATCAGTAGGTGAGGTTGTGTGTGAGTAGATGATGGTGTGAGGGGATGTGAGTGAGTGAATCAGTAGGTGAGTTTGTGTGTGAGTAGATGATGGTGTGAGGGGATGTGAGTGAGTGAATCAGTAGGTGAGGTTGTGTGTGAGTAGATGATGGTGTGAGGGGATGTGAGTGAGTGAATCAGTAGGTGAGGTTGTGTGTGAGTAGATGATGGTGTGAGAGGATGTGAGTGAGTGAATCAGTAGGTGAGGTTGTGTGTGAGTAGATGGTGGTGTGAGGGGATGTGAGTGAGTGAATCAGTAGGTGAGGTTGTGTGTGAGTAGATGATGGTGTGAAAGGATGTGAGTGAGTGAATCAGTAGGTGAGGTTGTGTGTGAGTAGATGATGGTGTGAGGGGATGTGAGTGAGTGAATCAGTAGGTGAGGTTGTGTGTGAGTAGATGGTAGTGTGAGGGGATGTGAGTGAGTGAATCAGTAGGTGAGGTTGTGTGTGAGTAGATGATGGTGTGAGGGGATGTGAGTGAGTGAATCAGTAGGTGAGGTTGTGTGTGAGTAGATGATGGTGTGAAAGGATGTGAGTGAGTGAATCAGTAGGTGAGGTTGTGTGTGAGTAGATGATGGTGTGAGGGGATGTGAGTGAGTGAATCAGTAGGTGAGGTTGTGTGTGAGTAGATGGTAGTGTGAGGGGATGTGAGTGAGTGAATCAGTAGGTGAGGTTGTGTGTGAGTAGATGATGGTGTGAGGGATGTGAGTGAGTGAATCAGTAGGTGAGGTTGTGTGTGAGTAGATGATGGTGTGAGAGGATGTGAGTGAGTGAATCAGTAGGTGAGGTTGTGTGTGAGTAGATGATGGTGTGAGAGGATGTGAGTGAGTGAATCAGTAGGTGAGGTTGTGTGTGAGTAGATGATGGTGTGAGGGGATGTGAGTGAGTGAATCAGTAGGTGAGGTTGTATGTGAGTAGATGATGGTGTGAGAGGATGTGAGTGAGTGAATCAGTAGGTGAGGTTGTATGTGAGTAGATGATGGTGTGAGGGGATGTGAGTGAGTGAATCAGTAGGTGAGGTTGTGTGTGAGTAGATGATGGTGTGAGGGGATGTGAGTGAGTGAATCAGTAGGTGAGGTTGTGTGTGAGAGATGATGGTGTGAGGGGATGATGGTGTGAGGGGATGTGAGGGAGTGAGTCAGTAGGTGACGGTGTGTGTGAGTAGATGATGGTGTGAGGGGATGTGAGTGAGTGAATCAGTAGGTGAGGTTGTGTGTGAGTAGATGATGGTGTGAGGGGATGTGAGTGAGTGAATCAGTAGGTGAGGTTGTGTGTGAGTAGATGATGGTGTGAGGGGATGTGAGTGAGTGAATCAGTAGGTGAGGTTGTGTGTGAGTAGATGATGGTGTGAGGGGATGTGAGTGAGTGAGTCAGTAGGTGAGGTTGTGTGTGAGTAGATGATGGTGTGAGAGGATGTGAGTGAGTGAATCAGTAGGTGAGGTTGTGTGTGAGTAGATGGTGGTGTGAGGGGATGTGAGTGAGTGAATCAGTAGGTGAGGTTGTGTGTGAGTAGATGATGGTGTGAGAGGATGTGAGTGAGTGCAGCAGTAGGTAAGGTTGTGTGTGAGTAGATGGTGGTGTGAGGGGATGTGAGTGACTGAATCAGTAGGTGAGGTTGTATGTGAGTAGATGATGGTGTGAGGGGATGTGAGTGAGTGAGTCAGTAGGTGAGGTTGTGTGTGAGAGATGATGGTGTGAGGGGATGTGAGTGAGTGAGTCAGTAGGTGAGGTTGTGTGTGAGAGATGATGGTGTGAGGGGATGTGAGTGAGTGAGTCAGTAGGTGACGGTGTGTGAGTGTGTGTTCATGCGTGTGCAAGAGTGATCAGATAGCGGTGTGAGAGGCTATGAGTATTGAGATGGTTAGGATGTGTGCGAGTGAGTGGTGAGGATGTGTGAGAGTAGATGCGAGTATGAGTGAGCAGGCGAGGATGTGTATGAGTGTACGTTCATCTGCGTGCGTGTGATTAGGTGGATACAAGAGGTATGAGAGCGTGAGCATGTATGTGAGTAGGTGCAAGTGTGCGCAGCTCAGTGTGTGTGAGTGCGTGAGGGTATCTGAGAGTAGGACCGACTGTGAGTGAACAGCTGAGGGTGTGTGTGTGTGTGTGTGTGTGTGTGTGAGTGTGAGTAAATTAGTAAGTGCGAGTATTTGTTTAGGTTTGGGTATGTGTGTAAGTGAGTAGGTGCTAATGTAAGTATGTGTGGGCATGTGTAAATGAGTATATACGAGTCGAAGTGAGTAGATGCGTGTGCAACGGCAATTCAGTCAAAGAGTAGACGTGAACTTCACACTGTCCTCTGAGGATGCTTACCAAAATGTGTGACGAAATGTGAGCTAATAGTGACATGACTGCTAGACCAGGATCAATGATCCCGGAGATGATGATTATGATAATAATAATAACAATAACAATAATATACATTTACCTTGTATTGAGTGCACTTCTGTTGGTGGCATGGTTACTGTGGGTTTTGGAGCCGCACGGTGGTAACCACCACTATGACAGGCCCTGGCTGTCCTAGCAGACGACTGGTCTATATTGCACACCATAACAATGGGATAGTTATTTTTCACAAATGCGCTATAGCGTGAAATGCCAATAAACCCTTGTACTCTTGTATTTTCATTTTTCTCCACCTGTAAACCAGCTTTTGATGTGTTTTGGAAGTGTGGCTCGTAATACGAAATTACACCAGAATATATGTAAATGCAAAATCCACGATATTGTTTAAATAATGCCTTTTTACTTTCTCTACTACGTATAGTAAGTAGGGAAAGTATTGTATTCCACCCAAACACTCTATACCGAGATGTTACCGGAAATATATGTTTTGAGACCCCCTGAATACAAAAAAAGCATTTTTGGAAACATGTCCGTGTGTGTCTGTGAGCAGCATAACTCAGAAACGAACAGTCTGGTAAATATCAAACTTGGTATTTAGGTTCAGTATCATCCAGAGATGCGACTCGAAGGTTCTCAAGAAAATCCCCCCACCCCAGATTACCCTTTACATGTAACATTTTTCGAAAATGTTAATTTTCTCAAAAATGCCCTTAACGGTTTTGATTAAAATATCATATGTTTAAGATATCTTCATGACAAATAAAATGTATATCTTGAATTTTCTGGGAATGTCTACAAAAGTATTCTTCATTGTGAACGACTTTTGCACAACTGGTAAACAATAAGAGATAGACAAAGTTGTACTACACAAAAATGTAGATCGCGTTAAAATACACAATTTATGTCATAAACATTTTTTTGTTGAGTGAGCCATTTTCGAGATATTGGTTGTTATTCCCTTAATTTTTTCAATACTTGTTTTCTCAAATGGGAATTCGTTATTCATTTTTTGTCTTGAATATGCAAAGAGTATTAATCTGTGGCAAAGAGAATGGTGCTGCACCTAGCAACCAGCTATTAAGAGATACGTCTAGTGTATTTCTATATTGCCCTTGCAAATACAAAACAAGAGGAACATAGGCCTTAAGCGATAGTCAAATGTTTTTAGAACAGGAGGCTATGTGTAAAATGTAATTCTCTCTGCATGTCAAAAGATCGTTTCTGCAAATGTTTATCTCGATTAATATGAAATAGATGGAGCATAAGAGTTTGTAAAAATAGTTTGTACAAGAGTAGAGAAAGTCATGTGAGTGTAACACATCAGAATTTTTTCTTCTTTCTCATGGATACTTCAACTTGCAGTTTGTACACCCTTGGAGTATTTATGACGCACTTGACCATTGTTCTCGAAGGTGAAACGGCAATGTGAAAAGGAGTAGTTTCCTTTATGCAATGAACTTAACATAATTAATACAATTTACTTATTCCAGTCTCACATTTAAAATAAATTAATTCCATTTAAAATCTGATTTTTTTCACGTAAGGTAAACAATCACAGCTGTGGTGCTAGTGACGATGTAATTATTTTAAGCAGAATTTGTGACTCAGGTCTCAGTCACAGTAAATTGATTATCCATGTCGAGGGCTGTTTCTACCCTTTTGCACTTAAGTAGTGGGGTGAGTTGCTGACTTTAGGCACGTACTAAAAGGTGTGCTAGAGGATAGTTGTTCACATGTATATAGCAATTCATGGACATTTTTTTTCAAATTAATATGTAAAAATTCAAAATTAATGCGTTTTTACTTGAAGTGTGCTTAAGTGCAGAAAAGTTGAGTGGTCACATGGAGGAAACTTCACAAAAGGTAGCTAAGCTTTTTAAGCCTGACACTTCTGAACCAGTATTGTCATTAGGTTTTAAAGATTTAAGTGAAAGTATATTTCGGGTGGTTAAAAGGAATACTTTTGTTGAGGGATATGAAGTTTCATTCCTTCTCTTATAAATTACCAGGGTGCCGTTAATCTCAAGCACACAGGGTTTGCCCAAACAGTTTTTGAATAGATGTCGAAGTACATTTCCGTAATCACAATTTAATTATAAGAGGGAACACGAATGACAGAACAAAATATTTAGGTGTGTTCCGTAATTTCATTCAACAGTGGTACTAGTTTATGAAATTGCATGAGTTACGTTAATTTTGTGTATTTTCTACATATTATTTTGGTTTAGCATCATTAAAAATGTATCTCTTTGTGTTGTACTTTAGCCTATATTAATTTTTCCTATTTTTTTCAATGTGTTGCTTAACCTATATTGGTTCAAAATAAACTCAAGTTTTAATATATATATTCTTATTTCAAATCAAGTCTTTGCGGGTGTGATTTTAATTTCACATATATGTTACTTCGAAAGACTCATATTATATGCTTTTTCTTCAAAATGATATAAAATACAAAATGGAAACTAATAAACGCTACAGAATTCTGAATGTAGAAATCAAGATGTGAAATTTATGATTTAAAAGTGCTAAAGTTTGATTACCCCTAACCACAACCACTGGTTTGGATGTTTCAATAATTTATGCATTTTTCAAGTGTTAAGTTGCTTTAGAATTTCACCTAAGCCTACTGTATCCTCTTAGTACCATTAACAAAATATGCAATACATGTATTTCTGCCAACATTCATCTCGACTGACAAGAAAGAAGAATAAGCAGTTGTAATAATCGTTTGCAATAGGCGCGTAGGGCCAGTTATGTCAACGTAACATATTTTAATGCATTATTACTAATATTGTAATAACTCGGGAGCATGGGTACCTTCTCATCAGAAAATTATATGAAATGAAAAAGCGGACACTACTGCAAAGGAATCAATACACGCAATTCAACCATAGCCAAACCTTACTACGCTAAATTTACTCACTTCAAGAGACAAATAAAAAATCAGTGGTTGAATAGTTAGATACAGAACAACAACAGTAAACTTTACAATGCGCCAGACTTCTACTGCAGAGTATCCAGTTAAAAACCTCAAACGTAGAGACCAAATTACAATAACCTGCCTACGAATTGGACAGACCAGAATAACACACTCCTACCTTTTAAACAGAAGTCCTCCACCCCTCCTGCACACTGCCATAAGTGTCAAACAGCACTAACAGTAGATCAAAGAGATGTTCAAAGTTTCAACAGCAGAGAAAACAATTTGGTATACCAATAAACCTTCGTACAGCACTCAATAATTCTTCTCACTGTCGAAATATTATCAACTTCATTAAAACAATTGAATTATGCAACCATATTTAATCAAAAGAATTAAGAAATTGTTTTCCTTATTTTAAAATTACTGTAATGTTGATTGTGTATTAATTGTTCTTGTAAACCATTGTTATGTTCAATGTGTAATAACTAATTGTAAGACTATCGTTATTTTCAAAGTGAATTGTTATGTTCTTGTAAAATCACGGTAAGAAATGTTTATAAAGTCGTTCTACTGAAACTAAATCGGTAGTGATTAGACCAAAATGGTCAGAGCGACCTTAAACAAATAAATAAAAAAAACTTGAGAGCATGGCCACAGACAACATTCACTACGATGCACGGTTCATAATCTTCTTGGATATTACTGGCTTGAGGGTATACATATAACCATAAATTGCAAACATTTTAATACAAATGATTTGTACACGAAGTACACAGTTGAAGAGGCAATACACTGGGATAGAAATTAGAAATTATCCGACAATCCATTACACGTAATAAGAAAAAAGTAAAACTCAGCGCAGAATAAGACTCTTACACTTTATTACTAACATTTTACAACGTACAAAGCTTTATCTACAAAGTAGATATTTGTGGTGCCTGTTGTAAACTAAGAACAAAAACAATTGTTGTCTAAGCAGAAACACAAATCAAGTAAGAAACCAAAAATTGTACAAGTCACGGCTGATGGGCTCAATGGCTTGTACTATAGGCGAAATATTGTATTCCACACAAAAATTCTATATCGAGATTTCAACTAAATACATGTTTTGGGGCCCCCTGAATCGAAATAAAGCATTTTTGGAAACATGTCCGCGTGTGTGTCTGTCTGCGATCAGCATAAATCAGAAACTAAAAGTCGGATAAACACCAAACTTGAAATTTAGATTTAATATATTACAATGATGGGACACGAGGATTTTAAAGAAAATCACTCCACCACAGATTACCCTTTACATGGAACATTTTTCGAAAATTTTGATTTTCTCAAAAATGACTATAACGATTTTGATTAAAATATCATATGTTTAAGCTATTTTCATTGCAAATGAAATGTATATACTGAATTTTCTTGAAATGTCCTCAAACGTCCTCTCCATTCTGAATGATCTTGCATAAGCGTAGAAGATAGACAAAACGTCACTACACAAAAAATGTCGATTCCATTAAAACACACAATTTATGTCATATACATGTTTTTTGTGAGTGAATCATTTCTGAGATATCCTTTGTTATTTGTTTGAATTTACCGTATAATTATACTTTTTCTCAAATAGGAATTCGTTATACCTTTTCATTTATGTCCTGTACATGTAAAGAGAATGCAATGCTCCACATAGCAACCCGCCCTTAAAGGATTCGACTATCACTTAGAGTCTATCACATTTGCCTTGCACCTATACGAAAATAGCAATAAGATAGTTTCTGAAATGTCTATCTCATTAACATGAAGTAGATTAGAATAAGCGTTTGTAAATATAGTTTATACAAGAGTAGAGAAAGTCATGTGAGTGCAACACATCATAATTTTTTCTTTGCATGCTATTAAACGTAACGTATATGCTAATTAAAAACCCACGAAATTTTAATCTACCCTTTTAAAATTGATAAAGCATTGCAATAAGATCGCTAGTACATCTTGATCTGTGAACATTTTCAGGAGCTTCTGTGCATGCGCATCTATTACACGTAATTACACTATGGGACCAAATACGTACGAGTCGTGCACACCTGAAGAAGTACAAGCGAGCGAAGCCTTTCCCGCACTCCCTTTCCATTATCACTACAATTTTACGTTAATGTCACTAGGTGGTAGCACATAACGGTAAAACCAACCCTTTCTTTTGTCAGACAAGTTATGTACTATTATTATTATAATTATTATATTATTATTATAATTATTCTATTATGCTATTTTATGATTATATTAATGTGTTATTATGATTATTATTTGATTATTAGTATAGTTATGTTATTATTGCTGTTATATTATTATTTGATTAGTATATATTAGTATATTATATTGTTGTTATTATTCTTATTATTATTCTTATTCTTATTATTTTTACTATTAGCGACTGCAGTTGTATCAATGTTTTCATAATCAACTATTGCACACAGATGCTATTTCACATTTTCAGGTCTGTCTGACAGAAATTTGGTGCAAATGTATCCTCACGAACCGATACTGTTTGACCTCAAGAACGGTCTCCGTGGCCTCAATCATCTACCTACATACATTCTCATAGAAAAACAGAAGGTTTATCCGAGCTTGGAATTGTTAACGCGAGATTCATCAGCTGAAACCAAATGTATTCAATTGTGCAGCTTACCTTATACGCTATTACTTCACTTTGTAACAAATGAACCACGACACGAAGATGATAACGAACTGAACCTGGTGAATTTGAAAACTACTAGAATTGCTGCCTGCTCACAGCAGGTCTTGCACCACAAAGTAATGAAAAGGCGTAGCAACGCGAAGGGAAGCTATGGTAGCTAATACGTCCGCACGGTCTGACCAACTCGCCGCAATAAAACGCATGGCTGCTATCAACCATGACGTCACTAACATATCAGGCTTGTCACGTCTACTACTCTAAGCTGAAAAGGAAATCTGGTGTGTTACATTCAAATGGCTTTCTCCACCCAGCATAATTTATTAATGGGGATACAACTTATCTTGTGAAAGTTTATTTTTCTATCTACTTCATTTTAGTCGAGATAAACCATTGCAGTAATAGCTACATTGCACATTTCGTTATAGATACAAAGGGGCCATATGTTTAACAGCTGGACGCTATATGTGACTGTATACTCCTTCCTTCCAGTCGCGAGAAACAATTGAATGTCGATAGGACTTTAAAAGAATGATAAAAGTATTGAGCAATTCCAACCATTAATGATTGTATCCCGGAAATGGCTTATGCTACAAAAAAACAGATATTGGAAATAAATTGTGTGCTCTTTTAAGAGAGCTACAGTTTTTGTGTAGTACGCTCGTCTATCACTTAACGTTTACCCGTTATATAATGTTATACAAAATTCTTTCTTCACGAACAGAACTTCGCAGGTATTCCCAGAAAATTCAAGACATACATTTCATTTGTCATGTAATTCGTATTTTAATCAAAATTGTTAGAGCCATTTTTGAGACAATTTCGGTGTAAGGGGTGGTTGGGAATGGGAGGGTTCTTGAAATTTCTTTTTTCCATCTTTGGAAGGTAATGAACTTAAATATCAAGTGTTGATACTTCTCCGACTTTTCGTGTTTGTGTTATGCTTTTCACAGACACACACACACACACACACACACACACACACACACACAGACGCTTATGGACATATTCTAAAACAGGTTTTCATTCAAGAGACTTCAAAACATGTATTCGCAGTGAAATTTTGATATCGAATATTTGGGTGCAATACTTATTATACGTAGCAGAGAAAATAAAAATTTATATTACATTCATATATTTTTCTCTATTCTCTTTCATTTCATAGTGGGCATAACAACTATTCCTACGAAAGCTAAATACATGTTTACCTCTTTTTAATCAAGATAAACCATTGCAGAAGTAGTTACATCACGCATTTCGTTAAAAATGTAAAGGGAATAGCGATAGTCAAATGTTTAAGAACTAGACACTATATACTGACCCTAAAATTCCGTACCATGCAACTGCTAGAAACATCTTGTAGCGCGAATAATGGTACGTCAATGTAAATATCGATATTAATGTGAATAATGTTATAAAATTGTAAATATGTGTATGTTAAATGTAATGGAGGCTATCTAGTCGCGTTAATGAAAGGCCAAGTGGTACCAGGCAGAGACGTCTCCGGGGTAGCATACAGCACAGTAAACCAGTTGAATGGACGGACAGAGGGACATAATGGATTTTTGGATGGATGGGTGGATGGATTGATGGATGGAGCGAGAGTCTTGAACAGAAATGGAAAGTCCAGATGTGTCATAAGGAGAAATATGAGCCCGAATGTTCTCATACGACGCTAAGGTGATCAGCCAATCACCTTAGCGCTTTAAAACAGTGAAGGGAAAAATAGAATATATAGGGTATATAAATAAGACATAGTCCCGAGATTCTCACGACTTGTTATGACACCTATCGTCAAAGGGTGAACTTCACAACACTTTTGATGGCGGGACGTGTGAAGAAGCTCTTAGCAATTTAAGAAAGATACATAAATAGAGTGGGAGATACAGCTTAACAGATAGACTCCATAACCTTGTAATATTTTTGGGATAGAAGTCACGGTTAGCTGCGTACAAATGTGAATAAATTACATTTAAGGTGAACCTACACCTTTCATTTCGTCTCCTGTTTCCACGCCGTTAGAGAAATGGTAAGAGTATAGAGCAACGCAAAAGTATTACAGAGACCATTTCTTACAGCACGTCATCAAACGAAGACAACGAGCAGCCGAGAGCCTGTCGCAAACCGAATGTCGGCAGGATTTCAAATGAATGACAAAGAATTGAACAATTCCAAACATTAATAAGGAATATCTCGGAAATGGCTGATGCGCAAAAAAGTTATTTGAAATAAATTGTGTGTTTTAACGCGATCTACCTTTTTTGTATAGTGCGTTTTCGCCTATCGCTTAAGGTTTACCGGTTACACAAAATTCCTTCCAAATGCATATAGGATACACGTTTTATTTGTTGTAAAAGCATCTCTAATATATGGCATTGTAAAGAAATTGGATAATAAAAAAATTTCTAAAAATCTTCCATGGAAAGGGTGGTTGAATTGGATAATAAAAAAAATTCTAAAAATCTTCCATGGAAAGGGTGGTTGGGGTGGGCTTTTTTGAAAATCTAAACCTAAATACGAACTTTGGTATTTATCCGACTTTTCGTTTTTGAGTTATGCTGTTCCTGGACACACATACACCCACTCAAACCCACGGACCTTTTTCTAAAATTTTGATGTGTTACTTGCACATAACTTTATCTTCTATAGCTTATTGAAGGGTATGTAAATTATTCTTACTAAAGCTTATTTGTCTATCCACTTGATTTTAATCCATAAAAACCTTTGCAGAAATAACTACATTACACATTTCATTACAGATACAAAGCGACCAGCGACAGTCAAATGTTTAAGAACTGAACATATAAGCTGCCTTAGGGTCTTATGCGCTAGGTTGAGACCTAGAAGGATAACTATCCATTACATATCGTTCTAAGAGTTATCCACCAACAGATCCGTCGCGATATGACCAAGGAGTTAAAGCACGTAAAATAAAATAGAGTATATATATATATATATATATATATATATATATATATATATATATATATATATATATATATATATATTTATATTCCATACAGTTTCCTTGCAATCGAGAAAAACAATTGAATGTTGAAAGGACTTTAAAGGATGACTAAGTCATGAAAAATTCGCACAATTAATAAGGGATATCTCGTAAATGGCTTAATTCACAAAAACGTTATTTGAAATAAATTGTGTGTTCTAAAGACATACATTTCTTGTGTAGTACGCTTTCGTCTATCGTTTAACGTTTACTAGTTACACAAGGTTATACAAAATTTCTTCCGAATAAAGAAAACTTCAAATGTTAATCTCAGAAAATTCAGGATATTGCTTTATTTGGCATGTAATAATTTTAAAATGTGGTATTTTAATCAAAATCGATACATCCATTTTTAGAAATAAAAATTTCGGTGATATCTTCGATTTAAAGGGTAGTGAGGGGTGGGGGATTTTCTTGAAAATCTTCGTGTCGCATCTTTAGAATGTACTGAACATAAATACCAAGTTTGGTGTTTAACTGAGTTTTCGATTTTAAGTATGCTGTTCACAGACACGCTACGGACCTCTTTTTAAAATTGCTTTTTTTTATTCAGGGGACCTCAAAGCATGTATTTCCGGTGGAATCATGTTATAGAACTTTTGGGTGGAATGCAATACTTTCTCTTACTACACACTATGTACGTATTAGAGAAATTAAAAATATTTTTTTCTTATCCAGCAGGCCTGAAAATGTGTATTTCCGCTGAAATCTCAATATCGAATTTTTGGTGGAATGCAATACTTTTCTACTATTAGGTAGGAGATAATGTATTGCTTGCACTTCAAGATCTGCTACTTTTTACAACTTTTCTATATTTTAAACTTTCTTCTCCCTTAAAATATCCTATATTAAAGAAATATTCAGGTAAAATAAGACATTTATCCTGAATTTTCTGGGAATAGCTGTGAAGTCATCTTCGTTTGAATGAATTCTGTAGAATCTTATACAACCGGTAAAGTTATGCGATAGACGAAAATGTGCCACACAAAAATGTAGATCTCTTTAAAGTAGACAATTTATTTCACATAACATTTTTCTGATATAAGCCATTTCCAAGATATCCGATATTAATGGTTCAAACTGTTCAATACTTGTTATTTTTAAGGTCCTCTCGACAATCATTTGTCGATGCATGGAAAGAGTATATAAGGCCAGTGTCCAGTTCTTGGTGTAGTGTGGGTATTTATGCAACGATTTATCTCGATTAAAATGAAGTAGAAAAATCTGATGTGTTACACTCATATGATTTCTCTACTCTTGTACAAACTATTTTTACAAATTATTATTCTCCTTCTATTTCATATTAATCGAGATAAACATTTGCAGAAACGATCGCTTGACATGCAAAGAGAATTACATTTCACACATAGCGACCAGTTCTAAAAATATTTGACTATCGCTTAAGGCCTACTATGTTCCCCTTGTTTTGTATTTGCAAGGGCAATATAAGCACAGACATATCTCTTAATAGCTGGTTGCTATGTGCAGCACTATTCTCTTTGCCACAGATCAATACTCTTTGCATATCCAAGACAACAAAATGACTAAGAATTCCCATTTGAGAAAATAAGTATTGAAAATTTTAAGGGAATAACAAGCAATATCTCGAAAATGGTTCACAAACAACAAAAATATATATGACATAAATTGTGTATTTTAACGCGATCTACATTTTTTGTGCAGTAAAATTTTGTCTGTCTCTTATGGTTTACCAGTTATGCAAAAATTTTTCATAATGAAGAATCTTTTGGAGACATTCCTAGAAAATTCAAGATATACATTTTATTTGTCATGAAAATATCTTAAACATATGATATTTTAATCAAAATCGTTAGAGCCATTTTTGAGAAAATAAATATTTTCGAAAAATGTTCAGTATGAAGGGTAATCTGGGGTGGGGAATTTTCTTGAAACCCTTCGTGTCGCATCTCTGGAAGATGCTGAACCTAAGTACCAAGTTTGGTGTTTATCCGACTGTTCTTTTTTGAGTTATGCTGTTCACAGCTAGACAGACACACAGACACACACACGGACACGCTTCCAAAAATGCTTTTTTTGGATTCAGGGAGTCTCAAAACATATATTTCCAGTGAAATCTCGGTATAGAATTTTTGGGTGGAATACAATACTTCCCCTACTTACTATACGCAGTAGAAAAAGTAAAAATGAGCTTTCGTAGGATAAACTTTCATATGTATTACTAAACTATACAAGGTAGAGAGAATGTTACGTGAATTTAACACGTCAGATTTTTAAGATAGGATAGGATAACAGGACAGAATAGGAGAGTATTATTTCTGTACATGCAAGTATACATGTACAATGCGTGTTTCTCTGACTCAAACTATGAAAATACTCAGCCGATTTAGTCAATATTCAAAAGTATTGTTCTTTTCTGTGAGCAGTGCAACAAAACATCTCAATGAAATTTCAAATTGATCTAATGAAGGTTATTCATACAGATGTTACCCAATTTCACTGCAATGTCGTTAGACATCAATAGGTATGCCTTTAAAAGCCGAAGCAGGATTTTGGATCGGTGGTAACTAGATGATGTTTTTTTTTCAGCCTTAGAGTGGCCAAAGGGGAAGTGGGGCGGATTATATATAAACTTGTTTAAGGCATGTAGCAATGCCATTTTTTGGGCAGGCAGTTCCAGACCGCAATAGCTTTTGCAACTAGGCCTACTTTGGGCATCAATTACGAGGCGCTGCGCATTATTATTTGCAAGCTTGGAAATTTTAAGGACTTCTTCGCGTCCCTGTAGCCTGTCTGCCTACGGCTTCCTTCACCTCATCTCTTCCTTCTTCGGGGGTGGAGGTAGCCGCAATAGATCTGTGCAGGTCGCAGCGCGCGAGGTGTCCCACCTGCTTTGAATCACCTCTATTTCTACCGTTATTGGAATCTAGGATTGGTACGAAAACGTTAATTGTCACAACAACCCTACCAGCACGAATTTGAGCATCTCCTGTTTTTTGGTTCTTTATTTCAAACTCGTTTTTCTTTTTCTCTCCGTTTTGGAATTCTGTTAAGTGGGCCTTTACTGTATTTTCAGATTTTCTAATGTCCTTCTTATTTAACTGAATGATGATACGAGGGCAGTCGCAGAAGTACCCGAGCTGACGAATATATAGCGGTTGTTGTTTCAAACAAATGTTATGGTAGAAAGTACCACCCTTATAAAGCTTAAGTTCGAAGTTTGACAATGGTACGTTGTGTAGTATTTGGCAGCCATTAATAGTGAGCTCTCTCAGCGAATTTGTAAACATGAATAAAACTGGCCATCGTTATGTGATACAATACTTTCATTTGAAAGGTCTTAGTCCAACTAATATTAAAGCTGAGCTAGATTCTACTCTGGGGGAGTCTGCTCCTACGTTTACAACAGTAAAATATTGGGTGGCAGAGTTTAAGCAAGGCCGTACGAGCTACCTAGACGAACAAAGCAGTGGTCGAGCAAATGAGGTGACCACGCCAGAAATTATGAAGAAAATCCAAAAATGGTATTGGATGGCCATCAACTGAAAGTGCGCGAGCTAGCAGACATCGTAGGCATTTCAAAAGGTGCTGTACATTGCATACTAACTTAAAATTTAGACATGAGAAAGCTGATGGGTTCCGCGTTTACTCACAATGGAAAAGAAGCAGCGTCGTGAAGATGTTTCAGTCGAGTTTTAGGCGATGTTTTGCTGCAATAAAGCCGTCGAGGCATACGCATGGAGGAAAAATGGGTCCATCACTTCATATATGAGACGAAGGAACAATCAAAACAGTGGATTGAAAGGGGAAAATTGGCTCCGACGAAGGCGAAGACAGTTCCAGCTGCAGGCAAGGTCAAGGCGTCAGTTTTTTGGGATGCGCGTGGGATAATTTTCATTGATTATCATTAAAAGGAAAAGCAATCAATGGCGAGCATTATGCAAACTTATGGCAGTGTTTCCATGATGAAATCGAGCAAAAACGGCCGCATTTAGTGAAAAAAGCTCTATTTCATCAAGACAATGCACCAGTTCACATATCCATTATCGTCATCGTCAAAATCAATGAGTTAAGCTTCGAATTTCTTCCTCATGCACCCTACTGCTCAGACGTAGCTCGTTCTGATTATTTTGTGTTTCCAAAGTTGAAGAAATGGCTTGGTGGAAAAAGATTTGCCAATAATGAAGAGGTGGAGTTTGCAGTTGATGACTATTTTACAGAACTCGACGGTTCTCACGATAAACAGGGTACAGAAGCTATTGAACATCGCTGGGAAAAGTGTATCCAGCTGAAAGGAGATTATGTAGAGAAATAAAGATATTTTTTCCCAAACTTTTTGTGTTTTCTTTGTTAGGTCGGGTACTTCTGGGACATCCTTCCTCTCAAGGAATAATTTGTTGTTATCGGGACAAATGCTCTTACATTCGGCTTTAGAACTCGGAAGAAATGAAAGGCTATCCTATAGCCGAAACATTCAATGACCCTTGTTTCCAATTCCTTACAGACAATGGGCCTATCTTAGTACACTTACGCTATAGTACACACAGGAAATCACAGGGTACCTTGAAGCATTCTAAATGTACTCCAGCCATATTTTTGATTCCCCAATCTAGAAATTAGCAGCATTTAACACAATTAGACAAAACTTCAAACACTTAAAAACTTAGTATCCGAAAATAGAATATAATGGCTGGCATACAAACTACGTATATAGTATTTTAAAACTTTTACTTGCACTCCTTAAATTCTATAGACTAAACCTTATGGACTAAAGGTGCCATAGGTGCCATAAAAATAATTCGCAACTTGATCAGTCTTTTAAATTCAAAACTGACGGAGAGCTGAGGTCGTTATAACACGAACTCAAGAACAGAAGGTCTACGGCTTAAATCCCGCCAGAACATCCTCTCCGACTGAATTAGCAGTGCCAATGAGTGTTTCAGTAAATGAGATTGGTGAATTTACTACAGTGATGAGTGTAATATTGATGGGAATTGAGCTCCGTAGAGGAAATATTAAGGCAGGATAAACTCCTTTCAGCCACTATTTAATGATAGGTAGATCCCAGCTACCTTGTCATATGCTGGCCAAGTATCTTAATTACAGCGGAATGCTAGGTATGATTGAGAATGCGTTTCTTTCTTCCTATTTTTGGTTTCCCGTCTGCAAAATATATTTCCAGTTCTCCCTCCTTCCTGTTATTCGGTATCTTTCGGTATTCATGCTGATCCCTCGTGCTCAAATTCGCCTGACTTTGTTAACTTGTCTTAGAAACAGGTCAGCCACAGAGGTTATCTATGAATTACTTCCTCCATTTTCCAATGAACTGGGACTTAAAGGTGCGGTGGAGTATGCAATAAAATGTATAATCTGATTCCGATCCAATTGCCTCCACCATTTATCGCTATCAAAACTTCACATGCTTAAGCAAAAAATTCAACTCTTGTCAGATCAAGGTATTATCAACTTCAGACAGTACCAGGGGAGAAAACGATTTTCTTCTGATAGTAGAATACCGGTAGCGTAATAAAACACATTACTATTGAGGTTCTCCGTTACATAACACACTGTATCGGCAGGGTTAAAATGTAGGCCATTTTGCATTTCAATCAAGCTTCTTACTAGGTTTCGCCAGCGGAGGATTATAAGCACTATACTGCATTTGTGTCGCCGTGGAGACTTTCTAAGCTTGTTACATGCGTTCCATTTGGCACTGCTACCGAATCTCAGATTCTCATTCATCTTATTGATACGCTTTTCAGAAATTAAATTAAAATATGTGAATTGCCATTCTTGTGGTTTATTTGGCAGATTTTGAGACCAGGAAACAACATTTACATTTGGGCCGGTTTGATTGCCACGACGTTCAAGTTTCATTTAGACTCTTACCAGCTTTGCTTTTCGGGTCATAACGTCTCTATCTGAGCCACCACCTCCGCGTTAATTGAAATTGCTTGATCGTTTTATGGCATGGTAAACTATATTTGCACGTGTATTATACGTTTTTCACTACTTCCAAACCTGGAATCGCTTATAAATGAAGGGTGAATGGTTTAAATGGAACTATTAATTACAACACTTTGCCGTAATGAATCCACATCTTTTGCCCTCGTGGATGTTAACCGAGCATTTATTTACAACGTCATGTTTTCTCCTTTTCCAGTACATTCCTGAACAGTTTACGTCAGTTGCTGTTGCCTCACAAACTCGGTTCTCGAAACTAGGTACTCTATATATGAGCTCAAGACCTTGGCTCTCTAGTGCGGTGAAGTGAAGTTCCAACTCCACTTCCATAATGCTTGTTTCAGACGTGAATATGGCAATAGGGATTGTCCTGGGTGTTGGCTACCCCGCGCAAGGTCGGCCGCCTTGCCAGATTGGGTTCGCCTTGATGCCATTAGATTTACTTCTCTGCGCATACGAAGCTCCGAGAATCTGGCAGCTTATGCTTTTACAAGGCAAGCTATATTTGTGGGCAACTGAGACATCCTGTCAATAATACTGAATTTAAAATACATTCATATAGCTTTGATATACAAGTATAATGTATTTATCACGTTAGCTTAGTGTTATTTTATATATTCTAAGTGTCATGTTGTAAATAATCTGTTGTAATGAAATTCAAGTGAATGAATGAATTAAATTTTGTAACATTAATAACAAACATAATTAACGCCTAGAACTAGATTTAGAATGTGTCAAAATTGGAAGTAATAACCGTGCAAACGATAATTTTCAATAAGCTATGAATATAACCTCTTACTCGCAAGGATTCTTAAGGGATACTTCTTGCTCTGCAAATCGTAATGTGATCAAATGGCCATTTAGATCAAACCTGGCATTACACACCCGAGTTCTTAGGATATGTCATAACCGGCTTATTTCACCTCTAGTAATTACGTGTCAAAGGTAAGTTGATGTTCAACAGCGCTGTTGTATAATTTATGCCCGCATATAACAATCTACCTCCACGCACATACGCTGTCATGTAGCAGATGTGCAGTACTGCTAGAGATCATAACACCATAACTTTTCACAAACACGAATCCAGTTACAACTTTCTATTATGTTTTATCTTACCTCCAGTAATGCTGGAATTACAGCATTTTACGTCTTCCTGTAAATATGCAAGATAAAATGTCCCTCCCCCAAATGCATATTTAGGAATAAGTTAACGTTAACCAGTCGCTGGGCATTTGCCTTCAACATATGATTTATTAAATTTCAAAGCAACTAAATAGCACATTGAAGTTACCTCAGCAGTGGTTGTCTTCCACAGTTTCAGGATTACTTTCTATGCTCAAAGGCAAAAATTGGAATAGAAGCAAACTTGCAAGTTGCTTGCTTTTAAAGAGCAAACCAGAAGGAATATATACCTATATATAATTCAACATACTTGTTTAATTAACATAGTAAAATTGCTGTGAAACCTGGGGTTTATAGAGCATGTAATATTATGGTTCATCTTCAGTTAAATTGCAGAAGAATGACAATGTACGTTGTTGCAGCGCCTAAAAGAGTACAAAGATAACTGCAGTCCAGAGTGAACGCCTTTCCTGCTGTTATCTTCAACTTTGTGTTCACCAGTTGCTGTGTGAAAGCTTGAAGCTCTTCTGAAGTTGCTCGATCAATAGATCTATTGACCGCTATTCTCTGTATGAGAGATACTGTACTATTAGCTTCATCACAGATCTCCTGGCCGCCCCATGCCAGGACAAAGAACTTCATGAAAAAAATTGCGGAATACAAGAAACAAAGCCCAAGAAAGTGGCTTGGTTCCTCTGCGCAGAGTTCCACCAGTCTAATACAATCAACTGCAGTGTAAAGATATAAAACGAAGAAAATGAAATCTCCTGTTATTTCCAGTAGAATAACCGATCCGAATATAGAATTACTGTGTTTTTCAAATGGGATGATGTTTGTCCTTGAGCGCGGCCAGAGCGGCAACCAATCGGAGTTCCGCTGTGTTGTCATATTGCTTTCGCCGTAAGCTAAGCATGACGCGTGCTAAGCGAATGTGTTTCTAATACATATAATTTGCGCTAAGACAAAAATTCCAATTTTGCAAAAAGTAACCCACTAGAAGGTAGGGAGTAATTTTCGTAACACAACCGTAAAAACCACATATTTTTAGCTCAAATAGTTTTCATAATACAAACAAATAAACATTCCCATATGTTATAATATAACCACGTAAGCACTGTAATGGTCACATTATTTGTATGTATGCATTATTGTATACATTATGTATATATATTTGTAATTATACAGAACTACTGACTTGATGGTGATAAAGAATTATGTTGTAAAACCAAGGCGTTTGTTAAAGCTGAAAGAGAGCAAACAGCCCACCAAGCTCACTTGTGTTACTTGTAGAATCTGCAGAACGTGAGCCGTCACATGTTTATGATTGTGTGTTATTTTTAAATCTGGGTTGGAGTTTATTTACCCTACACAGTTAATATCAGTATTCAGTTGTTGTTCAGAGAGCAAGCAGCAAGAGTAAAATAGTGCAATGGCTTATTGTGGTGAATTTAGTGGCGAGTCAAAGAGGCAGGTATTGCGAAGTCAGGCTCGAAGTATTATATTTAGGGTCTACTCGTTTTTTAAAAAATGTAACAATGAGGAACACAGAAATCAACTTGATTTCAAAAATCCTCAACAGCTTACTGCTAAAGCGTGTTGTGTCGGTAAAGCAAGTGTGTCTCGCATTTGCGGAGAGGCAAGAAAATCTGTTCCCAGTGATACTCCAGTGTTTGTATCGCCCAGAAAGCACATTGGACCTCCGAAGAGGATTACAAATTTAACTGACTTTGACAAGGACGTTGTACGCAGAACTGTTTTCGAGTTTTATGACCAAGGTGAATTCCCAACAATACAGAAAATAACTTGTGCCCTTAGAACTAAAATATCATACACTGGTTCAAATTCATCTACTTATAGAATTTTGAGAGGATTAGGGTTCAGGTACAGAAAGACAAATGATGGGCGACAATTTTTAATGGAGAGGAGTGACATTGTTGCGGCAAGAATAAAATTCTTACGCAAAATGCACGAAATTCGCAATTCTTGCGATACGAGACCTATATTTTACTTAGATGAGACATGGGTAAATAAAAACCACACTCAAAATTCAATCTGGCAAGATTCCTCAAAAAAGGGTGGCCTGAAGGTACCTGTTGGAAAAGGCAGTCGACTTATCATTTGTCATGTAGGGTCCGCTAAGACAGGATTTGTACCTGAAAGCAAATGGATTTTTCTGTCCAAAACCACCTCAGATTATCACGAAGAGATGACAGCTGATACGTTTAAAGAATGGTTTTTGAACAGATTCCTAAATTATTTAGAAGAGGGAAGCATAATTATAATGGATAATGCACCATATCATTCGGTTATTGAAAACAAAGTACCGAATACTGCCAGTAGAAAGAACGAAATTGTTGAATGGTTGCAAAAAAAGGGGGTTGAATTTTCGGCAACAGAAACTAAAAATGAGTTACTGCAACGAGTACTTCCATTTAAAAACCAGGGAAAAGTGTATCAGCTGGATCAACTTGCAATGGAAATGGGACACGAGGTAATCCGCCTCCCCCCTTATCACTGCCAGTATAATCCAATTGAGTTAGTATGGGCTCAAATAAAACGAGGGGTTGCAAACAGAAATAACACTTTTAAACTGACTGACGTTGAACGTCTTATTCACGAAGAAATTGACAAGGTAACTCAACAAGACTGGGAAGCCTGCGTGAGACATGCAGAAAAACTACAAGAAGACGACTTTTGGAAAGAAATAGGCCGTGACGATATTTTGGAACCTATCATCATAAATTTGCAAGACTCAGACGATGAAGACAGTGTCAGTGACGAATTGCCTCTTCACGTAACTGATGACAGTGATACGGATGAGCCACTGGCAGTTCCATTGGATTAAAAGCACAGGTAATTCATATCCTATAATTATATAACACTTAAAAAATACGTACGTAGCATGCGAGTATATTCCCAATTATGAATTTAAACACCAGGAGAATTATAAAAGTTTAGATAATTCAGTTTGGGTTGCTTTACGTCGACCATTCTAGCGACAGGCAGATGTGAGAGTGAGAGGGAAATATGAAAAGAGTGGGGGTAACGAGGTGGCAACGCTGTGCACGCAAATGCATCTTATTCGCTGTAGCTCAGAACTCTTCCCATTTGAAACTAATAGTAGTTAACTCCGCAGTTTCAGTCAATGCATTGTTCAGCTCTCGTAGGTGATGAATTTTTTCAGATATCCTCATTTTTTGAGTATTTCTCGGATATGTAAACTTGATTTGTTTATTATATGCGCATAATTGGTTATTTATCAATTTGAAACGATTCCGCAGAAACATAAGGGCATTGATGAACTGAACATCGGCTACACAGTTGATAAAACGGCTCCAGGTAATTATCAAGATATTTGCAAAATTTTCTAAAACATGTTCAACTATATATGCATTATAAACGGTTGCGAGAATCCAGATAGATATAACGGCAATTATTTCAGAAAGAAGGAAAGGTTGTGTTTTGATATATCTTCGCTGCTTGATCGTCCAAAAGCATTTCATCCACGGCACACATTATACCCAATATGCGGCCTAAGGTTTTACATTTGCTGGTGACAAATGAAAGCATATAGCATAGGGTTGAAGAAGAGGAAATTACAGTATATGATACAACATCACCATTAGTATAATTCCTTTCTAGATGAAACATTAAGTAGCATATGTTACCGCAGAATAAAATCATTGAACAGAGCATCACAGCAATAGACCATGCTGCACTTCGCACTATGATAAAGCATGGTACAGTAACTACTTTATAGGGCGCGAGACCTAGTGCTCTGGATGTTGCGTATAGTGGAGCAATAGAGTTCCAGAAGTTCAGGTTGATCTCTGATTTCTGACAGACGTTGCTCTCACACTGCACATTTCGGGAGTATGGCTCACTGGTTTCAGTATCCATGTTGACTCTGTTGCGCAGATCAGCTCTGGTTGCCAATGTGGTTTATAAGGTCAGCGATCTTCCTGCCTGAATGTCCTTTATTGAACCACAGACTTTAGTTTTGTTCACGCCTTGTGTTTATGTGTGCACTTCTCAGTTGCTATTAGATGTTGCCTTGCCCTAGTAGATGCTATTAACTAAATGGCGCAATTTGCTATGCTTATTGCCTAATTAAATATTTCAGTGTTATCGTAGAAGATAATCTGCCTGTAGTACATAATGTAAATCCATTTAGAATAGCGCTTCCTAATTTTAAGTTACAGTAAAATTTATTACTGGGCTATGCAAATGGTCTCTGCTAATGATCTGTGATAGGCAAAACAAAAAACAATTTATTGTCCGCAACTACTGAGGAATTTGAAACATTAACATTGTTGAAATCGTAGAATTAAAGGACCTATTTGTCTTTGAGTTATTTTTCATATGTCAACTCACTGTTTTCTCCTGAAACTGTTAGAGCGTTTGTGATCCAAGTTTGTGGTTAACTTTTAAACACCATTGGACGTTAAGAAAGATAGATTTTCACATTTGGAAAGAAATTCTGTGGTTTTCGTAAGACGTTTATAAATATTTTACACTTAAGCTAAGAAAATATATAGCACAACAGTAAAATTACTTTTCAGATTACAACATTCAAAATTGAAAAAATTCCACTCTAGCACTGCAAAAAATTAATATTTCCAGATTTTTTCACTGACTTATGGCTTTACTTTGTGAACCAGAATATTTTAGACACTACGATTAGTAGTCACGCAGATCAATATTTGTGGTTAAATTCACAAACCTTTTTGGAAAGATTTATTTTAAAAGTTTATGCAGCGGTGATGTTTATTGTAATTTAAACGTTGTGAGCTTTAACTTGACGTATAAAGGAAGACTCTAGTCGAACTTTCAGTATTACGTTAGTTGTTTTGAAGATTGGAAAGCGTAGATATGTTCACGTTTTGACAAAATAAGTTTGAAAATTAAAATGTTGTTCAGTATGACAAACCACTCAATTGAAAAGGCTATTCTGCTGAAGGTATATTTTATTGAAATTATATAAAAATGATACATTTTAATCACATTAAAATATTAATGCCATCGCTGTCAGAATTAGTGCTGCCAGCCCATTCAATCTTAGAATGAGAGGGACTGGGTTTAACAGTATTCTTGTTCTTGTTCTTCCGTGAAGGAATATTGGTTGTGATATCTATTTTAACTCACAATTACTCACAAAATGCGAACAGCACTGAAATTTGTTTGTATACAAGCGATGCCTTCAAGGTTTGTTATGTGAAAAATAAATCCTATAATACAATTTCCATGACAATTTCTCTTAGTGTCGTCTGTTGAATGAATCAGAAAGTGTTAGCAGAAGCTGTGTAGGAAGGAGATTTGAATGAGAAAACTCAAAGGAACGAAGAGCAAAGTAATTCAAAATAAGCTGCCATTCCTTTCTAAAATCCGGAAGCCCAGAAATTTGTTTTAGTCTACTTAAGAGTCGGAATATTTAAATTAACATTTAATTCATTTTAAACAGGAAGGAATGTACTTTCATAAAATAGGAAAAAACAAAGTTTGAACATTATGAGGAAAAAAAACGGATTTTTAAATATGAGTAGGACATACTTTCATAAATTGCTAAGGTGGTTCACACTTTTTACATATTTTGCTTCTCGCGCATTCCTATTAGCCTTTGTTGATTATTGAATCAGACAAGGAAGTCACTGTGAAAGTTAAATATTTTTAAATTAACTGAGAAGATACACCAAAACAGAACCATCTGAAAGGGACATGTGGATAGAATGAAAGATTACTGCATCCCAAATTTGGCGCTAAATTATGAATCTGTAGGCAAAATAAATTTTTGGCAGATCGAAGAGAATATGGACACAGCAAACATTTAATTCCTGAGACCGGAACAAGCCTTAATATCGAATAGACTTAATACATTTGTTATTGGTTTTAATGTACAATGGTGTGCAAAACCTAAGGACGAAAGTAATATTCGCATGCTGTAACACTGTCAAGTAACATAGCTCGATGAAACTTGAATCATACATAGAGGGAACGGCTGCGGTATGCTACAATAGACAACTAAACAAAATATGCAATGAGACGATCAGAAATCCCACTTTTATTCATAGACCATAAGCTACACTAAAGTCAATACGATATATGATGGCTCTCTAGATTTACAGAAACAGATACATGGTGCTTTAATGGGTGTATGATCACCACGAACAGCAATGCATGCTCTGCATCGTGCTCCCATGCTGGCCACAAGGTTGGTAAGCAGTTCTTGTGGTAGGGTGTTCCATTCCTCCACCAGCGCTGTTGACAACTGTTGAATGGTCGTTGGTGCACGTGGGTGTACTGCAATGCGTCTCCCCAAAGCATCCCGCACGTGTTTGGTGGGATTTAAATCGGGGGAACGGGAAGGCCAGTCCATTCGCCAAATATCCTCTCATTCCGAGAGATCTACCATCTGCACTGTTCGATGCGGTCGCGCATTGTCATCCATAAAAATGAAGTCAGAGCCGACTGCACCCCTGAAAAGACGCACATGGCAAAGGAGTGCAGTATCCCAATAACGTTGACCAGTGAGCGTACCGTGTTCAAAGATTTGGAGGTCGATGCGCCTATGCAACATTATGCCTCCCCAAAACCATAACATCCGGACCACCAAAACGATCATGTTCAAGGATGTTCCTGGGTTCATTACGTGTTCCCACCTCTCGCCAGATGAGTGTACGTCGAGAACTACTACTGAGACTGAATCTGCTCTCATCCGAGAAGAGCACGCGACCCCATTCCCCGTTGATTCAATTTTGATGCTCTTGGGACCATCCCAAACGGTGCCGCCGATGTGCGGATATCAACGGAACACAACGTATCTGCCGTCGGGCAAAGGGGCCACCTCTGCGTAGTCGCCGTGCCACTGTGTATCGTGAGATTGCGTGCCTAGCTGTCCTGTTAAATCTGGTTGTAATTGCACCCGCTGTTTGGCGTGGATCCCTTCTTGTCTGTTGCACAATGTAGCGGTCATCTGTTACTATAGTTGAGCGTGGTCGATCACCACCTCTCCTTGAGACAACGGTGCCTCTGGTTTGGAAGGTTCTCCAGTCATATGTAGCATTGAATGATTAACATAGTTAGATGTCATAAAGAGGTATAATTCATACATTATCTACGAACCTACCAAATTAAGTATCTTAAACTTCATCTTTTACTCTCTAGGGCTGAAATGCCTTGAAAATACTCTATATTCTAAACAAAATACCTAAAGTTTTGCATTACTAATTAGTAATTCTTTGAGAATCAACAGATATCCATAACTGCAAAACGAAACATTTTTCACGTTGATGCATCTTTCAGGATCTTTAGGAACCTATAAAAATATAACTCAGGCGTTTTCCCAGAATATGGGGTAATCATTTTCGAGAATTGTTAGACATTATTTGACGTTTTCCATACCTATACAGAGTAACTAACTTTAAAAAATAAAGCAGAAACAGTTGCAGGTTGCAACATATGCTGTTTAGATTAGGACTTCTCCCGTTAGATAGCAACATCACTTCATAATAAATGGGATGGAAATAAGGTTTAAAATATTAATGCTGCAGATAAATACAAAATCAAAAGTAAACATGGCTTGTGCCCACAAAAGGCCACATTGTATTTATTTACTTTTAACCAAAAACTTTGACGTCTTTGAGGTTGATGTGCATCGCTGTATTTAAGCAGCCACATTCAGATTGATCATATAAATATACATGAAATTAGGATTTGTTACGATAAATGCGGAAATATTTTGATAACCCGTACTCACTTTCATAAATTACACAATTTAAGATATAAATTGCAATAATTAACAACACAAAAATCTCAGGCTTATAAACAGAGCATATCTACACGTCATTAAACGTTAAAAAACGTAATTACATCATGTAATGAGTTAATGACAAAAATTATCTTTTTAAAATATCCATAACATAATATTTTAAAATTTATTGAAATATTTTGTTGCACTGTTCACCTAAGAGAGCAGCCCGTTTTCCGATGTTTGGTCAATAAATTTACAGCAACGGACCGCCAAACCTAAACGGAGCAGACCATTTAATTCTTTTAATTAAAATAGATGAAAATCTTTAAAGGTATTGAGTTTTTTTTATAAAAGCTGATATGCAAAATGATGGCAAATTTAATTAGTCAGGCATCAGATGTAAGACTAGGACATTCATCTTTTTTTAATTGTTTTAGATCATGATAAACAATTTTATAGAGAGACGTCAGTAAACAATACTTAGTTTACCTACAATATTTTTTGTAAGCTATGCTCTTATATTTATTAAAAGCTTTATATATATTTTTAAATTATTTAATTTCTATTAATTTGAATTCTAATATAATTTATGTTATTTCTATTAGGTTTTAGACAGTGTATTTGTGGCAATATATGTTCTTGATTTTGAGGGAATATCGTATGCGCATAGAAGGTTTTGGATGTATAAAAATACACTTTTTAGAAAAATGCAGGTCATCAGGGATTTCACTGCTCACATGTCTCACACATGGCATTTAAAATGGCTGCCAGTGCACATAAGGGTGGGCCGGATAAAGGTAAAGCAGAAAAAAACAATTTTTACACAATTTGTGCAAAGGTTGAAGGAATCTATTTTTGCAAAAACTGAATCTTTTAACGATTTTGGTAGTAGAGGTGGTATTTATTAAGTGATTAATATTACATTAATTGCGTAACACAATCGCGTGGGTCATAAGATCGTACATGCTCTCTAGAAAAATACCATATCTCTTAACTTGATTTGCAGAATCGACCAGAAAACATAAAAATGACATAATCACGCACACAAATGCTCAAGTACCACGTATATTTAAAGAAAATTTACATAAACACCTTATCTCTTAGTATACGTACTTCCATTAAGTATGTGCCCAAGCTTGGTCAGTATTGCTGTTTAGAATCAAGTCCCAGCATGCTGTCCTCCGTCTGTTGGAAACCAAATTTGACGGAGTGTAAGGAGCTTCCTCTACCTCTGTCGCGGGTTGGCCTGGTATTGCAGTGAAGGGGTTTCAGCATTCCAGGAAATTACAGGGGCATCTCGCTGCTCTCTAAATTTGGAAAAATTTACTGTAGAATCTTGTATGAAAGGATTAAGTGTTGGGTTAAGACATACGGTAGGATTTCTAAATTTCAGGCAGGATTTAGGGAACGTTTTTCTACTATTGACAATGTCTTTGTTCTGAAAACAATAATTGATGACAATCGAGAAATAAAGGGGGAAGGTATATACTGTATTTTCAGATTTTAATATCGCATTTGATACTGTGGAACGCAGTGCTCTCTGGGAGAAATTAACACGAAAAGGACTTTCGGTGAAAATGATTAGAACACTCAGGGTAATGTATAAAGAAGTTACAATTGTTATCAAGACCGATCAGCACAATACATCAGAATGTAACATAGCGCAGAGGGGGTTAAACAGGGTTGTTTACTATCTCCGTTACTTTTTAATTTGTTTACTGATGATGTTGTTAGTGTGATGACGAGGAAGACATAGACGCACCGACAGTCGAAGTACCAATTCTTTTGTACGCTGATGACATTGTAATTCTTTCTGAAACGATAAAAGGTTTGCAGGCTGGTTTAAACGGTCTGCGATAATATTGTAGGCAACGGTGCATGGCGGTAAATATTCTTAAAACTAAAACACTTTCTTTTAAAAATGGATATGTGTACGGCCAATTGGACATACGGGGAGGAAGAAATTCAAAATGTTAAACATTTCGATTACATAGGAGTAAGGTTTGATATGGGTAGAAAATGGATCAAGAACTTGAAGTTCATAAAATACAAGAGATTGGACAACTTTCTGAGGTACTAAGGATATTGACCCGCATACCAGATATGCCAGTAAAAATATTACGATTTTAGACGTAATTCAGTCCCAATGTTGCTTAATTTGGGCAAACAACACACGTATATGTGCAAATACAGAACTATATACTCTCTCTCCGTCATTAGTCACGATTACATATTATCTTTAGAAGCATTTCATGATCAGCTTTACCTATTTCAGTGAGGATTGATTATCCGAATACCGATCAACCGAAACATCGATTAATCGAAAGCGTTCCAATTGGCAATTTCATATTTGCGTGCTTACCACGTAGTTCTGTTGGAAGAAAAGTCGATACAGCAACTGTATAAAGAAATTGATTTGAAGGGTGCCTGGGCACATGGCGCCGAAAACTTGAGATACCACCAAGGACACCACACTAGCAAAAGTTTGGAATAAGTTCCTTCCGTCACACGAGTCTGTCACTGGATACAAAGAGCCAGAAAACGGCCAATTTGTATCAGAACCGCCTGGGTTGGTTAAAGAATCTTCAGATTTGAAAAATACGGCCAGGAAAACATTCAAAACTGGCTCGAATATTATGTTAACGACTGACACTTGTGAAGACGAGAAAGAGCCTAACATGCCTAAAAAGTATCATCCCGAGAGAAAGCTTTTCATTGCCCTGAGACGCGTATGTGGTGGTTACAACAACAGGAATGTGATGCTGTCCATTTGCTGTCTTTAAAACGTTGCGTGATTTAGCGGCTCCCCCAAAAAACCTCATCTCTGAAAACAACCAAAAATGAAACAAAGATGTACTCCTCCTCCTTTGCTATGGGCCTATTTTAATTGCCATTTCGAACTTGTCAAACTAGGCCAGTCAGTTCCCTGTGTTATTTTTAAGGCGTGTAATGTAAAATATACATGCACAGATGTGTTTAATTTCAGTGTTTCTTTGTTTCATATTGCTCCTAAGACGCTGGTACAATTTATTTTCATAAATGATCAGTTATCGGAATACCTTCGTCCCTAATTGTTTCGGATAATCCATGCTTTACTATACTGTGGGCTGAAGCCGACCAAATATTTTAATCTCAGTGTAAACACAGAAAGGTGTTAGCGCGTTTTTGTGCGATTATTTGAAACGATATAGAAGATCGGTCGAAATAAAAATACATTTAAGAGTTCTGTTATGTTTTAAAATGTATAATTATTCCTTGATCCATTAACTGTAGTCATTATCGTAAGTAAACATTTTATATTAGAAACACTGAAATTGCAAATCGATCCTTTAGTAGGTATGTGTGATAGTATGGACAACAAGTTATAAAATATTCAGCGTTTAATTTAAGTAATTGCAGCAAAGTTAATCGATTTTGTGTCACGCATTATAAGGTATTCCCAAATTCATTACGCAAGAACTGGAGTACAGTTTCTCGTTCCCAAATTCAACACTGTGGTCTGTTGTATCAGGTGCTCATTTATAGATTGTGATGTTATGTTTAGTTCGCTCCAAGCAATAGCGTGACTAGGTCAAACGAGTGAATTTATCTGTGGGTATCTTCACGTCTGAGTACAGAGTGTAATGGTTTTGATGAGACTGAGATTCAGCAGTACATTTTATTATTTAAATAAATTGTACATCTTGATCCACATCCTCCTCAAGCTGTGTGGGGTTCATCTATTACTGTAAAGAGAGATGAACGTCAATTTCTGGAACTCGATTAGTCCACTGTATACAGTGACCAGAGCATTTGGACTAGCTCCTTATAAACTGATTACCTCGCCAGACATTACGATAGTCCAGAGTGCAACTTGGGCAGTTTTTGCTGCTGTTTGTTTGCTTATTTTGGGGATTATAAACAATACAATTTTTCTATATAAACTATGGTGACAATTTATTATATAGTACCCACTTGCCATACCTTGCAGCTAATATATTCTCCCAATTAACGATTATAGGTTACATTCTCTCCTTTGTGACAACCAAATGGCAAAGCATTCGTCAAGGGCTTCAAATAATGAGCACCGTTGATGAAGTTCTCTTGAAGGCGCAAGCGCAGGAGGTGTACCGAAATACAAGACAATTTTTGATTTGGGAATTGTGCTCCAGTGTTATGGTCTGGGTGGTTATATGTGCGTATCACATGAGTGTATGGGTAAACAATTACAAAGACGTTATTATTATATTTATTTCACAAAGTACTCGTTGTATAAATTATATAGCAGATATCCAATTTGTTGATGCACTCATATTCTTAAAACATCGCTTAAAGTGCATGAATAACCAACTTGAAGTATTAAAGAATTTTAAAATAAGATCCTATAGACATACTTCCAGAGTTAGGATATCAGAAACTATTCACCTATTTCGAGAGGTATATGCTATGTTAACTGATATTGCTGACTTAAGCAATTCCGTATATGGCTCAATTCTCCCACTCGAATTGACAGGAGATTTTATTCTCTTCGTTTCTCAAATTTACTACACAGTAGAATACATTCGAATGCTTGGAGATTCCACTTCCTCGAACGACCAGATGGACAAAATGATGTTCTCCTTTCTGTTCTCGATTATTCCGTTCGTAAAGTTTCTTATCTTAGCATGGAGTGGACAAGAAGTGTATGATGAAGCAAATCGAACATTATCCATTGCCCATCGACTGATGCTCGATAGATCTCTTGATCGAGATACTTCAGAAGAACTTCAAGCATTTTCACGGCAAATAGTTGATACAAATCTGACGGTAAGTGCAGGAAAGGCGCTGCACCTTGATGCTAAAATGATTTCCACCCTCCTGGTGACATCTACGACTTATGTCGTCATCTTATTGCAGTTCAACTGAATCAGTGTTTATTGTTACAGAGATCATACTGGAATATTTTAACTCATCTTACCAAATACATTAATCCTCAGTCAAATGAACCCATGAAGCAAAACTTTTAACATTCTTGACTCGCCAAAGAAGTCCACAAACTCCATTTCTAATGAGAAGTATCTGAATTACCTGGAGAGGGAAGGAGTGAATGTCACTCTTAACTGTCAAACGTTCGAAGCAGAGAAGATGGCTTCAGTGGAAATCCAAGTTCAAGAATAATGCGAGAATGAATGCATCACATTACTTCTTTAGGTATAGTGAACTATAGACTTGCATTCTCTGAAAATTATTGTATTATTAGCAGCGACGTAGACTGTAGAGATCATTAAATGCATTTTTCAATAAATACCATACACTACTTAAAGCGGCATTAGCCAATTCATCCCTCAAGTCTCCATGGATGATATTTTATCGATTGATGATTGTAGTAACTTTGGTGTGAAGGTATCTGCTCTTGAATTTACTGGTGTAACTGAGCCACGGTTTCCAAATATACGAAAGTAAAATTTCAGAGGTTCTTTCGTCACTGTGGATAAGAAAATAAAAGCTATAATTCAAGACTTCCTTGACATTGTTTATTTAGTGTTATTTGCACATAAGCTTGCACACATATCGCCATCTGTTGACCGCTTTATATAACACATAGCGAGTAGGTAGAGATAGTATTGCATTCCACTCAAAATGTGGATATCCAGATATGTGTTCAAAAACGAAATGTCAGATAAATAAGAAATTTAGTACTGAGATTCAGTACCTTACAAAGATCCGACGCGAATACTTTAAGAACTGGTTTTAAACATTCTCTCGGGTTATTATTTGTTAATTTACTGGCAAGTAATAACTAAAAGCACATTAAGGTACATGAGGAGCCAAGAATCCCGTTACCCATATGTAGTTTGTACATATGGATATGTAGTACTCCTGAACACTTAGAGCTGTCTAAAAGAGAACATATTTGGGTTATCACATGAAGATACAGACAGCAACCTATACCGGAATACCCGTGTGTACGCCATCATTTCCATGGCAGAAGATCATTAATCTCCAAGTACGATGTGAATTTCTCCTCAACGAGCAAATGCATTCTGGATGGCTTTTTTCAGTTCATAAGAGCATCTGTAAAGAAAATAGACAATAATTAATAGTTCTTCCACATATGGCGTTTGTAGGCTAAAGTTGGAAAGATACAATATACATCAGTTAACATTAACTACAAGTCCATATCCATAAGATATTTTGCTCACAACTTACTGATAGAAAATAACAGCAACATTGCGGTCTTTAATCTCCATATAAGATTCTTTTAATGGCAGCTACACATACACAATGCGATCAAAAGCATCCGGACATCCCACAAACATACTTTTTTCATATTGGGTACATTGTGCTGCTACCTACTGCCTGGTACTCATTATCCGTGACCTCAGTAGTCATTAGACATTGTGAAACAGCAGAATGGGACGCTCCGTGGAACTCACGGACTTCAAACGTGGTCAGATGATTGGGTGTCACTTGTGTCAGAAGTCTGTACGCGAGATTTCCACACTTCTAAGCATCCCTAGGTCCATGTTTCTGATGTGATAGTGAAGTGGAAACGTGAAGGGACATCTACAGCACAAAAGCGTACAGGCCGACCTCGTCTGTTGACTGACAGAGACCGCCCACATTTGAAGAGGGTCGTAAAGAGTAATAGGCAGACATCTATCCAGACCATCACACAGGAATTCCAAACTGCATCAGGATCCACTCCAAGTATTATGACAGTTAGGCGTGAGGTGAGAAACCTTGGATTCCATGGTCGAGCGGCTGCTCATAAGCCACACATCACGCAGGAAAACGCCAAATGACGCCTCGCTTGGTGTAAAGAGCGTCAACATTACACGATTGAACAGTGGCAAAACCTTGTGTGGAGTGACAAATCACGGTACACAATTTGGCGATCCGATGGCAGGGTGTAGGTATGGCGAATGCCCGGTGAACGTCATCTGCCAGCGTGTGTAATGCCAACATGAAACTCGGAGGTGGTGGTGTATGGTGGCCGTGTTTTTCCTGGAGGGGGCTTGTAACCCTTGTTGTTTTGCGTGGCACGATTACAGCGCAGACATACATTGATATTTTAAGCACCTTCTTGCTTAACAATTGTTGAAGAGCAATTCGGGGATGGCAATTGCCTCGTTCAACGCAGTCGAGCACCTGTTCATACTGCACGGGCTGTGGCGGAGTGGTTACACAACAATAACATTCCTGTAATGGACTGGCCTGCACAGAGTTCTGACTTGGAACGCCGACTTCGTGCCAGGCCTCACCGACCTACATGGATACCTCTCCTCAGTTCCGCACTCCGTGAAGAATGGGCTGCCATTGCCCAAGAAACCTTCCAGCACCTGATTGAAAGTATGCCTGCGAGAGTGGGACGCTGTCATCAAGGCGAAGGGTGGACCAACACCATATTGACTTCCAGCATTACCGATGGAGGATGCCACGAACTTGTACATCATTTTCAGCCAGGTGTCCGGATACTTTTGATCGCGTAGTGCAGGTGAAAACTGAATGAAATCCTTAAAAAAAATCTTCTTTTTATAGGTCTATAATTTAGAATGAATCAGTGAGTTTCATAATCTGTATTTGGTGTCTACTGCTGAGGATTACAAATAATTTTACATGCGCTTTTAAATGTGCCTGCGCACAAGACCAAATAGCCGTCAGAATTTCAAAGTATTTTCCTGCTTTTTTTTCTAACTTTTTACGCTTTCAAAATGTACCACACCATGCAAATTTTCAATTTGATTGAAATTTGGTTGAGAAACTTCCAAAACTATAAGAAACAAATTTGGGAGTGATTTTTTCCTTATCGGTTATAATTGGAGGAAATATTAATTCGAATTAAAATTAGTAAAAGATATTGTGTCTTATAGATTTATAATTTTTCTGGGAAATTAAAGTATTAATAAAAATATATTTACAAAATTTATTCTTAAATATTCGTCATAGTCAAAATATATGTCTACATTACTAAAATGTTGGGTTTTTCATCCTATAGGCCATTTTTGTTTACCATTAATATAATATCATTAATTTAATGATCAATAATTTGAAAACTACTGCAGATATTGGAATTAAAATGTATACATATTATTAATTTGCTGTGTTACATGTGATGTAAATTTTAAAGACATGTGTGAATAAATATAGAATTTATAGATACTATTAATTATTTATTCCTGTGAACTCTTATTAAGACCTGTATTTTGTAAATAGCAATGCTACTCCAAGAGCAAAGAATTTTATGTTAAGGGCAATGAAAAATACAAAACTTTTTACCTTCTTTACTACTTACATATACGAGCCGTAAGCATAAGAAATATTTCATTCCACTCAAAAGTTTGATATCGACATCTCACCTGAAATAAACCTTTTGAGGCTCCCCGTATCCAAAGAAATGTGTTGTCATTAAGACTTCTATGTGTGCTTTTGTGTGTTTGTGTGTGTCTGTCTGTGAACAATTTAAACGAAAATTCGGTTAAATACCAAACTTGGTCCAAACTTGGTATTTAAGTTCAGCGGCTTCCAAGGGTGTGACACGAAGGTTTACAAGAAAACCTCCCCACTACAAAACCAACCTTTATATGGAAAAGGTTTGGTTATTTTTTATTTTATTAAAAAATACTCTAACTAATCTGATTAATGTGCCATATACTTAAGATATTTTTATGACAGCATGGAAATCTTGAATTTTCTGGGAATAGCCCGTAAATTCTTCTTCATTCTCTGATGTCCTGACGGTAGCTAATCTGTACGCAGAGGGCTCTAAAATGGACAATGGATTTGGAGATGGAATACAAGGGGGAAGCACCAAAGTGTGATATTTATGTTGCTCTTGATCGCAATACTGTATTTCAAGCTGAGGTTTGTGTAATTGAAACCTATGCCAGGGAGAAACTAAAAAGGGGGCTACAAAGGAAACAACATTTGGATTTTCTCTGACAGGCTGCACTAAAGAAATTTGAAGTTGTCAGATAACATCTAAGTTAGTCTCGAAATGCCTAATAAACCTTATGCAGTTGGCAAAACACAAGATTGTTCCGTGTCTGGATATAAGGGAATTTTAGGCAATGAAAAATCAGATATCCTGGCAAGGAAAGGATCTGCTCAAGCATTTACTTGTCCTGAGACAACTTTTGGTATACCCTTTAACTCTGTTCGAGAAACCATTGCTGAGTGGATTAATCATAACCATCAGTTGCGATGTGTTCAAAAAGAGGGATGCAAGCACAGAAAAGCATTGAGGAGCTCCTCACGCACTGAAGATGTCCTTAATCTCAGTAGATCTGAAATAATAACTGGGCTCTTGACAGGACATTCTAGATTACGAAACACCAACATACAGTGAGAATCTTTAGAGAGGAACCAGCATACAGCTATGTAACAAAGAGGGTGAAACTGCCTCTCATATGGTCTTCAAATGTGAAGCACTGGAAAATGGGTCTGATAAAACTAAATTATGATTTTCCTACAGACAACTTAGTTAATTAACTCTTGTCCCTAATTAAAAGGATAGGACTATTTAACTACAAGAACAGTGCTAGAAGGTAATACAACAAAACCTTAGGTTTCAGTGTTAAGGACAATTATAACCTGAATCCATCACTACTATAATCAAGACAAGTCCTCTTCATTCTGAATGAATTTTGTATAATTGGTAAGCCCAAGAGATAGACAAAATCTTACTGCACAAAAGAGTAGACCTGGTTTAAGCACAGGATTTATGTAAAATATTTCCGATATATTCCTTGTTAATGTTTTGAATTTCAAAATACTTGCATTTTTCTCAAATGGAATGTCGAAGCGCTTCTTTTTATTTTCTCTACTACGTATAGTAAGTAGGGGAAGTATTGTATTTTACCCAATAATTCCATACCGAGATTTCACCGGAAATACATGTTTTGAGACCCCCTGAATCCAAAAAAAAGCATTTTTGGAAACACGTCCGTGTGTATGTGTCTTTGTGTTTGAACAGCACAATTCAGAAACGAACAGTCGGTTAAACACCAAACTTGGTATTTAGGTTCAGTATCTTCCAGAGATGTGACACGAAGGTTTTCAAGAAAATCCCTTCATCCCAGATTACCCTTTACATGGAACATTTTTCGAAAATTTTAATTTTCTCAAAAATGGCTCTAACGATTTTGATTAAAATATCATATATTTAAGATATTTTTATGACAAATGAAATGTATTATCGCGAAATTTCTGGGAATGTCTCCAAAATTATTCTTCATTGTGAACGACTTTTGCATAACTAGTAAACCATAAGAGATGCACAAAAAATGTAGATCGCGTTAAAATATACAATTTATGCCATATACATTTTTTTGTTGAGTGAACCATTTTCGAGATATTGCTTGTTATTCCCTTGAAGTTTCCAATACTTTTTCTCAAATGGGAATTCGTCATTCATTTTTACTTTTTCTACTACGTATAGTAAGTAGGGGAAGTATTGTATTCCACCCAAAAACTCGATACGGAGATTTCACCGGAAATACATGTTTTGAGACCCCCTGAATCCATAAAAAGCATTTTTAGAAACATGTCCGTGTGTGTCTGTGTGCCTGCTTGTCTGTGTGTGTGTCTGTGTGGCTGTGAACAGCATAACTCAGAAACGAACAGTCGGATAAACACCAAACTTTGTATTTAGGTTCAGTATCTTCCAGTTATGTGACACGAAGGTTTTCAAGAAAATCCCCCACCCCAGATTACCCATTACATGGAACATTTTTCGAAAATTTTAATTTTCTCAAAAATGGCTATAACGACTTTGATTAAAATATCATATGATTAAGGTATTTTCATGACAAATGAAATGTATATTTTGAATTTTCTGGGAATTTCTCCAAAAGTATTCTTCATTGTGAACGACTTTTGGTAAACTGGTAAACCATAAGAGATAGACAAAATTTTACTACACAAAAACTATAGATCACGTTTAAATACACAATTTATGTCATATACATTTTTGTTGTTGAGTGAACCATTTTTGAGATATTGCTTGTTATTCCCTTAAACTTTCCAATATTTATACTTTTTCTCCAATTATTTATTCATTTTTTTATGTCCTGGAGAGAGAATAGAATGCTCCACATAGCAACCAGCGCTTAAAATATTTGACTATCACTTAAAATCTAATATATTCCCCTTGCATCTACAAGAAAACTAGCAATAAGATTAAAATCTCGATTAACATGAAGCGTATGGAGAATAAGCGTTTGTAAAAATAGTTTGTGCAAGAGTAGAGAAAGTCATGTGAGTGTAACACATCAGATTTTTTCGTATCATGCGACACGCTCTTTAAAAATCTGAATATCGGTTTACCTACTGTATAGCACAACGAAATATGTAAATGTAACTTGAAGGTTTATCTAGATTAACAAAGAATAGCTAGAATGACATGGATTTGTAAGAATAATTACTCAAAGAAGAGTGAGTGGTGAAACTCTTGTGAATTAAACACCAAATACTATTTTTCTATCTGCTTCACGTTAATCGAGATAAACATGCTGAAATAGTTTCATGACATATTCCATTGTAGGAGGATACACGAAACTGAATCAATATTAAGATTTAAAAACCGAGTCGATATACGCTAATCCACAAATTCCACACCCTTTTCATGATATCTCGGAAAACAACTGAATAGCGACAACGTTTTAAAACATTATCACGTATTTAAACTCCAAACCGATAACCATGCTCATCTTGAAGATGTCGGATGGCATAAAAGAAACCATCTGAAATATATTGTGTGTTTTAAAGAGAATTTTTGTGTAGTAAGATTTTAGTACTCCCCACTCCCGCCGGCCCACACAGAACCGGGTTCACAGATTAAGCCTTCAAGCGAAGCTTTAGTAAGCTGTGGACACCGTTTAAGCTAGTCGAGTTTCATAGTGGGGCAGGCAGGTTCTTCTTTATTGAGCTGAACAATTCCAAGGAACAGTAAAGTTGGTAAGGCTGAATTCCCATAGTTTGTAGCTTACCCTGCAACATAAAGTTAAAATGATCGAGAAATCAGAGTCAAAACACACAACTTTACATCTCAAGAAGTTAGCAATTTTCTAACATTTATAACACTTAAAAAGCTAGATTAATCATATTCTTGTAAAATGAAACTATAACCGACACAATATTAGAGCTTAATAGTGGAACTTAATATTTCTCCGGATAGCAAGTATACTCATACTCCAATTTATCAAAGATTAATTTATTTTTAACACACACTTATTACTTTCTCTACTACATATAGTAAGTAGGGGAAGTATTGTATTCCACCCAAAAATTCCATACCGAGATTTCACCGGTAATATATGTTTTGAGACCCCCTGAATAAAAAAAAAACATTTTTGGAAACATGTCCGTGTGTGTGTGTGTGTTTGTGTGTGTGTCCATAACTCAGAAACGAACAGTCGGATAAACACCAAACTTGGTATTTAGGTTCAGTATCTTCCAGAGATGCGACACAAGGTTTTCAAGAAAATCCCCCCTCCCCAGATTACCCTTTACATGGAACATTTTTCCAAAATTTTAATTTTCTCAGAAATGGCTCTAACGATTTTGAATTAAAATATCATATATTTAAGATATTTTCATGATAAATAAAACGCATATCCTGATTTTTTTGGGAATGTCTCCAAAATTATTCTATATTGTGAACGACTTTTGCATAACTGGTAAACCATAAGAGATAGACGAAATTTTACTGCACACAAAATGTAGATCGCGTTAAAATACACAATTTATGTCATATGCATTTTTTTTATTGAATGAACCATTTTCGAGATATTGCTTGTATTCCCTTAAATTTTCCAATACTTATACTTTTTCTCAAATGGGAATTCGTTATTCAATTTTTACTTTCTCTACTACGTATAGTAAGTAGGGGAAGTATTGTATTCCACCCAAAAATTCGATACCAAGTTTTCACCGGAAATACATGTTTTGAGACCCCCTGAATCCAAAAAAAACATTTTTAGAAACATGTCCGTGTGTGTCTGTGTGTCTATGAACAGCATAACTCAGAAACGAACAGTCGGATAAACGCCAAACTTGGTATTTAGGTTCAATATCTTCCAGAGATGCGATACGAAGGTTGTCAAGAAAATCTCCCCACCCCAGATTACCCTTTACATGGAATATTTTTCGAAAATTTTAATTTTCTCCAAAATGGCTCTAACGATTTTGATTAAAATATCGTCTGTTTAAGATATTTTCATTACAAATAAAATGTATATCTCGAATTTTCTGGGAATGTCTCCAAAAGTATTCTTCATTGTGAACGACTTTTGCATAACTGGTAAACCGTAAGAGATAGACAAAATTTTACTACACAAAAAATGTAGATCGCGTTAAAATACACAATTTATTTCATATTTTTTATTGAGTGACCCATTTTCGAGATATTGCTTGTTATTCCCTTAGATTCTCCAATACTTTTTCTGAAATGGGAATTCGTCATTCATTTTTTCTATGTCCTGGACATGCAAAGAGAATGGAATGCGCCACATAGCAACCAGCTGTTAAAATATTTGACTATCGCTTAAAGCCTACCAATTCCCCTTGTATCTACAAGAAAATTAGCAATAAGAATAACATCTCGATTAATATGAAGCATATGGAGAATAAGCGTTTTGGAAAAATATAGCCCGACTATGTGGGTGTAACACATCAGATTTTTTTTCATACATGTATCTTAAGTGGCTAATCTACATAAATGTAATTCAAGATAAGGTAATCTGCAGTTACAGCTTAAAATTGTTGACAGAGTATTTAATGGCAGCATTGGGGCAAGGAAGTATGTTCAAATTCCTGTTAGTTCTGTTCTTTTCTGACAAGCAATATTGTAATCCTGAACAGTTGTATCAGCAATGATCATTTCACTGATTGAGTCATTGCTCCCCATATTCCTTAGTCTGGAATCCTTTTATTTCATATACGTTTTCCATTTATAGGAACTTCATAAACATACACAAAGCACTGTTTGGGAAAAGAGTTGTATGAATCTGTGCCATGTGCAGGCAATGTTTTTGGCTTAGAGTTCAAAGATGTTGCATTCGTATTTAGTGTTATTCAAAATGTGGGCTTCTGCGTAAATACCGCACAGAAATGAAGGGAACATCTTACAGTAATATTCTGTATTTACTTGGATACAGCAGGAATGATGACCGCATGAGGAGTTACAATTCATTCTCACCTTTTTGGTTGACTATCCGCTGCCAAACTTTGCGCTCTTGAGGGTGCTTTGTGTTTTTCTTGTCAGTGTTTTGGGTCCATTTTCTTGAATTCATGGTTATTGAACTAGGAGAGCCAGTCTGTGGAATCCATTTACTGTCCGATTAGTTTCCTTTGGTTACACAAAGTTACACAAGAACCAGATTCTGAATGCAGGGAACTATAATAATCTTTCTGGTACAGTCTGGCAGTATGGAGTGCCGAGTGATATATTACAGGGTTTCTTTCCACTCTAGAACATATAAAAGGTCTTTAAACAAGGGTGTCCTAATTTAACCTGTGATACCTTCCGTTGTTATTGAGTTACAGCAGTCATTTGTTTCATGTGCTTACAGTTGTTATTGACAAATAGCCATGGAGCATTACAGCATTGAGCAACGCGTATAAATTTTGAAAATTTATTATCAAAATGGATCATCTGTTCGCCAAACCTTCCGTGTATTGCGTGAGGTTTACGGTGTGCATATTCGTCCCTGCTAGAGAACGATTCGGCATTTGATCGATAAATTTTAAGGAAGTGGTTCTGTTAGCGATCAAAGAACGCCTCTACGTAATCGACGTAAGCACTCCAACGAAACCATAGGCGCCGTTCGTGAGAATGTACGCGAGAACGGAAACAAATCAATTGCTCTTCGAGCGCAAGAATTGGGGCTTTCGCCGACCACAACTTGGCGAATTCTGCATCTGGACTTGATGTTTCGCGCTTAAAAATGGTGTTAACTCAAGACCTATAGCCCAACGACCATATGTTGTGACGTGTATTCGTTGACTGGGCTATGGAGCAATTGGAAGCTGACCCGGATTTTTGTCGAAAAATCATCTTCAGCGACGAAGTCCACTTTTGGATGGATGGTTGTGTTAACAAACAAAATTGCCGCTATTGGAGCAATCAAAATCCAATGCAGATTCAATAACGACCACTTTATCCCCAAAAGCTCACTTTGTGGTGTGGATTTTGGTATGGTGGAATCATTGATCCATATTTTTTCCAAGATGAAGATGAAGAAATTCTAACTGTCAATGGAGAAAGATACCGGGCTCTTATAAGGGACTATGTTTTGCCTGAATTGGATGGTATGGATTTCAGAAACATATGGTTCCAGCAAGATGGTGTCACATGTCATACTGCTCTCGAAACAATCGATCTTTTGAAGGAGAAGTTCAGAGGTTTCATCATTTCCCGTGGTGGTGATGTTAACTGGCCCCCGAGGTCATGTGATTTAACCCGGTTGGATTACTTCTTGTGGGGTTACGTTAAATCTCGAGTTTATGTCAACAAGCCAGAAACATTAAATGATTTTATGAATAACATCACGCGTGTTATTCGTGAAGTTGGACCTAATTTACGTTCTTCTGTCATTGAAAATTGGGTCAACCATATACGCGCAACCCAACGAAGTCGCGGCAGTCACTTAACTGATGTTCTCTTCCACCCGTAATGACATTAATTATGTTCCAAAATAAAAAAAGAAATAAACCTCTATCATTTATAGAACGGTTTTATTTAAGTTCAAAGATAGGACATTCTTGCTGAAAAATGCTACATGAGGTTTTAGAGTGCACAGAAATTTAACTAATGCCACTTAATAATTACAGTAGTGAGGTAACAGTCTATGAAAACACATATTCCATTAACGAAACTGTAAGTTTTCCTACCCCAATTGAAAATATTTCAAGGTATTATTCGCGCATCTTTAGTTGGTGAGTGACGTTTCAACCAGCGGAGACAATAGTGTTGCCACTTTTAGTGCCGCAGGACTTACCAGGAACACCGAACATCATATTTTATCCAAAACTTACGCTAGAGTTTATTATAAAATAAGCAATAATCCTATATAATAATGCAATATTATAAGGAAGTCGTTAAGTAAACCTTTGAGTTCTTGTTCGCTTGACAGTAACAAAATACAGGACCTAGACCTAAAGTTATTTTAATTACAGACAAAGCCGTTTTATTGTTGTTATTATTATTATTATTATTATTATTATTATTAGTATTAGTATTTTTAACACTTAAATGATATCAGTCTAATTATATAATATGGAATTAAATAACAGCCCGCCTTAAAGCAATATGTATATAATATAATATATAAAGTGTATGTTACAGTAAGTGTATTATGTTTATATTATTATGTACATGTATAATAACGTTATATGAGTGTATTACGTAATTTAAAAATGTAGGAGCTGTGAGAATAGAAGCCGAAAGTTGCTAACAATGAGGTAACTTTGAGATAACAATAAATTAGAAAGTTTAATAATGCTACTAATAATTCCTGGAACAATAATGTAATATTTACAGTTTATAAATAGCCAATCAACAACTAGAAAAAGTTTAAGTTAAATAAATTATTCTATTGGAGTAGGCTTAGCCAATCAGAGACTTGAAATAGAGTAAATGTACAAATTTAGGGGGTGGACGCTATAAGGTAGCGTTCCCGAGCAGTTCGATTTTATACGTATTCTGTGTGATACATAAAATTCATTATGGTGTAAATAATATAAAGTTTACGTGTTAAAAAGTACAAGTAACAATAATCTCACAGCTCTACAGTAGGATACATCAGTGAAGTGTTATTTAATCGTGTGAAGGACTAATAAAAGGGGTGAAGTAAAACATAATTTGTGTAAGCCTTCATTCTTTAGCCGTACTACCCCTGCCAAGAGATACATGTTTCAGCAAATTACTATTGACGCAGCTGAGGCATGCATATACAATATTTAAATAAAGCTTAAAATTACAAAGTTGATTTTTTTAAACGTGGGGCCGAAGGCCACCGGAAAGTGCACGTGTAATAAACAACTTCAAGTTTGGCTCCAACAGTGGGTCAACAACCATTCCTAAAGTTTTATTATTATTATTTTTATTATTATTTTTAGTAGTAGTAGTAGTAGTTGTAGAAGTAGTAATAGTAGTAGTATTGTTATTAACAATAAACGTGAAAAATGCTTTGCATCTTCGACTAGAGGTACAATAAACTAAACATTTTCACCTGCATTTTTTCGCGAATTTTCAGAAATTTCTCGTTTTCTTGCTAAAGTCCTTATTTTCGCAATAATCCAAAAATTGGCATATTTTAAAAACAAATTACAAAACCTACATGTTGATGATATGTAGGTAATCAAACTAGTCGATTTCCTTTTGGAGGCATCAAAATTAACTGCAACATCTGATATCAATCTCGATTTGGTAAAGATTATGTTTAAGCAACTACTTGAATTTCAGACTGAAAATTATATGTGCTTTTATGTTGTATCGAATTCTGAAACTATGTCTAAGATTTGTATCAGATTAGTAATAAAACTAATGTAGTGCCTATATTGTTAAAATTTAGAAGTAACTAGTTTCATAGATTTTGTGAGATATCTTGCATCTATGTTAAACCTTATATTAACTACTGATTGTATTAATAATTCAATTTGAATGTTAATACACTTATGTTCTGTTTTTACGATAAATTATTTTTTTTCAAATGAATATTAAACTTGGTTATTATACGAATCAGGCACATATTTTATTTTTTATTTTCGTCGCGAAGTTATCGCGAAATGTGGTTATATTATTAACACGAAAATCGAAAATTTAAAGATTGAATGCGCATTCTTTAAAAAGTTATCACCATTAAAGGCGTTCCTGAATACAGCATATCAAATAAAAGAGCCATACCTGCTTTCGATCCTTTATTGCAATGGTAAAATGCCTCTCGTCTGGGAATTGCTATCGTCAGCACCGTCGTTACTGCTACTATTGTCGCTATCTATTACGGTTAAATATATACCTTAACCCTGATATATACACGCACCTAACGTAATAATAATCAATGAATTTTGTGTTCGTAAATACCACCACAATGCAAAACCTACACGAACTAAACAGTGCATGCGAAGCAAGTAAACTGGTGCACCAGGTACTAGTCGGCCACGATATGAGTGCGCTTGTAGGTGGGCGCCACTGTTTTTGTTGACATGCCTGTCATCAAGATATAAGGATTAGAGGGAAGTGAAATGAAAACAGCACTAACTTTGCTGGCCTCAGCCTCGCTAGTGAATGCAACTCGGAATTGCGGATATTTTATTTACTTGACTGTCCTTCCGATTTCCGACTATTTGATTCACAACTCTTTACTTCCTCTTGTACAGAAGACACTAGTATTGCGGCCGACTAGTACGTAATGTCAACGACTTATCGATTTAAAGTGGAATACAATGACGACTTTCTTTGAAGTTGCATGTTGAGTCAGCATCAGATAGAAATGTTCCTGTAAATGAATTAAATCACCGCGCTAATCGGGAAAACACATGGTATTCAATATTACTGTTGGCAACGCTGAGTATGCGCCCGTCTTTGCCAAGTAAACGATTTAGCTCTAATTGCTGCCTCTATTGGTTACTATGAGACCAGAATGACGTATTAATTCCCTCCTTGAGTTGCCACAGCAAAACAGCGCATGGCCAGCAGTAGTAGGGAATTGAGAGTTATATGCATGGAATGTCAATTAATATGCTAATTAGCCCATCCCCCTCCCCCACCCCCGCTGTGCCTTGGTAGTTTTACTTGCACCTGAGGGTCATAAATCTTGTTGAGTACAATGGAAGCTTGACAGTTAAGCAATTAAGGCTGTCAATCAACTGTCAAAACGAACAAAGAGGTCATAAATTTAAGGTTCTGTAACAAAGGCGAGATGTTTTTCCTACAAATTCCACATCCGACCACTTCTGCACCTGCTGCAGTTACCCACTCCACTCCTATTGTTTGTCGAACACGTGGCATACTCATTCCACTAGCTTTTAACAAAATAACAATGCTTACCCTTCAGCTGTCAAAATGAACAAAGCCCATGATGAATTAGGGTTGTGACAAAGAGAACCTAAGACAGTTAACAGAGAAACAAGTTCTATTGTCCGGTGCAAGCATTTATTTCTCATTCCACTACCTCCATAACAAAGCCGGTCCCTTTCCATTGTGTAAGAGATTCTATCGTGTGTGCCTTTCTATTGTCCCGGCAAGCCTTCTTTAGAAAGACCATCTGGCATACTCATTCCACAACCCTATAACAAAGCCTGACCCTTTCCATTGTGTAAGAGATTCAATTGTGTGTGCCTTTCTATTGTTCTGGGAAAGACTAGTTTAGAAAGACACCTGCGGCGTTTCCCATTCCACTGCTCCATAACAAAGCCTGACCCTTTCCATTGTTCGAGCTTAACAAAAGAATCTGAAGGTTGAGTTATGCTCGTCCTGTCCTTGTTTGCGGGAAAGAGAGAGAGATCTGTTTACCAACTCTGCGTAACAACGTCAGAGTCGGCCATCATGAGTTTGCCTGAGGGACTGTTCTCTCCGATGTTTTACGAGGTCCTACGAATATGTCCGAGCATAGTTAACAAGCATTTTGCTTGGTCCATTTCAGGCAGGGACTCTGAAAAAGCGCCTAATATACATTTCATTACATGCATTAAACCTCTGCGTGGATATCCATAGATCGGTGCTCGATTCTTGCCGTAATCAACAGTTTATTGCTAATGAGAAATTGATGATTGATATTATTATATCATTACCCTAATTAATAAAAGGGCGTTCAGAGGATTGTAGCTCGAATCTTACCAAGTGAAACTCTAACGCGTAATAACTATTAAACTATGCAAGGTCAGATTAAAAAAATGTATTTATCAAATATAATTTAATTTTTTATAAATCATTACCCTAATTAATGAAAGGGTGTTCAGAGGGTTTTAGCTCGAATCTTACGCAGCGAAACTCTAATGCTTAACAAATATTAAACTATGCAAGGTCAGATTAAAAAATGTATTTATCAAATATAATTTTTTATACATCATTACCCTGATTAATGAAAGACCGTTCAGAGGACTCTAGTTCGAATCTTACGCAGCGAAACTCTAATGCTTAATAAATATTAAACTAAGTAAGGTCAGATTAAATGCATTCAACAAATATAATTTAATTCTTATATATCATTACAATAATTAATAAAAGGGTGTTCAGGGGGTCCTAGATCGAATCTGCGAATCTCTAGTGCTTAATAAATATTAAACTATGCCAGTATTGGGCGGTCAGATTAAAACGTGTTTAACAAATATAATTTAATGTACACGACATTACAATGTTTAACGAACTGTATTCTTAGGAACCAGAGGTCCATAGTTCGAATCCTGCCCTGCGAAACGCTATAATAACTATTAAGTTATTGAAGCAGCAGGCGGTCGGATTAATATTGCATTTAACAACTATCATTGTTTATATTAAACCACCGCGTATACTTAGATATCCGATGCCTAGACACCATTCTTTCTTCTTCTCTCTCGTTTTCTTGCTATCTATCTCTTTCTTTCTCCACGACTTGTACACATTCAGGCGTTCACATATACACGAGCACTTGTACACACATCAGCAAACATACACTGGTGCACGCATGCAAGCACATACACACACGCACATACATACAACAGTACGCACACACACATACATACACCAGTACACACACGCATTCACGCACCTCATGCGTATACATACATACACCAGTGCTCTTACACTCACAATACATATACATGGACACACACGAATACACACACACACATACACGCACACACACTCACGTACATACATACATCGTTACACTTGCACATACGTACACGACCACACACACACGTGCAAGCGCATATGCCTGTTCACTTACACCCAACAGCACCAACCTACACACGCACACACCAACTCACGCGCATGTCCTGAATGAAAAGAGACAAAATGATGCAATAAAAACTAATTATAGCTCGGGATGCCACGCGTCATTTACGATTTGCTCGAAACCGGTCTGGATGCATGGGTTCGAATCCTAGGAGTGATTACAAATTCATCTTCTAATAACTCCAAAACTAATTAAAATAAAAACAGTAAATAAGCTTTATTACTTTTATGCCATTAGCTCGTTTCTTGTGCATATATATTAGAGTACCAGGTGTCAGGGGTTCGACCCCTAATTTTAAAATCTCAATTATCTCAGAAACTAACAGGGATAGAGTATCGGCCCAAAGCACGATTGTTAGCTCCTACGATGGGTAATTAATGCCTTATATAATTTCCAATCAGTTGTCCCTAGTTCGAATCCTGATTTTTCAGTGACTTCCTTAATTTTCCAGTGTACACTAGAATATATCACTTAGATCAATGTTGCAACTGTATACAGGTCTTTTAAACACATCAAACTAATATTATAAATAATTTTGTTTCTGGCGTTCTGAGTTCGAATACCGATTCAATGAAGTTTACTTATAAATTTAATAACATAGTAAATAATTAAGACAAAGGCACCAAATAAACCTATTACGTTAATAATATCCAGCGGGTGTATATTAGGGTACCCGACGTCCTGGGTTCGATCCTTAAGTTTAAATCTCAATTATCGCAGAAACACGCAGAGATAGAGCTGTAGACGAAAGCATGTTTGATAGCTCATACAGTGAACAATTAATGCTGTATATAATTTTCAATCAGTTGCCACTAGTTCGAATCCCGATCTTTCAATGACTTCACTGATTTTCCTCTGTACACTAGAATGTAACTGTATGCAGCTTTGTGTAACGACATTATGGATGTACTCCGTGTGAGAGAGAGAGCGAGAGAGGGAGAGAGAGAGAGCGAGAGGAAGTGAAACAAGTAGGGATAGAAGTGCTGAGAGCCTCCGTGCATTCGCAGCAAGAGATGATGCCATTGGATGCAATAATCACGTGACGTGTAAGCTTCACAGCCATGATGACGTGCCGGCATCGCCTGGAGGGGTTTAGATCCCTATATAAGCAGATATCTGCCCATGTCAGAACTGTTGTGTACTTATTAGCTTTACATTCAAGTTTAAAGAGCATTAAAAGCAACGTGAGCTGCAGGCCGTCTACACATTCAGCACATATCAAAACGTGGCAATGCAAGGTGAGTTTTACATAACTATACAAAATCACTGTTGGCTTTTACAATACATTTAATTTTGTTTAAACGTTACAGTACATGAAAGACGATTCGTTACAAAGAGCATCATATTTTCTAATCTGTGCTTTACACTCACATGGATTTCACTGCATACTCTTCTACAGTTCACATGATTTTCGCCACACATTCTTCTTACATAAACATTCATACGATTTTCCCCCTCATTCTTTGTTTCACTATACACTCATGATTTCCTCTACTCATTCCTTGTTCCCCTGCAGGTTCATACTCTGTTAACATTCACACGACTTTCTCTGCACATTCTTTGCTTCCATTAACATTCACACGATCTTCGCTACACATTCTTCTTACTTAAACATTCATACGATTTTCCCCCTCATTCTTTGTTTCACTATACATTCGCACACGGTTTCCTCTACTCATTCTTTGGTTCTCTGCTGGCTCATCTTCAATGAACATTCACATGATTTTCTGTACTTATTCTTTGTTTCTCTACACATGCATAGGTTTACTTACAAAACATGCACACCCTAGTTCTAATATAAAGCAGTGTATAACTCGTTCTTCAACTTGAATAATGTAGTGAAAATAATAATTCATGACAATGTCTGTTACAGATTATTTAGCTGATAGACTTAACAAGATGGTTGAAGAGCGTAGTTTCCTACCGACTCGTAGAGTTCAAGATCTCGAAATAGGTCTTAACTATGAGATAAAGTCCTTAAAGAGAGTTCAAACAAGATATGGTACCAGGATCGTATCTTCGCTGGAGGATTGTCAAGTGTTCTTGCCAGAGCGCTATAATTCGTTAACCGATCAAGAGATTGCAGAAATACCTGGGAACGTATACCTCCAGTATAACGGTATGGCAGAGATGGGGAAATTTAAGACATGTAAATTGTCTTTTTTACATGCAAAGAAGGTGCGTAGAAGTGTCAAACTTAAGTATTGAATGTTCTCCTATTTCACAATGAAAAATTCATAAATAAAACTGACTCATTGATATTACATATAAAGATACAAAAGATGCACATTATAGAATTTTATAAAAAATTTACGAAATCACAATATCACATGCTCTGAGTTTAATTATATCTAGCGCATTGAAATAACTCTAAATATCCGAATGTTTACAACATTGCTGAAATGATGAGACGTAACAGAGAAATTGAAGCAAGAGGGAGAGGTTTTCGAGTGAAGAAGAATAAGGAAAGAAACACAGAAACGAAGAGGAGACAGAACCTGAAAGGGAATTCAAAAAACTCTGGCAGAGGGCTATACTTGTCCCGGAAAAACATTGAGTAACATAGACCTTGACTTGTGTGCCCTACGTTTAAAGATTCCTCATATTAGGATGCGAATGTCTTCTTTAATAGATCAGTGAATAATAATAATAGTAATAATAATAATAATAATAATAATAATAATGTCATTAAAATGTCCTCTCACTCTTGATTTTTTCCAGTGATTGTTCTATAGGAACGTTCTGTGGCCCTTCAGTGACAAAGTTATTCCATCTAATCTGAATCTGATTTCCTAGTGAATATATTTAGGTTGAGCATCACACGAATTTAGCGCAGTATTGCATCAGTCTCCTTCCTCTATAGTAAAAGTGGACACTCCATCTACCAGTTTTCCCATTTGTTCCGCCTGGATATCATATTTCTCAAGAGCCGTCAAATCAAATTTTACCTGTTGTTCATAAACATCCGCTTCATAGAGCAAACAGGGGAGCATAACAGCAATATCATTGCCTTTAGAAACAAGGATATAAGCATAATGCCTATAGATTTTAGAAGAAGTCAATGACGTCGAGGATATAATAATGGAATGATTCGACGCACACATCATGCTCTGCCCTTGACGCCCATCAGGTTAACATCACGGAATCAGCAGTTCCTACAGTTATTGAACTTCAGAATCCTATAATCATGGGACATCTTCAATGTTACCGACACCGAGATTCGAGGACAAGATCGCTAAGAAGAGAAACATGTGTTTTCACCATATAATACATCAGCTCTGGACTCTAACAACGAGTTTGTCAAGTTGAACATTTATATACTTTACACCGTCTCAGGGTGAAGAGAATGCTGTTGTTAAACCTGTACTCATCGAGTGGAGAAGGCTTGTGATTCGACTTTCTGATGCTGAGATCCTCAAGACTGTTAAGCTGGATAAGACTCTGCTTCACCCATTTAGGACCACTGATCTGCATACTCAACCTGCTGTGTTACAGGAATTTACCTGAATAGTGACACGACATCTAAAATGGAGAAGCCGTGTTTGTCATTTTTGGTGCTCTGACTTAAGAACGAGTAATGCATCTAAAGACGATTCTCTTTTTGGTCATTGTGACATAACTTAAACTAATCATTGTAATGATTTATTTTTCATTAGGAATGCAAGGATTTTTAATGAATAAAAACACTATGTAAAAGCATACCTTAATTCTTTTATTGTTATTATTTATCTTACATTTCCATCACGTTCTCGTCCGACTCATTGTTTCTGTATATGTCATTACACTAGTAACAGCAGGTTATGCAAATTTCCTTATTATTTAAATGAAAGTCTTTTTATTTTCATAACTTGTATTCCAGCGTGGCAAACAGTCTTAATGCTGTTAATGTATACAGGGCTCAAGTCTTTTAGGATACAAATTTCACCATTACTTAAAGTATTTTCATAGTCACTTAAATTATTGCTCACAATGCTTAATTTCAGTGAATATAGGGAGACTAGTTCGAGCTAACTCTCAGCTATGCATTAAATTGTATACAAAATTGGCCGTATTTTTTCATCGTATACCCTGTAATGTTATATAAGGATCCTGTCTTAATGTGTTTCGGTGATGCAGATGTCTCAGCACCCGTTTCTTGCGGAAATGTTTCTTGTAGGTGCCGATGGTGCTTATTCCACCCTCCAATAGCGTCAGCATCCTTTGCATGGCAGCAGGCTATTCCTCTTCTTCTTCCTCTTATTGCACACCCTGAAACATTGCACAATGAAAGTCTAAGAAAACTATCTTTTCTAAGTTAAGGCAACCTGAAAAGAATTACATTTTTTGTTATGATACATGTAAAATGAAGCATATTATACATGTAAAATGAAGCACAAGGTTTGTATAAACATTCGGATATTTAGAGTTATGTCAATGCGCTAGATATAATTAAACTCAGAGCATGTGATATTGTGATTTCGTAAATTTTTTATAAAATTCTATAATATGCATCTTTTGTAACTTTATATGTAATATCAATGAGTCAGTTGTTTTATTTATGAATTTTTCATTGTGAAATAGGAGAACATTCAATACTTAAGTTTGACACTTCTACGCACCTTCTTTGCATGTAAAAAAGACAATTTACATGTCTTAAATTTCCCCATCTCTGCCATACTGTTATACTGGAGGTATAGTTCCCAGGTATTTCTGCAATCTCTTGATCGGTTAACGAATTATAGCGCTCTGGCAAGAACACTTGACAATCCTCCAGCGAAGATACGATCCTGGTACCATATCTTGTTTGAACTCTCTTTAAGGACTTTATCTCATAGTTAAGACCTATTTCGAGATCTTGAACTCTACGAGTCGGTAGGAAACTACGCTCTTCAACCATCTTGTTAAGTCTATCAGCTAAATAATCTGTAACAGACATTGTCATGAATTATTATTTTCACTACATTATTCAAGTTGAAGAACGAGTTATACACTTCTTTATATTAGAACTAGGGTGTGCATGTTTTGTAAGTAAGCCTATGAATGTGTAGAGAAACAAAGAATAAGTACAGAAAATCATGTGAATGTTCATTGAAGATGAGCCAGCAGAGAACCAAAGAATGAGTAGAGGAAAACGTGTCCGAATGTATAGTGAAACAAAGAATGAGGGGGAAAATCGTATGAATGTTTAAGTAAGAAGAATGTGTAGCGAAGATCGTGTGAATGTTAATGGAAGCAAAGAATGTGCAGAGAAAGTCGTGTGAATGTTAACAGAGCATGAACCTGCAGGGGAACAAGGAATGAGTAGAGGAAATCATGAGTGTATAGTGAAACAAAGAATGAGGGGGAAAATCGTATGAATGTTTATGTAAGAAGAATGTGTGGCGAAAATCATGTGAACTGTAGAAGAGTATGCAGTGAAATCCATGTGAGTGTAAAGCACAGATTAGAAAATATGATGCTCTTTGTAACGAATCGTCTTTCATGTACTGTAACGTTTAAACAAAATTAAATGTATTGTAAAAGCCAACAGTGATTTTGTATAGTTATGTAAAACTCACCTTGCATTGCCACGTTTTGATATGTCGTGAATGTGTAGACGGCCTGCAGCTCACGTTGCTTTTAATGCTCTTTAAACTTGAATGTAAAGCTAATAAGTACACAACAGTTCTGACATGGGCAGATATCTGCTTATATAGGGATCTAAACCCCTCCAGGCGATGCCGGCACGTCATCATGGCTGTGAAGCTACACGTCACGTGATTATTGCATCCAATGACATCATCTCTTGCTGCGCATGCACGGAGGCTCTCAGCACTTCTATCCCTACTTGTTTCACTTCCTCTCGCTCTCTCTCTCTCCCTCTCTCGCTCTCTCTCTCACACGGAGTACATCCATAATGTCGTTACACAAAGCTGCATACAGTTACATTCTAGAGTACAGAGGAAAATCAGTAAAGTCATTGAATGATCGGGATTCGAACTAGTGGCAACTGATTGAAAATTATATACAGCATTAATTGTTCATTGTATGAGCTATCAAACATGCTTTCGTCTACAGCTCTATCTCTGGTGTTTCTGCGATAATTGAGATTTAAACTTAAGGATCGAACCCAGGACGTCGGGTACCCTAATATACACCTGCTGGATATTATTAACGTAATAGGTTTATTTGGTGCCTTTGTCTTAATTATTTACTATGTTATTAAATTTATAAGTAAACTTCATTGAATCGGTATTCGAACTCAGAACGCCAGAAACAAAATTATTTATAATATTAGTTTGATGTGTTTAAAAGACCTGTATGCAGTTGCAACATTGATCTAAGTGATATATTCTAGTGTACACTGGAAAATTAAGGAAATCACTGAAAAATCAGGATTCGAACTAGGGACAACTGATTGGAAATTATATAAGGCATTAATTACCCATCGTAGGAGCTAACAATCGTGCTTTGGGCCGATACTCTATCCCTGTTAGTTTCTGAGATAATTGAGATTTTAAAATTAGGGGTCGAACCCCTGACACCTGGTACTCTAATATATATGCACAAGAAACGAGCTAATGGCATAAAAGTAATAAAGCTTATTTACTGTTTTTATTTTAATTAGTTTTGGAGTTATTAGAAGATGAATTTGTAATCACTCCTAGGATTCGAACCCATGCATCCAGACCGGTTTCGAGCAAATCGTAAATGACGCGTGGCATCCCGAGCTATAATTAGTTTTTATTGCATCATTTTGTCTCTTTTCATTCAGGACATGCGCGTGAGTTGGTGTGTGCGTGTGTGGGTTGGTGCTGTTGGGTGTAAGTGAACAGGCATATGCGCTTGCACGTGTGTGTGTGTGGTCGTGTTCGTATGTGCAAGTGTAACGATGTATGTATGTACGTGAGTGTGTGTGCGTGTATGTGTGTATGTGTGTATTCGTGTGTGTCCATGTATATGTATGTGTGAGTGTAAGAGCACTGGTGTATGTATGTATACGCATGAGGTACGTGAATGCGTGTGTGTACTGGTGTATGTATGTGTGTGTGCGTACTGTTGTATGTATGTGCGTGTGTGTATGTGCTTGCATGCGTGCACCAGTGTATGTTTGCTGATGTGTGTACCAGTGCTCGTGTATATGTGAACGCCTGAATGTGTACAAGTCGTGGAGAAAGAAAGAGATAGATAGCAAGAAAAAGAGAGAAGAAGAAAGAATGGTGTCTAGGCATCGGGATTTCTAAGTATACGCGGTGGTTAAATATAAACAATGATAGTTGTTAAATGCAATTTTAATCCGACCGCCTGCTGCTTCAATAAGTTAATAGTTATTATAGCGTTTCGCAGGGCAGGATTCGATCTATGGACCTCTGGTTCCTAAGAATACAGTTCGTTAAACATTGTAATGTCGTGTACATTAAATTATATTTGTTAAACACGTTTTAATCTGACCGCCCAATACTGGCATAGTTTAATATTTATTAAGCACTAGAGATTCGCAGATTCGATCTAGGACCCCCTGAACACCCTTTTATTAATTATTGTAATGATATATAAAAATTAAATTATATTTGTTGAATGCATTTTAATCTGACCTTACATAGTTTAATATTTATTAAGCATTAGAGTTTCGCTGCGTAAGATTCGAACTAGGGTCCTCTGAACGGTCTTTCATTAATCAGGGTAATGATGTATAAAAGAATTATATTTGATAAATACATTTTTTAATCTGACCATGCATAGTTTAATATTTATTAAGCATTAGAGTTTCGCTGCGTAAGATTCGAGCTAAAACCCTCTGAACACCCTTTCATTAATTAGGGTAATGATATATAAAAAATTAAATTATATTTGATAAATACATTTTTTAATCTGACCTTGCATAGTTTAATAGTTATTACGCGTTAGAGTTTCACTTGGTAAGATTCGAGCTACAATCCTCTGAACGCCCTTTTATTAATTAGGGTAATGATATAATAATATCAATCATCAATTTCTCATTAGCAATAAACTGTTGATTACAGCAAGAATCGAGCACCGATCTATGGATATTCACGCAGAGGTTTAATGCATGTAATGAAATGTATATTAGGCGCTTTTTCAGAGTCCCTGCCTGAAATGGACCAAGCAGAATGCTTGTTAACTATGCTCGGACATATTCGTAGGACCTCGTAAAACATCGGAGAGAACAGTCCCTCAGGCAAAATCATGATGGCCGACTCTGACGTTGTTACGCAGAGTTGGTAAACAGACTTCTCTCTCTTTCCCGCAAACAAGGACAGGACGAGCATAAGGTAACCTTCAGATTCTTTTGTTAAGCTCGAACAATGGAAAGGGTCAGGCTTTGTTATGGAGCAGTGGAATGGGAAACGCCGCAGGTGTCTTTCTAAACTAGTCTTTCCCAGGACAATAGAAAGGCACACACAATTGAATCTCTTACACAATGGAAAGGGTCAGGCTTTGTTATAGGGTTGTGGAATGAGCATGCCAGATGGTCTTTCTAAAGAAGGCTTGCCGGGACAATAGAAAGGCACACACGATAGAATCTCTTACACAATGGAAAGGGACCGGCTTTGTTATGGAGGTAGTGGAATGAGAAATAAATGCTTGCACCGGACAATAGAACTTGTTTCTCTGTTAACTGTCTTAGGTTCTCTTTGTCACAACCCTAATTCATCATGGGCTTTGTTCATTTTGACAGCTGAAGGGTAAGCATTGTTATTTTGTTAAAAGCTAGTGGAATGAGTATGCCACGTGTTCGACAAACAATAGGAGTGGAGTGGGTAACTGCAGCAGGTGCAGAAGTGGTCGGATGTGGAATTTGTAGGAAAAACATCTCGCCTTTGTTACAGAACCTTAAATTTATGACCCCTTTGTTCGTTTTGACAGTTGATTGACAGCCTTAATTGCTTAACTGCCAAGCTTCCATTGTACTCAACAAGATTTATGACCCTCAGGTACAAGTAAAACTACCAAGGCACAGCGGGGGGTGGGGGAGGGGGAGGGGGCGGGGCTAATTAGCATATTAATTGACATTCCATGCATATTAAGTGCGCTAGAAATCTCAATTCCCTACTACTGCCAGCAAATGCCATCACCAACTAAAAGTGGACGAACAATTATAATAGCAGGTGTTTTTAAAGCTACAAACGCAAATATAAAATAAAATGGTAAGTTAGAAGCAGAAGAGTGAAAAATTCAATGTCACAGATCTTTCGGTTCCAGTTGCTCTAACCAACTTAGCTACCACGGTAATTGCCGGTATGACGTTAAAACTGACTCGTACCTTCAGTGGTAAACTACAAATAGATTGCAAATTATTAATTACCATTGATTTATCTAATAATTGGTTAACCTATGAAGTCGTGGCTTAAAGCACTTACGGCATTGTACGTCGTCATTAGTGCATGACATGCATAATAATTTGAGATCTCCTTGTGGAAACCTGCAACAAAAATACGAGTCATTTGGGTAATTTAATGTTATACCGGCAAGTTACCGTGGTAGCTCAGTTGGTTAGAGCAACCGGATGGAAACGTGAAGATCCCTTGTTCAAATCATTTTTTTTAATTTCTTTTTCGAGTGGAGGAGAAAATGATTTAATCTGAGAGTGTGGGACTCGCCGAATGTTCGGCATACCCACTAAAAACTCCTCCACAGGAGAGGGAAAAGTCAGGAGTGAAGATGAGGCAGTACCGCATTAAGCACCTGCGGATTCAAGGCGATAAAGATTGTTCGGCAGGCATAGCTTAAGCCGGGTGAAGGAAGGTACTAGGACGCAAGCATGACCGAAGCCCTACTTGAGCCTTGGGAATTCGGGAGCGAAAGGTGAAGGGAAGTTAAAGGTGAATGTGTAGCAACAGTTCCAAGCTTGCTGCCGTGGTAAGTGAGGTGTAGTAGTCAGTAGTTCCTCGGGTTCTTGCCGCGACCTCTGCGAGGCGCGTTCGAACAGTCCGTCGGATGAGTTGTTGGTTGATGAACCTCCCTGAGTCCATCTTTGACTGCACGTTCAATTGAGGTGCGGAGTCCGGCGCTGAGTTCACCGTTCTCCTCACTGAGAAATGTTATGCTATGTCTTATGAGGCTGTTGGTATTGGCATGGAGCTCTCGAAGCCCCGCAACTGTCGCCTCAAGGGCTCCCAGTCGCGTGGGTCGGTCGTCGCTCTCCACCTCGGCGTCATCTGGTTCGACGAGGTGGGCCTCGATGCGTTCCAGCTTGTGCTGGACCGACGCGAGAATCCCGTCATCACCCTGGAGGTCTGAGATCTGTCTTCAAAGTGCGAAGATTGCCCTGGCCGAGGTCCGCTGCTCAAATCATGGCTAGGGCATTGAGCTTTTAAGTGGTCTGATTCTACCTTTCCAGCCTTATCCTATACACGGCTTGTGCGGAAGAGCAATTAATTACCATAACATCAAATGTTCATATTTTTGGAGTTAATCGATTTCGAACAAGAAAGGTAGAGTAGAGTTTTATAGACTCAATTCAGTTAAACTGCAACAAAATGACTACATATGTTGTTGCAGATCCCAAAAGACTTGCAATTAGTCTAGCATTCAGAGGAAAGGCTTTTCCTACTGTTATATTTAGCTTTGTATTCACGAACTGTTGCGAAAAAGCTTGAAGTTCTTCTGAGATTGCTCTATCAGTGCATCTCTTCAACATCAGTTGCTGGACCACAAGTAATGGACAATCTGTTTCATCACACACCCACTGTCCGCTCAATGCAAGGGAAAGGAATTTTGCGAAATACAATAACGAGTATAAGAAAGAGGAAATTATTCTGTTTACGTCAGTGGGTGACTCAAAACGTAAAAATACAATGCGGTAAATACAGAATTAACGAAGAAAATGAAATCGCCTGCCATTCCCAGTAGAACAATATATCCATATATAAGTGTGGGGATGGGAGAGCGTGGATAATGTAAATAAAATACAATGCAATTTCTGGAAGCGCATTCTAGGGTTGGGGAGGGGTACTTCAAACAACGGAGATCTTCATGAGGTAGGATGCTAGGAAGATGCTGTATTTGCTAAACTAAACGTAGTTAGGTACTGGCTGCGAATACTTAAAGGTGATCAAACAACTCTGAGAGCAATATGTTATCGTCATCAAGTGAACAACATAGAGCATCCAAAATGGTGGGCGGCGGGGTTGCAACGCGAAATATCAAAAATTGGCTTAAATGATATCTGGCAAAGGGGTAATGAAAATACACACAGTGCCGTGAGAAAAGTCAAAAGACGACTATGCGATATAAACAGGCAGAAAATAGAATCTGAATGTAGACAAAGATCAACATTGGAGCTAAAAAACGAAATAAAAACTAGGTGGGGTAAGGAAACATATACTTTGGAATTAGGTATAAAACAGAGGACTGGAATAGCATGGCTTAGGTTGGGAGGGTGGAAAGCTCGCAAGATTGTTGATGACGATGGCAGGAGGATTTGCCCATTATGCGGGGAACAAGAAGACTGGACGCATATTTTGGCAGCATGCGTGCAGACGGAGAGTATTAGGAAAAAACTATTACCGGAAGTATTTTTGACTTCCAACAGACGGAGGACAGCATGCTGGGACTTGAATGTAAAAAGCCAAAACTGGCCAAGCTTGGGCACATACTTAATGGAAGTACGTGTACTAAGAGATAAGGTGTTTATGTAATTTTCTTTAAACATATGTGGTGCTTGAGTACTTGTGCACAACTGTGTGTGTGTGTGTTTGAGTATGTGATTCAGAGTGTTTTTTTTTCAATTTTATATGTATGTATGTATATAGTGCGGTGATTATAAAAAAATAGTTGTTCTTCTGGTTGATACTGCAAGTTACGTATACAGACCAGGTATTTTTTTAGAGAGCATGTACGGTCTTATGACCCATGTGACTGTGTTATGCAATTAATGTAATACTAAATACTTAATAAATACCACCACTCCACTCCTTAATATGGAATCTCCCAAGTAAGCGATTTCGATCAACCTGCCGTACACCTCTCTAAGTTTGAGAATTTTTAATAAAATTTCGGCTTCTTGTATACCTTTATAATCTTTAAACTTCTCATGGATATTTAATTCTTCCATCTGTTTATTCAAGAGATTGAAACGATGTTTTAGAAATATAAGTACGTTCATAAACTGACTATCACCAATGAAATTGATCAAGCAGACACCATGTATGATGAGACTAGCTACAGTGGATACCAAATCTGTTGTCCATATACTTGCCTGATAAGTGCTAACCAATACTGGTACCAACAACATCGACGTAAGTTCCCAAATAAGAAACCGTTTCGTTTGTGATATACTTTACCTGCTTGACTATTCAGAATAAGTTCATCCACAGCGGATATTTTTTCCAGTAATTGACGTATGTTCTTCCACTTAAACACAATGATTGAAATGATATAGGTAATAAGTGTACAATCGGAGAGTATGGTAGCCGACATGTAGGATAGATATAATCCATAAATATAGCGACCTCTCATTATTTCGCATACAAGATGTACCATATTTCCTCCCATCAATACAAGCAAACAACCAGTAAAAACGACAGTCCATGAAGAATTTCGAATCATTGTAACACCTTGAGTATCCGTTACTTTATAAGGTGCTAGACCAAGTGTTCTGGATACTTCATATAATGGTGCAATGGAATTCCAAAACTTGAGGTTTATGGTTGTTTTGTGGTAGACACTCTCCACACCCCACACAGTCTGAGGATAAATGCTGGTTGATGTCTCCATTAGTTGTGCCACACTTTCTTCACTAATGCTCTAAGACGTCTTCATGAACTTTATTCTGGTATCAGGTTGTCCAAACCAAAGATGGTAACATGTGGTTCTACTGGAAGTAAAGGTCTGCATTTTAAGCTTCCACACGCGCAAATGCTGTACACCTTCCTTGAAAACGTATATGTTTTCTTCTTTCTTCAAAAGTGGACAGAAGCAATCATTTTATAAATGTGCATGTCTCTGAACAATTGCATTAATGCGATCAATACTGCTCAAACGTTTATGTACTTAAGGTGGAAGAGGCATAGAATGATATCTGTCATCACATTAAGAGAATTAAACTCTTGTACTTTCATTGTGCATTGATGAATTATTCATTTCTTATTACTTGGAAGTGGTTTTTGCAAATGTAAGCGAACACTACGTCCAGGAAACTTTCACTATGTAGAACGAGTTAATAGGAAATAACGATTATAATGCTAAATTAAGATTAAATTAAGTGGCCTTACCGGGAACGTTGTAGCGAATGTAATTTAATTGCTTAGACTTATTAAGGAATTAGTTTCTCTCCAGTTTCGTAAAATCCACTGCTGAAGAATGCTTCGAAACCTAAACGTAATGCGCTGTAGTCGAGCAAAATCAGCTGTCCTATTTCGTCGTTTTGTTTTAATTGTGTAATGATGTTAGGTTTGTGAGTAGTAAAGGTCTGCGCAAGCCAAATTCTTAGGCTAGTTCCGGCTCGGCTCTACAACGAGAATGGGTTATACTGTACCATCCAGCCCGGTCCCGACGCCTCACGGATCAACCCACAAGCCACGGAGCCACCACCGGTTATGTAAGCAGGGTTTAGATCGTCTGATTGGAAATGTTCACCTCAGTCCATGAAAAGTTCGACGTGAAGAGATTATGGTGACACCCACTTATGTCACTGCTGTCTAAAGCATGTGGTCAGCATATCCTCGGTATTTAAACTTAAAGTTTTTTTATGGCTCGGTCTCTGTCTGTCACTTGCCTGGTGGGACTCTGCGACGGTCGGTGCTTTAAATTTATTTTGTGCTAGTTTACAACTTCGATATAGGCCTTAAGCAGGTTGTAGATGGAAAGTCGCGCGTCTTCCGTCTACAAGGTAAACTCAAAAGCTGCTAGCTAGCTCTCTCTCTCTCTCTCTCTCTCTCTCTCTCTCTCTTGCAATGTAGTTTAGATTATTTTCGAGTATTAAAAAGATTAAAAACTCTTTCAGAATAGGAATTACATTGACTAATTACATGCTTCACCACTCCTCTGGCTCCCCGCAACCGATAACCATCTCAATGAAAACCCTGAGCTAACCCTCACAACCCATTCTTCCCGTTAACACGGCTAGGGAGTGCAGACATCCCATTTAACGAAGACGCCGGATTTTGTCGCAAAATTTCTCAGCGCTATTTCGCATATAACCCAGAATTTGTGTTACCCCTTTGTTATAATCTCAAACGCAAGTACAAGTACAAAATCGCTGCAGTAAATGGTACTCCACGAATCTTCTACATTTGCGTCTAACTACAAGGTTGCTGCAAATGGACATTGTGGTGAGAGTTTCTGAGATATTGCTTAAACTCTGCTACTAAAGAGGCAATTTCTTTGTGGATTACGCTTTTATTATTCTTTAAGGATGAGATCCATACCATATACCATATGGCCTTAAAGGTCTGCAAGTACAAATGAGGACGAGAAATGTTATAGGATAAATGAGCCACTTTACCAAGTCAATTATAATAACAAATGAATTTATTAATAATACTAAGATAAGTATAATTTATATACAACTTGCTTGTACTATAAATCAATACCTGCAGTTTTAAAATGTACACCAAATATCAGTTTTGTTTTAATGAGAAATGCTTTATCTTTTAAGTTAAAGTGGCAAATCATTACAAGCTATATCACATAGGCGCACTAAACCCTGAGGTTTTACTCCCACTGCTTTAGTAATTGCTTGCTTTCACCACAGCTTATTGCATCAATAAGCTCAGGATATACAGAATTTATTACCAAATAAAGCTCCCCATTTTAGGTCTGTCATAAACAACGAACACTAAACAAAACCTATATCACAAATACATAATTGAAATTGTCAAGAATACTAATAACTGTCAACAAAGTAGCAGTATATAAAATACATAAAAATAATTATAATCTGTCAATATATAATGTCGCTTATCTAAAGCAAACAGCATTTTATTATATAAGAATAAATTAGTTTACGTACCACACAAATAATCTTTCAATACAGTTAGTGACCCTTTATTATCTGAGGGCTTCTGCTTTTATAAATGAATTTTAATTAATATTTTATGTAAAATGATACAAAAAGCACGGGATAGCTGATTATAATTAGTAAACCAATGCCAATTGAAGCAATGCCAATTATGTTTATTTGCTGTGAAAGTGTCGAGTGTTTGTTCATTTTTCCTGCAAGCTTTAAAGCGATATTATATTTATATCTCCAATTTAATATTAAGTATAAGATATTTTTAGTTTAAAAGTTTTATCGTATGAATAATAATGAATTAAGCTCATGATTTTGCTTTGTTATTGACTGTGAGGCGTCCATTGTTGGGTTTGAGGTTCGAGATTCGAGGTCTGAGATTGTTTGTTCAGCCCATTGGAGAAGGCACCGCCTGCTTCGTCCCGTGCGTTACCTCAGATGAAATGGCTCTCGGCGATCAAGCCGGGTTCGTCATCTCAACTCGGCTGAATGTGGAGGTCCCGGTAGGTCGGACAAGACTCCTCTTGGCAGTGTGAGGCACACTAGTGGTAAATTAAGCACAAGTTAAATTAAGCAGATTAAGAAACCGCAATGAAATCGGGATAAAGGTACAAACCGATGAAATATTTCAAGACAATACGGAGTATACAAACTTGAAGACCATTATAAATCATAAAGATACTTTTGAGGATAAAGTAGACGAAGATAGGAAACTAGAAGCCATATCGTCATTACCACCAAAATTAAGAATAAATAAAATTAAAGAAGAAATTGAAATTGAAGAGAGAAAGAAACAACAATTGACACAATTAGATAATTGTTCTAGTCAAAGAATTAAAATAGATGTCGATTAACAGGCTTTAATAGTAGAAGATGAATCTAGTGAAGAAGAAGAAATTATAATTTGCACTTTTTATGGAAAACGAAAGGAGAGAAAAAAAAGCAGAGGGAAGAGAAGAAAAAGGAAAGGGTTATCCAAAACATGCAAAATAACGAGGAAAACGGAGGAGGGGAAGAAGTAGATGATTCAGAAAAAACAAAAAGGACCATGAGAAATAAACAGGAAATCTTATTACCAGTGGATAAAAAAATTAAACATAAGTGCACATGAGGAAACAGAAAATAAGCAAGATTCGACTGAAACTGTATCAAGGCCAGCAACAACATGCAACCTTAACAAAATGTATGCTGACTTCGAGAGTACGTTACAGCTTAGTTGGTTAGAAGATAGACGAACTATGATCGCGGCTTTAGGCACGTTGTTCCTAGACTGAATGCAAATGGAGAGTCGATTATTTTTCCCGTGCCAGATGCAATTGATAGGATGTATTCAAAGGTCCGAAATATGCGAACCTATCCAAGAGATTTGTTAAAATTATTGTAAGTTGCTTTTAAAAGACGAGATGATATTTTGGAGCTAGAAGATGTTTATAAACATTTTGTTCTGTTATGGACGTATTGCCTTTGAAAGCAAACAAAGGTGGCCATATTGTTATGCTCAAATCCGACATGATGGAGAAAATTATCCAAAAAATCCTATTCCTAAACCCAGCAACCGATATTTTCAACAACGTCCCACGAAGCTGTAAATGCTCCTTTTAAAACTGAGCGTACCACTATTAAACAAAGTACCAAAAAGTTTTCACAAAATTACAATAGAGATCATTTATTTGGTTCTATCATAAAACAATTAGGCAGCAATATTCAGCACGAGAAGAAAGAAGCTATAAAACCCATATAAAAAACAATTCGATGCAGAAAGGCACCAAATGTGAGAATAATTCGAATGCACAAATTGTCAAGAGAATTAACTGAAGAACAATTTATGACTGGAATAAAACATCACTCATTTGCCAATACAGGATACATACTTCTTAGAAAACACAATAGAAGATTACGTCGAATTTAATTGCAAATTAATCAATATAGGTCAAATTAATGCACAGCGAGGCAGATTAGTAACATCAGAATTAAAACACCTATTTGAAGAATTAAAACTAATATACTTTGCAATCTCATTCTATAAACGATAAAATTACACATATTCCAAACAAAACACGACTAATAAGCACTGGAAAGAACCCCATGGCGACAATTGTAATAAATAACCCCAATTTGCAAATAGTACAACACAAAAAATGATTCCCACACAAACTGCATTCAAATTAGCCATGAAACTGTAAAATTTATTCTCGCTAATCATTACTTGCAATACAGCCATCATATTGAACCATACATAATTAACCAAAAATATAAATAGAATTTTTACTCATGCCGAAATATTACATACACTGGACGACAATGCAAAATGAGATTGGTAGTATAATGCAACAAAAGACGAAAGGGGAGAGGAGCTTGAAGAAACAATTTCGGTATTAAATTTGATCATAAAAAACAAACCCCATAATCTACCAACTTACGAAAATCGTCAAGGAGCAACTTCTAATATAGATTTAGCCTTGTGAAATTTTAAAATTGACAACAAAATCACGAATTGGAAGCAAGACCTTACTTACAGCGACCATGGTTTAATATATTTTAATTATTTTATAAAAATACCACTATTAAGCTAATTCTGCTCAAGCATATTGGATGGAAATTAAAATACTTTTGATAACAGTAACGTAAAGTACATGGGAACGTCGGATGATGAAGATGCCAACAATTTGGTGAATGTAATTAAATTGGCTATATTAAAAACAGTACCTAAACAAAGAATTAAAAAGAATTCGGATAGCTGTAGGAATGATGCATTACAAAAAGCACGAAGAAAAGTGAGGAGAACTTATATAAAGTCAATGGTGGCAGAAAAACGGGAAATCAATTTAAGAAACTACATACAATCTAAGGAAATATTTAAAGAGCTATTAAACGAAACTAGAAGCAATGCGTGGAAAGACTTCGTAGAAACAAATTTGTATACCAAGTGTGGGCAGTTCCATATAAAATCATGGGAAAAACTAAGAAACCAGAAGTTTTAACAACAATACAGAAAGAAAATGGCACGATAATCACAATTTGGTAAGAATAAATTTCTTCCTGATGATGAAGTCAGAACGGACGAAGTAAATAATACTTTAATTTACATTAACATTAACTTAACATGCATTAATAACAAAGCTATCCATATATCCGAAATTAAATTAGCGATTAAAAAGCTTCAGAGAAAAGTGGCCGCTGGGCGTGATGACATAACTAATTAAGTATTGATTTGTTTGGAAGAAAAATTAATACCTTTTTATTTAAACTCTTCAATGATTGTATATGGCAATGTTACAAAAAGGAAATGCTAAAAATCCAAAAGTTCCAAAACCCCATCGAACCAAATGTTTATTAAATGGAATTAGGAAAGTTTTTGAACAATTAGTATATAAACGAATTATGGTATATAGAATAATGACTGGGATGAGTGATAAACAACATGGGTTCAGGAAAGGGAAGTCCACGAAACACGCAGTAATTGAAGTAATAAAACACTTAAATTATCCAAATCCAAGTATATAATAGGAATATTTATCGACATTTCTGGGGCTTTTGGTAACTTATGATGGCCATTCCTTTTTGATAGTTTACAAAGGAAAAATTTCCCAAATAGTCTGTATGCTGTTTTGAGGGATGACTGTGTAGATAGTGTGGTGTGTATGGGTATGTATTGTCATGCCAGACACATTATTGCGTCGTTGGCGACAATATTGTTAGGTAATTTTTTCGGAGGGGGCAACTCGCCACTGTCTAACTGGTGATCCCACTAGCCGTGGAGAGTGGGAGGAAGTGAGCATTATTCCCTTGTGTGCTGTGTTTTTGTGTCACTACTGGTCGAGTGTCTAGTGTGGAAGGCCTATGTGAATTGTCTGAATGTAATCGCGTGTGTGTAGCACCTCCCTTCAATTTCTTCCTTTTAATCCTTTGTGTGTGATGTAGGGGCACCGTGCTTATATTCAATAAATCACAGGTAATGTGATTAATGTGAAGTTTTGTGTATTTTGTGATAACTATTCCTCGCCTGCTCTGGAACGCTTCCTCTCGCCACCTCTTATGCTATGCCTCCCAATGTACATTCTGGGGTAACTAAAATTTAATATCTAGTTGCAAACCTTTTGACCTTACCCCGGTATATAACAATAGAAGAGTATATATATATAAAAGGAGTAAGAGAGGCGATTAATAAACAAATAACAAAAGTTTGCCCGCAGGGATCGGTCCTAGGGCCAATATTATGGGATTTAGTGATGGAAACCTTATTAGAAGAATTAAATAATGATATAGATGTGAAAAATACAATTGCTTATGCAGATGATGTTATTTTGATTATTGTCGGAAACTCAAGAAACGAGTTGGAAAAACTAGCCTATAATTTAACACGGAAATTAACATTATGGGGTTCTAAATCCAAATTGCATATTTCCCCCTTGAAACCATGCTATATGATTCTTAAAGGAAACCTAAAAAGAAACCCGATAATAGCATACAATAATTTACAATAAAACTGGAAAGGGAAGTAAAATATTAGGTAATGCTTTTAGATGAAAAGCAAAATTTTAGAAAACACACATTACATTCTAAACCTAATTCCGAAAAAAAGCATGATGAAATTAGCCAGACCAATACAAACAAATTCTAAATATCTCTAAACGTCATTACTACGTACCATAACGCAATCTTTAGAACAAAACTTACACGTGGAGCTGGGGTGTGGGCTACAAGAATGCAGGATGCAAAAATTTGGAATCAACTAAGAAGTACACAAAGAAACAGTTTATTGCATTATACAGGGGGAGTTGGCACCACATCCACAATGGCTTTATTGATCTCTATAGGAATTTGGCCAATTAATTTATTAGTAAGATTGAGAGGTGCAACGTTTTGGCTTAAGAGAAGAAAGCTTGAAAAAGCAGAAGAAATTGTATGTTCACGATGTTATTCCATACACGAAATAAAGAACAAATTAATACTAATTTGGCAAGTAGAGTGGAATCAAATAAAGGACGGGAGAAGAACCTATAATATATGCAGTAATATAAACGAAAGGTTAAATTTAAGGCATATTAAATCAATGAAAAGACTAATACATTATCTGACGGGACATAGACCTTATAAAACTTATTGGAAAAAGATTAAAAAGACTCAGAATGACATCTGTACACGATGTGGCATACAAGCCACACCAGAATATGTTCTGTTTGAACATATAAAGTATGCGGATCAAACATTAGAAGAAAGAACAAAATTAAGCGGCTATCAAATTGGATATATTAAGGAATGAAGATTTATGCATTTATCTTGAAAAATTAGCACACAAAATTAGCAAGTTAGCCTGGGAAGAAAGAATGGAGTGGGAGCAGGTGGCAGTAGTAGTTCAAGCAAAAGAAGAAGATAGAATATAAAAAATAATAGTAATACAACATGTTTCTAATCAATTAAATAGTTTACCATTTAGAAATGATACAAAAATGACAATCGGACGATGAGGGAAGTAGAATGAGAGGGTGTAGTTGAAGGAGATGGAGAAGAAGAGGAAGGAGAAGAAACGGATAATGATTAAATTAGCAGAAGGAGATTTTATGGGACTGTTATGGGAGATAATATTGAGCAGATAGAAGAAGAACATAGCCAAGGAGACGATTAGATGAAATTTATTAATAGGAATGAGAAAGATGAAGAAGAAAAGAAGAGAGTGAAGATGATAATTTCAGTGGGAAGAAGAGGTTAATGCAACGGCCAGAGAAATGGCGTAGTATTGGCGCAGGTGAAGAAGAAAAGCAGAGGATGATGATGACAAATAAAGTGGGAAAGAAGGAAAATACGACGACCAGGGAGATGATAAGATTAAATTTATATTACTAAATGAACAAGATTAGAAGATGAATGGCGGAGTACCAGCGGTGATGAAGAAAGAAGAACAGGAAGAGGGAAAGGAGATGTTAATTATAGTGGGAAAGAAACGTTAGAAGATTTATTATACTTAAATTAACAAAATTAGTAGAAAAATTGTGCAAAAATGGTGGAGGTGAAGAAGTGAAGAAGAGGAAGGAGATGATAATTATAGTGAGAAGGAGGAAGAAGGTGGTATCAGGGTGTGAATGGCGAGTTGCAGGACAAGAGGGAAGATGAAGTCAGCCAAGGAGGATGGGAAGTGGTGCGGCAGCAGTGACGGACCGGTAATATTAGTGTGAAGTGTAGTGAATTATAGTGCTAATTTAAAAAGCTAAGAAAAAATCAAAATGTGCTTTAAATGAGAAAAAGGTTGTGTAAAACTGTAGTGAATTAGAGTTCCAATTTATATAGTTATAAAAGTTTGAACTAAAAGCGGAAATAGTGGAAAGAAGATTGCGTGAAATAGTGAAGTGTAGTAAGTTAAATTATAAACCCAAGAGGTTATAAGTTAAATTAAAAGCGAAATAGTGCAAAAGTAGGAGAAGGGTAGTGAATTATAGGTTTTAATGTAATAAAGAAAAGATATACAATGAATTTATTGTATTGTGAAGTTATAGAGTAGTAGATAATTAAGTAATTTAAAGTTAAAGGTAGATATAATACTAGCGATAAGTGAAGTAAGATGGTGAAATTATTTAAGACGATAAATAAGTAAATAATGGAAGTATACATATATAATAATAGTGTAATATGTATAAGTAAAGCTGTTTGTTGGAATTATTTGAAAGGATAACTAGGGGAAATATATATTGTAGTTGTATTTAATACTAAATAAAATCATACAATAAAATAAACAATTTGATTGGCATTACAAACTATTACATAAAACATGGTAATATAGTGCTGAATATTGTATAGATGTAATAAAATTTTTATAGTAAAATTTTAAATTTAAATAAAATAAACTTAAAGATATAAACAGAAGCACTATTAACAGTGAAGTATTCATTATGATGGTGAATTGCGTCACAGTTTATGACACTCACCTTCACTAATGAAAAGTTGTATAAAGCAGAAACGTTTTCGAGGACATTCGTCCTCATCGTCAGCTACTGGGTGACTAAAGGCCTCTTTCTCCCGTTCTCTTTTTCCTCTTCCTGCAGATTCTGAACCTATTGCCATCTGGTGCTGGGGGCACAAAGTTTTAACACATTGTTCACAGCCAGGATTTCAAAATTAATGAACCTTGTTGCCGTTTTTGATGATATGTATTTTTTCTCAGATGTTCAATTATATTGATGTGGTGAGGGGTATTAACAATTTTATACTTTGGCCAATGTTGTGATTTTCTGTCCAAAATGGTGTGATACAGCGGTTGTTTTAGTTTTGTTCCTTTGGTGTTCCTTTAGTCTGGTTTCCAAGTTTCTTTTTGTTTTTCCTACGTAGTATTTCTCACATTCATCACAATTAATCTGGTAAATTCCGGAATTTTAATGGGTTTGGGATGGTATTTTTGAAAGGTGTGTTCAGCAAGTTCTTCAAGTTGAATTTGTTCTGTGGAGCTAGTCTTATGTTAAATTTGTTGAAGATTTGTTCAAATTTTCTAAAGATCCAAGGGTGGTATGTGAATTTCTTGTATTTACAATTTGTGTTTGAGAGAGGTGTTAGATTGGTGGTATGTGAAATAACCTTAAGTTTCTTCCTCTTGTATATCATGTTCCTTATGAGATCCGAGTTGAATCCATTAGTTACTGCTATTTTTCTTTATGTTCTGGTTCTTTTAAAATTTCTTCTTTGATCATGGGGGCGCTATATAACCGGTGGATCAAACTTCTAAAGGCGGCTAGTTGGTGTGAAGTTGGGTTGCAACATATGTGTCTTTGGCGATATCTACAACGTGATGTCCCTAATCGCCCCCCCCCAGTGTCCCTTGTATACCCAACTCTAGGCCAAAGTGCCGCCACAGTTATTTAATGCATACTCGCATTTTAATAAGTACACATTTGTAGCTTTTAAATACTAAGAATCGAATTACGCCACTGCTACGATAGAGATGAAGCTACATTACGTCTCAGGAACCTCCCTCCTGAATGTGACCCACGACTCGCCTATACTTGGTATTGTAGGCCTTGGTGTTGATGTCTCGTAAACAACTTCACGCTTGTTGCTGACAAACTTGGCTTAGCAACACAAACGCGCACTTGGTCAATTTAAAACTGACTGACGTCTGAAAGACCGAGCTGGAATCGGGCATTTCCGTGAGCGCCCGAAACAGCCAGCTTTGTGTACAAGATTGCGTATATACTTGTAGTAGTTGTAATGGGGAGCACAAATCTAGTCACAGGTCTCCCGAGAAAATAATTGATGGATGAGATTTTGAAAAGAAATCTTTCAGAGCGTTTCAATACTGAATATTTGTAACCAAACCCACTTTATTGATTTATGGTATAACTAAAGCTCGTTACAATGTCATCTATTTTGGAACACTCTTAGTTCAGTGGAAGAGAGTTGGCCTCCTAAATTGCAAGTTCATATCTCGGTAGAGCTACTTAATTTGTATTTCCCCTTTCACTGTAAACACATGCGTAAAAATATAACAGGTTTTCTTCATTTTTGTGTTAGTCCGGATACCGGTAGATGGCAACCATGACATTAGTTTATCGGTTTGGAAGGAGGTTTGCTAGTCAACTTAATTTTATAACCATAAATTTAACCATTATGGTAATTATATTTGAAAGTAAAATTGAGACGGTAACTTTTGTTATATTTATTTATTTGTTGAGCCCCACGTTTGGGAAGCCAATTTGCGATGATAAATTTATAATGTTATTTGTATTTGTGCTTACTTCACGTTGTGAAACCATTTTGTGACGTGATTCTTTATAATGTTTGTTAGCTCCATCTGGTGTTAGCAATTTGCGTATTAGTATTTGTTTGAAAGAATGCTACTCTTATTTTATTTAATTTTTGTTCACTGTCCTCCGGCTAGCTATGATCTTTTTGGTCGAGCACATCTCTTTATACAGGTTGTGTAAACGGAAAGGAGTCTTTTATCCAAAGATAACACTGATGAAAGAATTTCTTTTATACTTTTATTGTCGAACACTTTCACTATCACATTTACACATTGATCTAAACACTCCCCAAACTGAAACTGTTATAATAACTTATTTACTGATCATTCTAATTCACGTACTTCAGCTTTTTGTATAATTATCTTTACAACACATTAGATTTTTCATAACTCTGCTACGCGTAACTTGTGAATCGATAGCCGACGTGTACTTTTCAAATATTTTCGGTGAACTGACGGACTGAAGGCAACGTGTAGCATACAAATATTTTCGACGAACTGACGGGGTCTATCTCTAACCTAGCCCTTTTTATACTCCTACACCCCGATATGCCTAAAGATTATAACTGAGCTGCAATTGGCTAATAAAACGCGCCAACATTAGCGTCTATTTTAATATCCAATGAAAATTATGAATACATATGTTCTAGGGAGAATGTTCCAGAAGATTCTAAAGAAAAAACGCGCCAACATTACGTAACTTCCTCGTCTCCAATAATGATAAACAGCTCACCCCCTCGCTGCATTATTGCACGCTATTATTGTCAGTTTCAGTAAGGCAGTATAAACCCACGTCTCAACAATAATTACAATCAACAAACATCTCAAATCAATGTCACATAAAAATGCATATTCATACTATAATCATTCTTTACATTTAAATAATTTGTGATACAAATTACTGCATCAAAATGTAGAAACACAAGCTATATTCAGTTAAACGAGAATTGAACTCCAGTTGCTTGTGTAGAAGTTAGGCAGCTTCACCACTGCTGCACGCCAAGCACGATAAACCAAAGCGCTGCACAGAATTTGGCGGTTGTGTACCGCGCTCACTCGAAGAGGCTTTGAAAAAATTTAACTGCTCAAGTGACCAGCCACTTTTAGTTTGACCGAGTGTAACTACATGTTTCAACGTGCAAAGCAGAAGCTTAATGTACATCAAATTATTATGCAGCATTCAAATAGCTGCAAGTCCTAAACTTTATTAAATATTGTTCTGTGCCGACTGTAAAGTTTCATGTATTAAGTTTTTTTTATATTTAGTTTCAGTCTTTACACAGCAATTTTTCGATCTTTTTGTCTTGATCCCTTATCGTCTTGCTGGCATCCTCAGGTTGCAGATGTAGCGCCTGCTTGGTTTCGGTGGCTCCATCACGCTATTTTGCCTGGTGAAGCAATGAGGCATTGCAGTACTTACGTTTAAACCAAGAGTCAACTGATTGTAATTTAAATAAAGCGAACAGCTTACAGAAAATGATATTTTTAACCTACGTTAAAAAAACAATGCTAAGTTCGTAAACCAATTTACTTAGATAGAAAAATCATCAGATTCATATAAGAGTACGTCCTCAAAATACGAAAATACAAATTAATGCAAATATTTGGTTACACTCAGACGATACCCTTTGATTTTAAATAAGCATGCCTTAGTTTTTTTTATAATCGTCAATTTTAAAATATTCACAATCTGTATAAGGTGTTTTTGGTGTTGATCACTGCAACAGTACTAATCTGAATATTTGTGCATTCAAGACACATGCTGTTATAAGTTAAAAATTTACTCACGCTCAAATGTGTCACGGGCTTCAAATTCGTATTCTATTGTACTGAAGATGGCAAAAGAAATAAGGTTTTGGAAGAATGTTTAAGTTGAATGTTTAATGACAATGCAGAAATAGTATCACATTAAATATGTTTGTTTGGAAAGACATGACTGTGCAATTGACTTGAACTCGGTGACAGTTGGTCTCAGTTACACTTGGCCTAAACCCAATGTGGCTAGATAACTAAGGTGAGCCACTCCGGGGTGGGAGCTGCCATTGGCCGCCCGCCTGTGACGTAAGTGAGAGTGAAGACGAGCGCGCGGAATACAAACACAGCGCAGTGAACACACTAAATTCCTCCCGATTAACTCCCAATTGTTTATTATTAGCACTTCTTCCAGTTTTTTTAAAAGGTATACTATTTCAGAGCATTCTACAAACATTGTGGGCTAAACATAAAGCAAAACGAATGGAAACTGCATTACATTAGTAATATATTTACGTATAAACAAAACTACTGGAACACATCCAGGACTTCAACGTAAACTGTAGGCGCTACAAGAGATTCAAACATACATTACTTTAGTACTAAGGGAAAATTTACAACTACTCTAAAGGAATCGCTAAATGGATATGCTGGTGTATTTTTTTACCGTAAGAAATGAAAACAATAATTCCAGAATGCATTATTCTGTTACAGGATGTAAAAATGAAAAAGACATACCTGCAACATTCCACTTGTACTTGGAACTTCACTAAGTGCATATCCATGCCAATCGGGAATGAACTGCTACGGAACTGCATCTGGGAGCAGAATTTTCTTAACCGGCAAACCTAAAAGTTCACTCTTCAAATCCCATTTATAGTTACTAGGAAGAAAGTGCACTGAACATACACGTGAATTATCAGCGTTAAATTTCTTACAGCGAGACACCCACACGCGCTTTAATTGCTCATTTTTTTTTTTTTTGGGAAATGTGTGATAATTCACTCCAACCGTTTTAAAACCGTAATTACGGTATTGTGCTACAATGGCCTAAACCATTCTTATTCCTGAGTAAAAACTGGTTTCTCGCTTCTTGCTTGCTACCTGCCCCAGGAGAAAAGCTGAATTTGTTATTATTATTTTTATTTATAATTGAGGAAGATTTATGGTTCAACAGGCAAGAATTGAGAGCCGCGATAAGATGTTAAAAGCTGTAGTCTTGGGATCCGTAAAGATGTTTGTACATTGTAAAACCTCAACTACACTATTACTAATTATTATTATTATTATTATTATTATTATTATTATTATTATTATTATTATTATTATTATTAATAACAATAATGGAGACACACTTGGCTGACACAATGTCGATACCAGCAACACCACGTGGAAGTGATCTCTTTACGTTCCGCACTTTTTTAACCTTTAGACATGTTACAAAACAATCATTTCAATATTTTATTGAGATTATTTATTTTTCAGCTTTTTTATGTGTTCCAATGGAACTAACAGTTCCTATGTAGAATATTTATTTTGTATGTGCTTTTTCGTTTATCGGAGATCAGATATTTACTGCATTGTTTGTACGTAGGCATTTACGTTAAGAAAATGCATAACATTTCCGTTTTCCTCAAGTATTTACAGTACTTCACTAATGATTTTATCATACCTTTTTAATAACTTTTTCCGTTTTTTTGCCGTCAACATTGAGATATCTGCTACTGTATATGTGTGATTGGTATTCATCATCTTCTCGAAGGGTGGTTACTAATGAACACATTTGGATCTGCTCTGGAAACCAAATTGTTTAGCTTTCTATTACAACCTTCGGAGACATTGTTGGTTCTATGAGGTTTACCCGAGCATTCGGAAGAATGCCGTTATCCAAACATTGCTCCAGAAGGTAATCGTAGAAACTCGGAACCTTTTCAACTTCCGGCGTGTTATTCAGGATGTATAACCAAGCTCATCAGTCATGTTTAAAGGTTAGTGTGCTAGTGCAGCACACATACAAATGTGAAGTCGAATTTCTTCATTCTCCATACATTAGACCAAGTTTCTGCTTTTTCTTTCATAAGCATTGGTTAAACTGCAGCCACAAATCTTCACTGATGGGAACAAATTATTTATTGGGCGTCTCGAATTCAACAACCACTATCTTGGATTCCAGCCCGACAAGCAATTCTTCGCAGCCGTGAACAATCTGTCATAAGCTTCGCGTTCTTGTTTGGCATAAGTGCGTACAGTACAGGTATGACGTTGGTTTCTTCTAAAGGACCTCCCATACCAGCCTGAATTGTGAACACCTGCTAAAATTGTTTACTTGAACTCTTAAATGTTTCGGCAGTAAAAGGGAGGAGACAGATTCCAAAACATTCCTTTCTTTTCTGCTATTATCCAATCTTGAGGTCCACTGCTTGTCTGTGTTGGTATAGCATCACAAATTTGTAACCACTATTAAATAGTTTTCCAAGTTTTTCCACATATATTTTTTAAACAGAATACTCGTTTATCCTCGCTGCCTTTCTAGCGTTAGTCATTTCTTAACGTACTTCATTTGTTGTACCATCCGGAATACATATATGCAGCTGTTCTCCCAAAATGGTGCTTTCTTTTACTGGTGGGGGGGGGGTAAACACGACCTTTGCAGCTTTTCGTCTTGAGTTCATACAACGCCAATGAGTGACTTTTCCTATTTTGTATGATTTCGTATACATTGATACCCGTTACAGATCAACAGTGGTTTGCTCTTGCTAGACTTAATAGACCCATAAAATACACAATGAAGGAAGCGAAAACAATGACCTACAATCTATCACGACTGAGGAAGTAAAATTATCTAACAAAGCTAGCTTCCGATAACAACAGGGCAAGATTTACCCCTTCTACCCTCTCCTAAGTTACGCTCGATCTGCAAGTATTAATGATTTCCCTGAACTGGAATCCTGAAGAAACTGTTCCTAAGCTGTACCGGAGGCGTATCAGAGAGGATCAGTGTCACAAACTCATGGGTAACACCCGACGTTTCGGTCAACCCTTTGGTTGCCATCTTCAAAAGTGTAATACTCTGGACAGCTTAAGAACTACTACCGTCTTTCTTATGGGGAGTATATAACGAAGTGGAATGTTGATAGAGGTGGGAATTGAAATGTAAGTAAAGGTAAGACGGTAAGGCGGGATGGTGGAGTACTGCGTTAGCACCTCCGTTGGTAAATCTTGATGCTATTTACCGGTAAGTGACTGGAGCGGGTAGAGGGTAGACGGGTTAATAGCCATGTGTGTGTGTGTGTGTGTGTGTGTGTGTAAAAATAGTTTGTATAAGGGTAGAGAAGGTATTGGTAATCGCTCTTTCACAGAGGTCGTGTGTAGGACTAGTAAAATCGGATCGAAAAAATTCAGTCCCATAGCCAGGATTTGAACCATGGATCTTTTGGTTTCCATCTGCTTGCTCTAACCAACTGAGCTATAAAGCCAACATGGCATTAGCCGGCAACCCAAGTCAATTTGGGAATTTAATATGCTGGCATTTTGCCGTGACAGCTTAGTGTAATGAAAAGAAACTGGAAGATCCATGGTTCATATCCCTGCAATGGAATTGAATTTTTCAACATGATGCTACCTTTCCAATCTCTATCTGTATTAACAAGAAGTAGATAAAAATGTGCTGTGTTACACCCGCATGACCTTATCTACTCTTGTGCAAACTAGTGTGCGTGCGAGTGTGCGTGCGTGTGAGCGTGTGTGTGTGTGCGTGTGTGTGTGCGTGTGTGTGCGTGCGTGTGCGTGCGCGTGCGAGAGAGTGTGTGTGTGTGTGTGTGTGTGTGTGTGTGTGTGTGTGTGTGTGTGTGTGTGTGTGTGTGTGTGTGTGTGTGTGTGTGTGTGTGTGTGTGTGTGTGTGTGTGTGTGTGTGTGTGTGTGTGTGTGTGTGTGTGTGTGTGTGTGTGTGTGTGTGTGTGTGTGTGTGTGTGTGTGTGTGTGTGTGTGTGTGTGTGTGTGTGTGTGTGTGTGTGTGTGTGTGTGTGTGTGTGTGTGTGTGTGTGTGTGTGTGTGTGTGTGTGTGTGTGTGTGTGTGTGTGTGTGTGTGTGTGTGTGTGTGTGTGTGTGTGTGTGTGTGTGTGTGTGTGTGTGTGTGTGTGTGTGTGTGTGTGTGTGTGTGTGTGTGTGTGTGTGTGTGTGTGTGTGTGTGTGTGTGTGTGTGTGTGTGTGTGTGTGTGTGTGTGTGTGTGTGTGTGTGTGTGTGTGTGTGTGTGTGTGTGTGTGTGTGTGTGTGTGTGTGTGTGTGTGTGTGTGTGTGTGTGTGTGTGTGTGTGTGTGTGTGTGTGTGTGTGTGTGTGTGTGTGTGTGTGTGTGTGTGTGTGTGTGTGTGTGTGTGTGTGTGTGTGTGTGTGTGTGTGTGTGTGTGTGTGTGTGTGTGTGTGTGTGTGTGTGTGTGTGTGTGTGTGTGTGTGTGTGTGTGTGTGTGTGTGTGTGTGTGTGTGTGTGTGTGTGTGTGTGTGTGTGTGTGTGTGTGTGTGTGTGTGTGTGTGTGTGTGTGTGTGTGTGTGTGTGTGTGTGTGTGTGTGTGTGTGTGTGTGTGTGTGTGTGTGTGTGTGTGTGTGTGTGTGTGTGTGTGTGTGTGTGTGTGTGTGTGTGTGTGTGTGTGTGTGTGTGTGTGTGTGTGTGTGTGTGTGTGTGTGTGTGTGTGTGTGTGTGTGTGTGTGTGTGTGTGTGTGTGTGTGTGTGTGTGTGTGTGTGTGTGTGTGTGTGTGTGTGTGGAAAAATAGTTTGTATAAGGGTAGGGAAGGTATTGGTAATCGCTCTTTCACAGAGGTCGTGTGTAGGACTAGTAAAATCGGATCGAAAAAATTCAGTCCCATAGCCAGGATTTGAACCATGGATCTTTTGGTTTCCATCTGCTTGCTCTAACCAACTGAGCTATAAAGCCAACATAGCATTAACCGGCAACCCAAGTCAATTTGGGAATTTAATATGCTGGCATTTTGCCGTGACAGCTTAGTGTAATGAAAAGAAACTGGAAGATCCATGGTTCATATCCCTGCAATGGAATTGAATTTTTCAACATGATGCTACCTTTCCAATCTCTATCTGTATTAACAAGAAGTAGATAAAAATGTGCTGTGTTACACCCGCATGACCTTATCTACTCTTGTGCAAACTAGTGTGTGTGGGTGTGGGTGTGGGTGTGGGTGTGGGTGTGGGTGTGGGTGTGGGTGTGGGTGTGGGTGTGGGTGTGGGTGTGGGTGTGGGTGTGGGTGTGGGTGTGGGTGTGGGTGTGGGTGTGTGTGTGGGTGTGGGTGTGGGTGTGGGTGTGGGTGTGGGTGTGGGTGTGGGTGTGGGTGGGGGTGGGGGTGGGGGTGGGGGTGTGTGTGTGTGTGTGTGTGTGTGTGTGTGTGTGTGTGTGTGTGTGTGTGTGTGTGTGTGTGTGTGTGTGTGTGTGTGTGTGTGTGTGTGTGTGTGTGTGTGTGTGTGTGTGTGTGTGTGTGTGTGTGTGTGTGTGTGTGTGTGTGTGTGTGTGTGTGTGTGTGTGTGTGTGTGTGTGTGTGTGTGTGTGTGTGTGTGTGTGTGTGTGTGTGTGTGTGTGTGTGTGTGTGTGTGTGTGTGTGTGTGTGTGTGTGTGTGTGTGTGTGTGTGTGTGTGTGTGTGTGTGTGTGTGTGTGTGTGTGTGTGTGTGTGTGTGTGTGTGTGTGTGTGTGTGTGTGTGTGTGTGTGTGTGTGTGTGTGTGTGTGTGTGTGTGTGTGTGTGTGTGTGTGTGTGTGTGTGTGTGTGTGTGTGTGTGTGTGTGTGTGTGTGTGTGTGTGTGTGTGTGTGTGTGTGTGTGTGTGTGTGTGTGTGTGTGTGTGTGTGTGTGTGTGTGTGTGTGTGTGTGTGTGTGTGTGTGTGTGTGTGTGTGTGTGTGTGTGTGTGTGTGTGTGTGTGTGTGTGTGTGTGTGTGTGTGTGTGTGTGTGTGTGTGTGTGTGTGTGTGTGTGTGTGTGTGTGTGTGTGTGTGTGTGTGTGTGTGTGTGTGTGTGTGTGTGTGTGTGTGTGTGTGTGTGTGTGTGTGTGTGTGTGTGTGTGTGTGTGTGTGTGTGTGTGTGTGTGTGTGTGTGTGTGTGTGTGTGTGTGTGTGTGTGTGTGTGTGTGTGTGTGTGTGTGTGTGTGTGTGTGTGTGTGTGTGTGTGTGTGTGTGTGTGTGTGTGTGTGTGTGTGTGTGTGTGTGTGTGTGTGTGTGTGTGTGTGTGTGTGTGTGTGTGTGTGTGTGTGTGTGTGTGTGTGTGTGTGTGTGTGTGTGTGTGTGTGTGTGTGTGTGTGTGTGTGTGTGTGTGTGTGTGTGTGTGTGTGTGTGTGTGTGTGTGTGTGTGTGTGTGTGTGTGTGTGTGTGTGTGTGTGTGTGTGTGTGTGTGTGTGTGTGTGTGTGTGTGTGTGTGTGTGTGTGTGTGTGTGTGTGTGTGTGTGTGTGTGTGTGTGTGTGTGTGTGTGTGTGTGTGTGTGTGTGTGTGTGTGTGTGTGTGTGTGTGTGTGTGTGTGTGTGTGTGTGTGTGTGTGTGTGTGTGTGTGTGTGTGTGTGTGTGTGTGTGTGTGTGTGTGTGTGTGTGTGTGTGTGTGTGTGTGTGTGTGTGTGTGTGTGTGTGTGTGTGTGTGTGTGTGTGTGTGTGTGTGTGTGTGTGTGTGTGTGTGTGTGTGTGTGTGTGTGTGTGTGTGTGTGTGTGTGTGTGTGTGTGTGTGTGTGTGTGTGTGTGTGTGTGTGTGTGTGTGTGTGTGTGTGTGTGTGTGTGTGTGTGTGTGTGTGTGTGTGTGTGTGTGTGTGTGTGTGTGTGTGTGTGTGTGTGTGTGTGTGTGGAAAAATAGTTTGTATAAGGGTAGAGAAGGTATTGGTAATCGCTCTTTCACAGAGGTCGTGTGTAGGACTAGTAAAATCGGATCGAAAAAATTCAGTCCCATAGCCAGGATTTGAACCATGGATCTTTTGGTTTCCATCTGCTTGCTCTAACCAACTGAGCTATAAAGCCAACATGGCATTAGCCGGCAACCCAAGTCAATTTGGGAATTTAATATGCTGGCATTTTGCCGTGACAGCTTAGTGTAATGAAAAGAAACTGGAAGATCCATGGTTCATATCCCTGCAATGGAATTGAATTTTTCAACATGATGCTACCTTTCCAATCTCTATCTGTATTAACAAGACGTAGATAAAAATGTGCTGTGTTACACCCGCATGACCTTATCTACTCTTGTGCAAACTAGTGTGCGTGCGAGTGTGCGTGCGTGTGAGCGTGCGTGTGTGTGTGTGTGTGTGTGTGTGCGTGCGTGCGTGCGTGCGTGCGTGCGTGCGTGCGTGCGTGCGTGCGTGCGTGCGTGCGTGCGTGCGTGCGTGCGTGCGTGCGTGCGTGCGTGCGTGCGTGCGTGCGTGCGTGCGTGCGTGCGTGCGTGCGTGCGTGCGTGCGTGCGTGTGTGTGTGTGTGTGTGTGTGTGGAAAAATAGTTTGTATAAGGGTAGGGAAGGTATTGGTAATCGCTCTTTCACAAAGGTCGTGTGTAGGACTAGTAAAATCGGATCGAAAAAATTCAGTCCCATAGCCAGGATTTGAACCATGGATCTTTTGGTTTCCATCTGCTTGCTCTAACCAACTGAGCTATAAAGCCAACATAGCATTAACCGGCAACCCAAGTCAATTTGGGAATTTAATATGCTGGCATTTTGCCGTGACAGCTTAGTGTAATGAAAAGAAACTGGAAGATCCATGGTTCATATCCCTGCAATGGAATTGAATTTTTCAACATGATGCTACCTTTCCAATCTCTATCTGTATTAACAAGAAGTAGATAAAAATGTGCTGTGTTACACCCGCATGACCTTATCTACTCTTGTGCAAACTAGTGTGTGTGTGTGTGTGTGTGTGTGTGTGTGTGTGTGTGTGTGTGTGTGTGTGTGTGTGTGTGTGTGTGTGTGTGTGTGTGTGTGTGTGTGTGTGTGTGTGTGTGTGTGTGTGTGTGTGTGTGTGTGTGTGTGTGTGTGTGTGTGTGTGTGTGTGTGTGTGTGTGTGTGTGTGTGTGTGTGTGTGTGTGTGTGTGTGTGTGTGTGTGTGTGTGTGTGTGTGTGTGTGTGTGTGTGTGTGTGTGTGTGTGTGTGTGTGTGTGTGTGTGTGTGTGTGTGTGTGTGTGTGTGTGTGTGTGTGTGTGTGTGTGTGTGTGTGTGTGTGTGTGTGTGTGTGTGTGTGTGTGTGTGTGTGTGTGTGTGTGTGTGTGTGTGTGTGTGTGTGTGTGTGTGTGTGTGTGTGTGTGTGTGTGTGTGTGTGTGTGTGTGTGTGTGTGTGTGTGTGTGTGTGTGTGTGTGTGTGTGTGTGTGTGTGTGTGTGTGTGTGTGTGTGTGTGTGTGTGTGTGTGTGTGTGTGTGTGTGTGTGTGTGTGTGTGTGTGTGTGTGTGTGTGTGTGTGTGTGTGTGTGTGTGTGTGTGTGTGTGTGTGTGTGTGTGTGTGTGTGTGTGTGTGTGTGTGTGTGTGTGTGTGTGTGTGTGTGTGTGTGTGTGTGTGTGTGTGTGTGTGTGTGTGTGTGTGTGTGTGTGTGTGTGTGTGTGTGTGTGTGTGTGTGTGTGTGTGTGTGTGTGTGTGTGTGTGTGTGTGTGTGTGTGTGTGTGTGTGTGTGTGTGTGTGTGTGTGTGTGTGTGTGTGTGTGTGTGTGTGTGTGTGTGTGTGTGTGTGTGTGTGTGTGTGTGTGTGTGTGTGTGTGTGTGTGTGTGTGTGTGTGTGTGTGTGTGTGTGTGTGTGTGTGTGTGTGTGTGTGTGTGTGTGTGTGTGTGTGTGTGTGTGTGTGTGTGTGTGTGTGTGTGTGTGTGTGTGTGTGTGTGTGTGTGTGTGTGTGTGTGTGTGTGT